>JAZAYU010000412.1:0-111554 GCA_038501625.1 Corbicula japonica | reverse complement strand
TATATGTTAAGAATTATGTTACAAAAGGAAATTAGGTATTGATGCTGGTGATATTAAACAGAAATGTATTTTTTAATTTAAATGTAGTTAAACTTTAGAGGTTAATGATCTGTGTACTGCTCAATATGTCTTGAAACAAATGTGTTGTATGATGTAGATTGTTCAAGTTCATCCTATTTTAAATCTTTTTAAATTAACAATAAACCTATCAATATGGCTCAGTGACAACATTGTAATACAGCTTACGTTTGCACTAATCATGGGCTGTTGCATCCAGTCTAAAGCTTAGTCCAGATACTCTCGATTGAGACAGATAACATTAATTTGTTCTAACAAAATGTAGAAAAGAAAGAATAAACAAAATTAACATTTTTTATCATTTTATTGTTCTATTTATGTCTTTAGTCATCCTATAATATGTTACCAATTTTTACTTTAATAATCAGAAATACAATAAGAAAAGAAAAGCAAGAAACTGCAAATGATTAGTTAAATAACATTTTGATAAATATTTTTATATAATATTATATTATGTTAAAGTTGATCTATAACAAATTTAAAAGCTACTTAATTTTAACTTTACACAAATTAGCTGATTAAATTATCGGATGTTTGAAATGTTTTTAGAAGTAGTTTTATTCATCTAAAATACTAAGGTTCAGTGTACAAATTGTAAAACATTGAAACAGCATGAGCATTATATAGACATTTTTTTTACTCAAGTAAAAGAATTTTTACCTAAAAAAATTATTATACATAAGTCAACGTTAACTTGTTTATTAGCTTACCATCACCTGCATTACACAGATTGTCTTTCAAATTAGGATGTTTCTCTTTAACACTTATTTGTCTTTAAAAAAAATAACATTCTACAAAGATCTTAAGGAATTCTTAACAAATTCTTAAGCTTTCTTTGAACAATGGAAAAAATAATGTTTCATTTAGGACAATTTATTTTTCGTATTTCACATGTTTTATTTAACAGCAATGTCAGTTATTATTGCTCTAAAAGACCAGAACTGGTGCTTTCAACCTTGTTTTTAGTAAATATAGTTTATACTACGGTAATCAAGATACAAACTATCGGGTAAAACACGGTTGAGAAATTTATTTTCTTTATTCTAAGTGATATTTCTAAAAAAACATTATTCAAATTATTAGGTAACATATAATTAGTTTTAATTAGTTTTATTTGTAACACTTTTCAAAGCAATATTTTTATCTCTTATCTTTTTACTTTTTTGGAACCAATTCTAAAAACTATTTTTTTAGAATTTAATTCATAAATGCATTGTACTTTGGCAATATGGTAACTTCGGAATTATATGTTACGGAGATTTGAAGGTTTACAATGGACAAGCTTAAACACTTTAACATTTTAACCACATAACATAACATAATATACACTATAAACTTCTTACTATTATTATTTTATAGTTTAATCTAAAATGATTGCATAGTCATGATACAGTTTTGTAAATGTAATCAGTTCTTTGTACAACAATATCAGTTTTAGAGAAAATACTTCATTCAATCAGTAATATTAGTTTAAAAAAGTCTGTGAATGTAATTAGAAATCTACACAGGGCTAACAAACATCAGGACATTTCACAGAGCACACATAGTTAATTTCTTTAAATAGATATCAGCTAACACCATTAAAAATAAATAAAAACAAGGAAAATAAGCCTTATTTTAATAAGTAACATATGTTATGTATGTTGAAAATTTGAAGTCATGAAAGTTTCAAAAACACTTACATATATAAAGCTCAATAATTTAATTAAACTCTATATTTTATGCTTGTTTATCCCAAAACAAGAATATAATGTTTGAATTAGTGATATGGTAACATATAAGATTATGGAAAAATTATTACAATTGCCAGTGTGATTTTTATGAAAATCACACTGGGTTACATTGTTTGATCATGCAGCTTTCAAAAACATGTATTATTGCCAAAGTTTGATTACAAATAAAAATCCTACAGGTAAGTTTCTGACTTAAATTTCATCTTTTTAGGGTTATGTATGTTATACACAAAATATGTTACCTAAGTGCAAAAATTTTGAAATGAAAACTACATCAATCAACAGAAAATACTTCATCCTTATATAAAAATATAAGTTTCATTAAATCGTATATGGAAAAGAGCAGAATTAAAGATTCAAAATCCATATATTTTTTCTACAAATTTTAGGAGTAACATATTTAAACCTCCGTAACACCCTTATGCCCCACTCGCCAGAGTGCAAACAAACAGGACATAACAGGCTTTCAGAAAAATCATGTCTACAAAATTCCCCAAGGGGGGGGGGGGGGGGGGGTGAGCAAACAAGTCCCTGGCCACCGGCCTTTAACTACCGATTTGATATTTTCTTTTAAAAACAAGAAAAAGAAAAACAGCAAAATACTGTTTTACAGACAGTTCATCCTTAATATGGTTTATTTCATGTCATTTTTAACCTCCAAAGAGTTTTTGGTATTATTGAGTAGCAGTATTTTTAGTTCATGATTAAAAAAACAACATTTCGAAATCACAAATAAAACCCGGCCGTGTATAAACGACGAAATTTGTATTTATCGTTCATCAACAATTTTCAAACGATGCTAAAGTTGTATTGCCTTGATCACAATTATTTACCGAGAAACTGAAAGTTACATAAAAAAGAACTTATGTTGTAGTCATTAACTATATTTAAACGTATGCAATAACTGTGTGAAAAAATATTGATTTCCATAATCTATTAAGAAAATATTGTCAATTTTATGTATAATTGCTATACGCACACCACACTGAATGGGCGGCTTCTTTTGTCTATAAACAGACAGGAAGTTCGTAACGGTCACCATCTAGAACTTCGCGCAATTATAATCTAGTCATAGCGGGAGTGTCGAATGACTACTTCTCAGATATTTATTTCTACAAATCATGTTGTACAATCTCTTAACGGAAACAAATACTTAATATTATGTATCCTTTCGATCAATTATTTGCAATCAAGTAACACATCTAGAAACTATTGATAACATTTATGAAATATTGCAATATTTTTGCCTCATATGCGCTTGTGGTCAAATTAACGTTCCAATTTGACATTGAAATAAAGATAGACTAATAAGTAATATTAATATATACATGTTAAGCCGTACCATCAAGAAAAAAGAATAAACTGATGGTTTTAAACTTGGTAAACTTGATACAATTATTTTGTATAACAATTTAAGTAATATATATGCATACCACTTAGTAAAATAGGCTTTACTTTTTGAAATTTACCGAAATTCAATACGGACATGCATCCACGGCAAACGACCCAATCAAACTAAAGAACATGTTTATACCATTAATAATAATACAACACTCCCTGAAACATTATATTTTATGACGTACAACAACATTTGGCGAAGACTCAAGCATATGTTAAAAGGTTTATATAAAGGTTCTTGATTAATCTACCGATTCGCAGTTCATAGCAAGTTGTTAACTCTAGTAATAATAAGTACCGTATTTGAAGTATTCCTTAATTGCAAAATACAATTTCTAAGTAACCAAGTTTCATTAAACTTCCTTGAAATTCTAATAAACATTTTTTAAAGTAGTAAAATATCAAGTTTGGACTTGTTGCATCTCTATTTTTAACATATGTTGTAGTTGGGGCCCTATACTTGTGACTATGGGTTATACTGCGAATAATTACAATAGAAATGGAAATGTTAAAATGTATAATTTGTTACTGCACAAATAACAAAATTAATATCGTACTTTGAAGACTTCTACTACACGTTAAACAAACGATAAAAACTGAAACTAACATGCACACTGATCACCACACATCTGGACATTTGATTAAGAGGGAAAATGTTGTTATTTTTCGCAGAGGTAAATGATATCTCTTTTTTCTAAATAATGATGAGATCGATAATTTTAAGCATAAAACGTCACAGATTATTTGACTGTCAAATTTAGAAGCTTAGGACATGTACAGAATGAAAAACACAATTATTATAATTATATTTTAAGTCAACTATAAATGCAAAGAAATAAGATACAGTTACATAAATATCCGTTTTTTTTGCAAATAACCCCACATTTAATTGAACAAAGAACAAACTCCAATGCTTAGTTTTACACATGTAATGTTTAGTCTTTTTTTAATAATGTTCCTTTGTTTGGCATTCAACACCGTCGATTGGAAGGGTGGGTCGAAGTTACGTTAATGTTGGTTAGAAATAAAGCTGTTACAGTAGGCAACATTCGAAATGGTAGACTTTGATTTCATTTTCAAAAACAAAACAATTTGAAATAGATGGCGAAAGCTTATTATTTTTCCACCCCGATTGATCAACGTTTCAATGACGGCATAATAAGAAAAAAATTGTATAACGCATACCTTTTGTTATCTTTAACTCAATAGTGTTACTGTAAGTTGGTTGATTGCTGCATGTAACAGCATACGCTCCTGCATCTTTTAGAGTGACTTCTTTTATAGTCAAAGTGTACCCATTTTGCGAGTAGACCTCGATGTACTTGGAAGACCGCGATGACGTATTTGCACTGTCAAACACTAACGCATCTTTGTTTACAGAGTCTGACGAAAAATGTGTCCATTTCCTTGATGTATTCACGTAGTTCTCATTGGGGACATATAAGAGAGTTGCATTGTATCCCTCTGTTGCTGGATCAGATGACAAAGTCCCACAAGGCTCTGAAATTTGAAAAAAAGAAAAATATTATAACAGAAAATTAAATCTCCAACACGGCTCTCCCGATAACTGATTCTTTTTTATGATTATTTTTTTATCTTTTTTTTTGGTGGGGGGATGGGGTGGGGGGGGGGGGTGGTAACCATACTTAAGTGAGAACCCGTGTTTTAACGAGATATTTGAGTGACACTGTGTAAATTTGAATTTGATCATAATCATGGCAAGTGAACTTTTTTATTTAAAAACAATGTTTATTTTCTATATGGGTAGACTTAATAAATATTAAGAAATAGCTTTTTAAGATTCTTACTTTGTTTTAAATTTCGTTAAACATGCAAAGTATTTATTATGTATATTTTAGTAATATAGTTAATGTTTAACCCATGGCAAACATTAAATTTTGCGTGCCAATAAAGTTTATATGTATGTGTTTGTACCAAAATGTGTTTCACAAATCACAAAAATTCTTACCAGTATTAGTTGTACCGGCAGCTGCAAGCTTGTTTTCTATGAATATTATCAATAAAAATATCACACATTGACAATACATTATTGAACAATAGAAGCATCAGTTATATTATTGCAAAGACCGTCTATTAATTTATATTAGTGTAATGGGAAACAAAATAAATACTTTTAACCGGAAATGAATTTCAAATTCTAAGATTTCCGGATGATGAATTTTCCTTAAATCGTAATGAGATAATGACAGAGAAAGAGACACTTAATAAATCTAAGTATGTGCAATATCAGATACGACTCGACTGAGTCATTGAGCTTCAATTTTGTCTTTATCATAAGTTGAACATGACTGTTTTAAAAGTGTTCTTACAAATTCATAATTTATCAAAATGACAGATTTTAAACACTTCACACACTCCTCCCACTCCCAGAATTGGGAAGGGTATAAAACTTCTTCAATTGAGTAAATAATGCACACAAAAGTTCTTATTGCCCACTTATCAATTATGACCTTATAAAGAGATTTAGGTTTTCTCTATTCCCAACAAGTACTCCCTTGACTTGGTTTTGTGTTGAACCGTGTGCTCAATCTGATTAAAATTATCTCCCTAAAACCGCTACGCTATCAGGTTCTGACGAATAGTAACGGGATTTTATAACTAACCCTTTGAACCAATCAGATTGTCGCCTACAAAATCAAAAAAGTGAAAGTAAAAATGATATTTTAAACCATCGAACGCGTTAAGAGCCTGTGTAAGACATATTTTACTGGAGATATATATGTTTATGTAGTATTGCATTCAATTCTTATGAAATGACATCTTCAGATCATTCTGCGAGCGTTATAAATCATGCCTGTGGGCCGTATTCAGATCTAACATTTTGTTATTACGCTCAACGTGACGTATGATCCTAATTAAGAAGATAAAAGGGAAGTTAAAATTAACAGATGGTTCATATTACCAAGTTCAAGTAGTAAAGAATAGTGAATAAATAGAGGATACAAAATTGACCATTTTATACTGAAATAACCAAAACACGTTATAAAATAGATTATTTTTGCGCTAGAGTCTAGAATAAAAATATAACAAATAAGGCTTCTGAAATTGTGATAAATTAAAAAATACGAGGGCTGTTCAAAAATTAAGTGTACTTGCGTAATAACTTTTTATTATGCATGGTAGTTACATAAAAAATACATGGCTAAAAACATTAAAGTTTTCTTTATAAATATGTGAATTTTTGAGTCTGTTCGTTCGGGCATCGTTGATCGTCGTCGTGCAGATCTACCGAGGGTAGCGTTACCGACCCGCATCTCCGACGTCGTTGACGTTACGACGTCATAGGCGTGTATCGTGAAGCACACTGTGCGTGCGACTTACTGCGTGTCTGTCATTTCTTCTTGATGCGATTTACGGCGTGTCTTTCATTTCTTCTCGAAATAGCTTCCGCTGTATTCTACGCATCGTTGGTGCCGCTTTGGCCACAGTTGGAAGAAAACATTCAAAGTATTCTCGTGGAAGAGCGCGGAGTAGCACGTTCGTGGTAGTCTGGAGTTCTGCGATGCTCCCGAACTTCTGTCCTTTCAACTTGAGTTTCAAATCAGGAAATATGGCAAAATCGAAAGGGGCCAAATCCGGCGAGTAGGGTGAGTGGTCCAACAGCAGAAGACCAAGTACAGCTAGCGCCAGCTGAGTGGAAGCGGCCGTGTGAGGCGGTGCGTTGTCTTGATGCAAAACGAACTGGTCTACTGGGATTCCCGGACGTTTCTTCCGAAGCACGCGAAGAAGGTTGCGGCTTAGAACCTATAAAAATAAAAACGAATGAGTTACCCTTCTTGTATAGTTCAATCAAATAATTGTATTCATAATATTTATATAAACAGACTTTTTTCTGAAATAAAAACAACCCCGTTTGAACATATTTGCTTATTTTGTATCCGTTCAAAAGTTACTATTATTATTATTTTTATTATTATTATTATTATTATTATTATTAGTCTTACTTTGGAATAGTACTTTGCGTTGACGGTTTTATCAGTAGACACCGAATGACACAGGATAATCCCTCGGCTGTCTGCGAACATGATGAACATTTGTTTGCCGGCCGACCTCGCTGTTCGAGCTTTCTCGGGTGGCGGAGATCCGGCCCTCTTCCACACAGCAGACTGCTCCTTTGTCTCGGGGTCATGGAGGTATAGCCACGTCTCATCAGTCGTAATTACTGTCTCAAGAAAGGCGGAGTTGCGCTCGTACTGTTTCAGGAAACTCTTCGACATCATTAATCGTTTCTCGCGCTCGTGGTCCTTAAAGATACGGGGCACCCAACATGCGTGGACCTGAAATCAACCAAATAACGATAAAAAATTTTAAATGTCAAAAAATTACATTCGCTATAATATTCTTCTATATGACAGTCACAACTTGTAAATGCACGTATGACCATGCTTTCAATAATAATAATAATATATTTTCAAAAGATTGAACATTTAGGCCTACTTTATAGTACAGACTTGTTATCTCAAATGCAACAAAATAAAAGGAAAACACTATAGATACCTTTCTCATGTTTAGTGTTGTCTTCAGTATTGAATATGCTGACCCAATGCTGACATCTGCAACCTCGGCTTACTCTCGCACTGTCATCCGCGGGTTGTCTTCTAGCGCTTTCTTCAACGACGTCACATGACGTTCACTGATAACCGCATGTCTCCCTCGACCTTTATCGTCTTCTAAGGATTCTCGGCCGTCTTCAAACCGGTGAAACCATTTAAAAACAAGTGTCCGACTGACTTTACTTCCTGCTTTATTATTTATTTTTTATTATTATAATTTAGTTGATCTTAGCATCTTATAATTCTCCGTAGGTGTTTTGCCGAGTTCTCTGCAAAAGTTTATGCTTGCGCGAATTTCGACGCGATCCTGCTATTGCATTTTTGACGTTTGTTACGCTAGCCCTATGACTCAAACGTTGTTTATTCTAATTCGCAACATTCAAATGACGTAAGATTCGCACATGACGTCATTCTAACGTCGTGTGACGTTTTTTACGGAGTTTTAGAAATTTGGCGAGTCAAACAAATGAGCTATATAGAATACAACTTGACGTTACTTTATTTAACTGACACCCGGGCCGGTAACGTGTTTCCAAGGTTACGTAACGTTCCACTTTGAATAAGTTTGTAGATGTGGAAGAATGAAAGTGCCTGATTTGAATAGAAAACAAAATTATCTTTATCATAATACCAAATATAAAAGGTTTTTGTCAATGGAATAAAAAATATGGCGCAAGTACACGTAATTTTTGAACAGCCCTCGTATATTGATCTTTTGTAAGACGGACGTCATTTGTGTCAACTTTCATAGCGGCATATGAAAAAAACTAAGATTTTTTGTCTGGATGAAATATCATAACTTGGATTTGAAATGTATTCAGTTTTTATCGAAATGAAAATGACTTTGTTGCTGCTATTGAATTTCAACAAAAACTATCGGTGTATGCTATGTAACAGCATAATCAAGATGTCATAAAGTTATATTCTTCGTTGATTTTATCAGTTTAAGAGAAGCTTAAGTTCCAAACACAAGTTCAAGTGTCAGATGGCAAAAGTAAAAAGCTTTGTTCTGAGTACTGAAAACGCGGATGAATAGGAGTTCGGCTAGGGTATATAACTTATTATATATCAAAATATACAAAAGTAAAATATGCATATCAGGAATCGCAATATTCAGAAAAAACAGCATCCACACACAGTCAAGAAGAAGAGAGAGGGAGATAGCATGATTAATAAAATGATCAGTTTCAAAAAGACATCACAAACAATTAAAAAAAAATGAGAACCCGAGGGGTTACCATCTTGGAACGGTCAGTCGCAAATCTAAGCCACTGGGGCTTAAACTAGGTTCTAGGGGCTTACTATTACACTTCCAGGCCGGAAGGTAGGATAAAAATGCTCAAAATGTTCAACTTTCCATTGGGGAAAAAGCCAAACTTTTTACCATCACCATCTAACGTCACCATCTAAATTTAAATCGTTTAATTAAATTTATCAAATTTATCCTATATTACATATTTTTATTAGTCTGTGGTACAGATCGTAATTTGGTTTTAGTGAGGTAGGTATAGGTTGTTATCCCTGAATGGTCATACTTTATGCACCACTCGTCCAGAGTATATCAAAACAAGTTCTAACAAGTTAATGTTGATTTTACGGCCACATTATTAGGAGTTTATGTTTTGCTACAAGTTCAATTTTAATAATATTTATAATCATGATTTGTGAGCGCTAAACCACTTTAGATTCAATTTGACAAGCATCAAGAAATTCCTGCTCATACGATAATTGTGCATTTCTAGTTTGAAGAATATAATTTTACGGATGTTAGGATGACAGACGTTGCTTTTATTCAACTTCCGGTCAGATATACAGCTTTAAAATAACGATTTTTATCTTAATAAATATTCATTTAATTGAGTTTCAAGTGATTCATAATTGAAGTTGTTTTAAATAAAATCAAAATTCCACGAATCTAGTTTTGTGAAAGGTTGTTTGTGTGTCACTAGAAATCAGAATAAGTAGCACCACTCTTGACTAAAATTATCTATATTTTAATTTCAATATCTTAGCATGATATCGGCCGTAAAACAAGACTTTAGCATAAAATCGAAATACATTCAGGATTTAGTTTAAAGAAATTCTCATTTGAAATTCTCTTCATTGGTAGACCATTAAAACTCAGACATGTTATATGCCTCTTGTAACTGTATTATTTGTAAGTGTTTTTATTTTGGCAAACTTGCACATTGATGTTCCTTAAATAGGGATATTCCTGGAAGCTTATTTAAGTGCTTTAAATAAAAAAGTAAAATATGCTTTACAGGATTCGTCACAGCCTGTAAAAAAAACCTACAACAACAACAACGAAAAAGAGAATATGTTGTGTTACGCATTGGAACGGTCAATGGAGATTTAAACCAGGTTCTGGATTGCACCAACCTCACACTTGATTGCTATGTTTGTCCCAACAGGTTCATGAACAAACAAGTTGTTTTGGTGAAATAGCTTCAACCCAACTCGCGTGCAAAAGCACACAAACATAAAAAAGCTTTTAGCATGGTCAGGCAAAAGGGCGAGGACTTAATAATCTTACAAAGACCAGAGACCCTGGATTCAAAGAACGCGATAGCAGTAGGCGTTTTTGATAACCAAGCCAGTATATATTTGGGTATTGTTCAATCGTTATATGTATATATTTAAGGATTTTTTTCCTGCTTTGTTGTTTTTGCCATTTGCGTTCAGTTCTGATGCGTAGCCTCCATATTCTCTATCCCCTGTTAAAATTATTTTCCGTTCAGCTCCACCCATTGTTAACTTGTTTAAGACAAACCCATTCTTTTACCTCTGGAAAATTCACCGCTGATCGTGGAATGGCATTTTTCTGAAAAAACCGCTTTGAAGGTTCAATGTTCACCGTCATTTGCTTATGCATTCTATCGATGAATAAAATTTAGTACTACTGGAATGTTTTAATAAAATCTAGTCTGCAATATTTTCACATTTGTCTTGTGCGGCGGCTTTCAAGATTCCTTTCACAAATATTTCTATAAAAACGTGATTCTAAGAATTGTGTGAACACAAAATAAGAAAAAAAACGTCTAAAATAACGTTTCGTTAAACGTCAAGGTTTCAGCCTGCAGATCATCACACCAATAGACAAAATTTTGAAGTCGGAAAAGTATTGTATTACCACAACCTCCATACAGCCAAGACCTTATCCCATGCGATTTGCAGTTATTTGGTAGAAGATATATGTCAAGAAAGGTGCTGTGATGGAATTGAAGTTGACTTTTCTCTAATTTGTGTATCCGAAAAGGAAAATGAAATTGTTTAAACGGTTTTCGAGTAAACAGGACATTTGCTGCTCATCTGCTTGTTAAATGATACAAAATATATAATATGCGTCGGGAAAATACTGCTCAAAAGTGTGCATTCCGATAGAGTACATATGTTTTGATTTTAAAAGTATTGTCTTACTAGAATAGAGATATGTATTCAACATCAATTGAGTATCGATTTGATGTTTATTTGCATATATTTTACACAATCACCAGTATCCTGACCGACTCTTATTAACTACATGAATACAGAAGATTTTACAAGCAAGCGTTCGCTGAAAAAATATGTTGTATTTATATGGAATATCCTTGATCTACAGTTTGTAATTCTGCTGTCTTTGAGAAATCAACCGACACGTACTCTGACGTATCGGTCTGTTCTGGCAAGCCCGTGTCGGCTTCGGGTGACCCCGTCTTTGAAAAGTCAATCGACACATATTCTGTAGCTTCGTATCTGCTTGTGGTTGGTCTATTGATACTGACAGGTTGCAAATCAAGTTCGGCATACACAAGTTGGTTTTCTGTTTCTGTATTGTCACAGATAAGAGAATTTCTCTGAAAATATACGTTTTCTAATAAACAATTCAAGTATACACTGGAAGTGTTTAAAAACAACTAATGAAATGCATTCAATAAAATGTTGGCTAGGTAATGAGCTAGGGGTCTCAAACTCACAAAGCCCGCCTATCCTACCACAATTAAATAACAAAATCGACTCTCAGGCTGAACTTTTTAAATAATCCATTTAAGAGTGAACGAATCCATGGACGTTTGTTTTGCGGTACGAAGTTTTCTTAATGAAATGAAAGGGCATATTTTACCGTGTTGTTAATGTTTTGCTTCGCTTCGCCTACTCTTTTGTCTTTTGGAATCACACTGGCGTACTCTGGTGGTTCACTTGCCTGCGTTACATCTGATCTTTCATCGCTTCTCGAAGGGTGTGCTGAAAAAAGGTAGTCTTTCAAATCGTCCACCAGTGCAGTTACACATGAATATTCATTCTATAATGATACGACATTTCTTATTTTACAAACAATATCTTTTTTACAAAACAATTGATTTCTCGTTTAGAGCAATCCCTGTTTTTACCTGGAGACAATAGTGCGCTGCTCATTAAATGGTATCTTTCTCTAAATACCACATTAAAGGTTCCATGTTCATAGTCATATGTGCACTGTCATTTAGTATGGATCAAAACTGGTACTTTTAACTTGAATAAATACAGAGCTGCGCTCCACCCGGCCTAGGCTGCATGGGTTGATATGTATTTTCACTAATGCCCATGAACAGGCTTAATCAAACCAAAATTTTGTTTTGGTATTCGGTGTTTTCTTAATTCTATTTCCATCTATTTTACTACCATTCAATACACAAACAACATGTAGAAGCTTAATTTATACAAAACAGGTTCTAAGTTCACTATAAAACCAAAATTTGCCATTTGTTATTGAGAACACAGTCATTTTAGTGTTTCATCAAAAAGATATATAACATACTAGAAGCTTTTTAATAATTCTATATTTCACTGCATGATTTATCATGTTTGCAGAATACTGAACACGGTCAATATTAATCAGCGACGATTTTAACATAATTAGTGCAATTTAAATCAAAGATTAGAAGTGTTATAAATTAAATATATAAATTTCAACCTTGCTCCTGAACCCCGCCTGGGCTGCAAAAGTAAATTATCTACTGTTACAAATTATTCGTGAAAAGGAACAATAGGCATATACATGTATAAAATATTATTATTATGTATATGTATAAAATATTATTGATTTGTGATCATAACCCATAAAAGATTTCATGTTGATACACATTTGTATATATCTTTTAGAAAATATTGTTTATTAGCTAAAATTTGTACACTTTTGGCACGTTTATAACGTCAGTAGCATAAAGCATGTAAATCATATGAATAACAAACGATTGGTGTACAGCATATATATTGTACACATAAAAATTTAAGAAAAAGTGAAGTACGCATAATTATCAGGAAATGCCATATTAAACAAAAACATGTGTCAATTTTAATGATATTTATTTTAGTATTTTAACAGCTGTAATGAAAGAAAAGCCATCATGATTAATTTAACACTAACCTTCGAACATCTTCTGCAAAGCGACCGTCAGGCCGAGATCCTTCTTTATCGTCAGATTCCATTTCTGGTGTCTTTAGTTGTGTTTCTTCATTTCTTTTTTTCTTTCGGACTGTTACACATACTGTACCGATAGCTAAAACAACCACGATACCGACGACACTACCTGTTATTGGAATTAGTATTTTCACCTCCTCATAATTGATGCCCTTTTCCTCTTCTTTACTGGCAGATGGTTTCTCTTTTTCTTTCTTTACGGTGCTTTGATTTGGGACTAGTTTAATTACTTCTCCGTCATCCTCTGTTTTGTAAGATGTAACTGTTATTAAAACAAAAAAACTATGTGCAATCATGTGACAGTCTTGTTATCGATATAAATAGGTAACCAGTGCACAATTATGAAGTTCACGTGTAACCTGCGCGATAAATTATGGGTGTTGTCTCTATTAGTGGAGTATGTAGCGTCCTCGGATTTATGTTTCTAGGCTCTGTCGCCACAGCGATTCCACTGGAAGACTGTGTCCATGCATCGTTCATGTTTTAAAGGCACGATGCTTGTCAGCATTATAATTACATTATATATTTTGAAATCTGAATGAGGCATATACCGGTAACCGAGCAAGCTCACCATAAATACACAAGTCTTTGAGTGATATTAAGTGTGAAACAAACACATACATTTTAATTTGTTTCTCCTCTCATAAACTCCATCAACAAATGATAAAATTTGAGACACAGACTGTACATAAATGTGTATTAAAATGATAGCAAACAAGTATGAACTTTTGTTTACATAATTTACTTCGCAATAATACGACTCAGCAAATGATATCGAAACAAGTTTCGAAACTTCCAAATTGTTACAAAAAAACTTGTTCCGTCTTCAGCCGCATTAAAATTGTTTAATGAAGAGCGGGTAATACTTGCTGAATTTTTTATTATAATTGCATACAAATATGTTATAGGTAAGTATGGCATCAAAAGCACATTGTAAAGACATCGTAAGTACAAAAAGTACCTTCGTGCACGTTTTTAATATCAATATTTACTTCTGTCGTAGGCGGCTGTCTTCTGGTAACAAAATCTTTTTCTTCTCTATCGCTGGAGCTTCTGTGGGTGCTAGGTATGGCTTATTTAAAACAAAGTATTTTAACACTTAATATATGTATGCAACCCGGCAACAAAGATTCGTTTAATATTTGATATTGTCAAAATCCAATATTCAATAAATAATTTAAGGCGGTAACCCAATCGGGTTCCCATTTCCGTTAATTGCCTAGGGTGTTCATTTTGAACTTGGTCAGTTTATAAACAATGCTCTCTTTTCCTCTGTTACTTGGCTGAGTTGGGAGGCCTTGTCTTACATGTAAAAATGTGGCAATATCTGATATTAATATGTCACTTTATATGATAATATATATATTTGAATATTAACATATACATACTACATAGTATACACTCACGGCGATATGTGTATAAATCGTTATTTAACTCCCGCGAAATTTAAAACCCAGGCCATGTCTATCTTTATTCGTCTGTAACATTGCATTTAAATTCTTACTAATAAACACGTACAGGACTGTTTTTTTTATTCTCAAACTAATCATTCCTAAACAACATTTCAAAGCGGCAGGATATATTTCAATAAATTCATAAAATTTGTGGGTTATTTTTGTACGAAAATACCACAGTAGATTAGAAGGAAGCAAATTTAATCATTTGGGCCGTTACAAAAACATACTTTCCTGTCTGTCAGTCCTATCACCATGAACTACGGTCGTATACGGGAGTTTACTTGTAGTAAAACGTGTTACATGAGCATTATCCGGTTCAATGGTGGAGCTTCTGTGGGCGTAAGATACAGTAGAAGTTGATTCATCTGCAAAGTAAAGAAGCACAATTATAGAGATTGTGAGAGTATATCATTGAGGATCTGTATAGCCAATATTGGACATGCATATGACGTATTGCATTGGCTGAGATGTACACAGATCAGTATAACAATTAGTACAATGCATACAAAGTTGGAGATTTTTAATCAATAGCCTATTATTAATCCCACGCAAACATATAACACAGGTCCCCTCAATCTTAATTTGATAGGCTGTACATTTTCATTTATAGTTTAACACGCATAAGACTTAATTTATTCTCAAACTCTGTATCGTTTACACAACATCATGTAAAACGGTCAGGATATTTTTTTTTATAAACTGCATACCATTGATGGGTTTCCTAAACGAAAATACCTTGATACATGTAGCAGATCAGAAAGGAGTCCGTGTTTGCCTTAAGAAAACGGAATTAACGACCAACAAACCTTCATGTCTATCAGTCCTATAAACTGCGGACGAAGAAGGGCGTTTACTTGTCCATACTTGCGTAAAACGAGTTTCATCGCTTTCTGTGGCGATGCTTTTGTGTGTATAAGGTAGAGTAGAAGCTGGTTCAGCTGCAAAGTAAAATAAAGCGTTATGTGAGAAAATTGTATTGAGAATTAACATGGGAAAGTGTGTACACAACACTTTAAGCACATGACGCATACTGTATGCCGGAGACGAACACAAATCAGTATCGAAATAAGTATTGAGCTAAGTCTTTCACTAAACATAATGTGTGGATATCATACATGCACAGTAGTGTTTAAACTTACACAAAACAACGGTATGTACCCAAAGATATTCGCAGTCTGATCGAAATTGTGCAGCGACTTGATGCATGTTAACGATACAACTCTATGACATTCAACATCTCATAACTAGAGTTGCTGTTGAACCGGCCTTTGGTACTTCCTTTGTTGAGAAAAGACAAAGTTGTAGCAATAACCTTAAGCAATACACAATTCAAAATTTAATGTCGTCCTTCTGTTTTTTTAACCAATAATATTTGCTTTGAACCTAGACTGAGCATGCACAGTAAAGCCACAAAATAACATGTTAGATGTATGATAGGTAAGAAAACACTTGAAGAAACCCTCGTAATTTTGTTGACATTATGGCCATGTCTGTACGCCATACTTCTTATTTTCAAATGCGTTTATAATTTTAATGTTTGAGAGCGAAGCTGTGTTTTACCTGATATAATTATTATACTTGCTGAGACTATTTCTTGCCCGGACTTATGTGGCTATGTGATTTCACTTATCGTTAGCTTCGATATTCGGTTTGAACTTTATGTTATTAAGTTTGTGCAGTTTATTTTCACTATAATATCTCATTTAGACCAAATCGTATTGTTATTCGAATATATCAGTAACCGGTATTTAAATTATTGATAGACAATTATATATACATGTACACGCAAATAATTTTAGAACTGTGCATGCCTGTGTCCACCAGAATGATACAATGTACAACAAGTTAGAATAGTAAATGCATAACACACAGTATGGGTTTCTGATTCCGTACATGTATAACTACAGCTGACTGTGTTCTATGCGACAGCATAACTTATTTTCCTGTACTTCTCGGCACATACCGAACCAAAAATTAGGAAATTTCTGTCGCTGTTTTACAACTATTATGATATTCTTACACCATTCATAAATATACTACATGTAATGTGATATATTTACTATTATTGTTACAGTCTGCTATAAATAAAACCACTAAAATGTTGTTGTTTATTGTATTTAAAAATTGCTTTGAACAATAAAGGTATATCATAAAAGGAACATCACACGGCATTCTACAGTCTGCAGGGCATAGAATTGCTCGTTGCAAATGTCAACAAATCGCGCTCGACCTGCTGTCACGCGTAATATTGTTATCACACCTAAATCGAATGATTCGAACTCACGCACTGCATACAATTATAACAATCATATCATATTTATCTGCGTTTTACGCGCAATCCTTTTTGGAGTTGTCCCCGTTAACATGGTTAATGCAGGTCTCGATACTTAATAGAACGCCCGGATTTGAGGTGTTGTGCAATGACGCCGTAGCAGTTCAATTCTCGGTCGTAAGTTTTATTAAAATATGGTATTAAGGTGTCTGAGATGTTTTGTCATTTCAAACACATCTTAATGTTGTAAAGGGCCAAAATCTGTTTGACACGTCTTTGTTTTTTTTCATTTTATCTTATACAAATTATTATATTAATGTAATCTGTTCTTTATAAACATTATTAAATCGTTAAATGGACAAAGGACAACATTTCATTTGGTAACATAAACAAATAAAAAAATATAAATTATTATTACCATTTTAACATCATCTCCCTCTGTAGAACACTAAGTTAAGATTCCTTCTTAAGTTTAAAATTGTACTTAGAACACAAAAATACATGATCCATACCTTTTGTAACATTTAGGATATAAGAGTAACTGTAAACGAAGTCTAGGCATTGAACAGCATACCGTCCTTCATCCAAAACAGTTGTATATTTAATTGTCAAATTGTACCCTTTTACCGTCCTTACTTCCGAATATTTTGCCAGCCAGGACGTTCTGTTTGCACTGTTAAACAATATCACACGTTCATTATCATTTCTAGTAAGCAGCCATATTCTGCCATTATGATAATATTTCGTCTTGGGAATATATTCCAGATAGGCATTTTCGCCTTCTTGTACCGGGGAAGATGACACAGTACCGCACACTTCTGAAAAAAAAAATCTTTTTTGTTTAAATAGGCATGTCGTTAACTTGTGTCAGTGTGTTCTAATATGACAATCTGTGCTCTTAACATCTTGTCTTACAGCTATAAAAGAACATGCAATTAGGTATTGCGAAAAAGTTTTTGAAACTACTGGCAAAAATTTATTTAGGTCTATAAAAAATTCAAATGACGTTTTGAAGAAACTTAAATAATTTTCAGGCGTTCTGTTTGTCTACATATGATTTTTCTACCTTGTATACTTCTCTCCCTCATAATTTAATAAGAGACAAGCTAACCAGTCTCATTGAAAAAACTTTTGCTAGAGAAAATAAAACATTTATTGCTTGTAATGAACATAGGGCATTCTTTACAGATGGTTCTTATGATAATTATACTTCATGGACCTGTCAAGACCTTATACAGGCGCTCACATTTTTATTGGATAATATTTATTTGAGATTTGGTACCTCTATTTATAAACAAGTAATAGGCATTCCAATGGGTACTAATTGTGCACCCCTTGTTGCTGATCTGTTTTTATACTGTTATGAAAGTGATTTTATGTTATCTCTTTCTACCGAACATCAAGATGATATTATTACAGCTTTTAACAACACATCGAGGTACCTTGATGATTTATTAAATATAGATAATAACCATTTTCCATCACTGGTTAATAAGATTTATCCTAAAGAACTACAGCTTAATAAAGCGAACACTTCAGAAAAGCAAGCAAACTTTCTTGATTTAAATCTATCCATTGACAATGGTTACGTCACTACTAAAATTTATGATAAAAGAGATGATTTTAATATAGTAAATTTTCCGTTTCTAGACGGCGATGTTCCTCGTGCGACTTCTTACGGGGTTTATATCTCACAGCTTGTTCACTTTTCAAGAGCTTGCAACGATGTGAATGATTTCAATGAACGTAATCTTTGCATTACAGAAAAACTTTTAAAACAAGGTTATCGGTATCACAAATTAAGGAAAACCTTTTGCAAGTTTTATCGCCGATATCCAGATCTAATTCATAAATACAGGTGCAGTTTAAAATCACTATTGCAACAAGGTATTTCACAGCCAGTTTTTTATGGAGATTTAATTTATAAACTTAAGAAGATAAAAGGCGATGTTAATTTCTCCCGGTTATTCGTAAAAACCATCTGTAAATTTAAAAAGAAAGGTTACCAACATGATGTTTTACAGCGCTCTGCAGGCCTGGTGATTAACCCATCTACAGTTGATCATTATGCTTACCTCTTTGGTTGCACGACGGTGGCAGGGGTTTAAGAGTTTATGAAAGTTTATGGGGAAATCTTTTCTAAAAAGAACCTAGAAGCTCGATTTGTTTCTTTTATCCCTGTCATCGTGTTCTTGCTGATTTTACTCCACGTGCTCTGGTCTCTGTAAGATCATTGAGTACCCGCCCTTTGGCTTTGCAATGCTATTAAATTCTTATGTTTATATGTTTGTATGCTTTTGCATGCAACATTGTTGAGCTGATGGGTGGGTTGGAGTTATTTCACCAAGACAATTTGTACTTGTTTTGTGATAACCTGTTGGGGCAAGTGTGAGGTTGGTGCACCCTAGAACCTGGTTAAAACCCCCAGTGGCAATTTGTTTTGCCACTGACCGTTCCAAGGCGGTAACCCCTCCGATTCTCACTTCCGTTATTTGTTTGTGGCGTCCATTTTGAAACTGATTTTTGTAATACCATGCTCTCTTTTCCTCTCTACTTTTTGGCTGTGTGCGGAGGCTGTGTATGCTGGATGTGGCCATTCCTGATATGCATATTTCATTTTTTTATATATAAACAAGGTTTTTACGACAAAAGTGTATACACTTAAAACACAGGATTATTCCCTTTTGAAAACAAACAAAACAAAAACATTCATAACTTCGAATATTCTCTCGTTTTTGAATGATAAATTATTTCTTAGATTCGCAATTAGAAACGAATGTATTAACATAATTATTGACACTGTTACATTGCATACCTATATTAAACTGTTAATGGGTTAAGAGATACTAGTAAGTTCATTGCACGAGTGCAGCAGCAACAAAGCTTAAATAGGTTATATTTATACAACGGTTGTGCAAAATCTTCACTATTCTAGCTTGTTTCATACAAGTTGATGTACAGATACAGTACTGAAAATCAAGAAATTGACATTTTTAGCATTTCTAGCATTTCCACTCCGTTTCATTTCCATTTCAATGGGCAACGTTTTCCGCTGCGCTTCCATTCCGTTTCCGTTGCGTTTCCATTCCGTTTCCATTTCTATTAAAACGCTTTTAACGCTGTGTTTCCAGCATTTTTTTCGTTTCTAGCGTTTCTTCCGTTTCTAGCGTTTCAAGCGTTCCATTTCCGTTTCCGTGCATTTTACCTGCATCTAATCTTTCGATAAATGTGTAACAATTGCTCGAACAGCGCTGAATAATGGTAAATATTAAGACTAATCATTACTTGAGACAAGTGTCCCATGAAGCAACATTTCGACAACTATTATTTTCGTTAAAATTAATTTCGTACAAAGAAACGGATAGAATGTTACTATTAATAATCGGGTGACCTAGAAACGGTTAAAACGCTACTATAAATAAGCGTGCCGTTTCTAGCGTTCCGATTATTCCGTTTCTACCATTTCTAGCGTTCCAAGCGCTCCGATTATGGCGTTTCTACTGTTTCAAGCGTTCCAAGCGTTTTAAGCGCTCCGTTGCGTTTCCGTTTCGATAGCGTTCTGTTTCCATTGCGTTTCCGTTTCAACATAGAGTGAAAAGCGTTTCATTTCCATTTCCACTCCGTTCCGTTTGTCAATTTCGTGACTTTCAGTACTGTAGTGTATGGTCCTTCCTTTCCCTCTTACAAGGTCCCCCTTTGACTCCCCCTCCATTTTTTTTCCTCTATCCCGCACGCCCGTCCGCTCGCCTCGAACCTCAGGAATAGCCACACTCAGAAAGAAATGCATCTTTCAGAAGCGATGATAGAAGTATAATCAAGGGATAAAGAAACGCAGGGTGTCAGTATTTGCATTATTAGGTCCGGCACGTACCGCATACCGTTCGTACTCCGTACTGTAGCAAGTCGATAGACGACGTTACTGATACATGTAACGTCAAGACCATTGCATTATCAACACGTTGATCAATAACAATGAAAATAGGTCAAGCAACACTGTACAGTGTACTGTGTCGAAACGGGAAATATCTAGAAATCATCTTTAAAGTAAAATTTTACTATATCGCCTTTTTTAATTCGTGTACAGTAATATCACTTCCGAGTTCGGTGGCTGTTTTGGTGGTTTTTTTTACTGACTGACGACAAAAGTTCATCAGCACAAGCAAAATCAATGCCTTCTGTCTGAATATTTTTAAAGAATTTGTATTGTTCGTTTAGGATATTGTTTATACCAAATAATTTAATGAAAGTTTTTGCAGATTCTTAAGTGTATGATGCAATTAATTCATTCTATTTTCTAATATTCGTTTGTCCGTTTGCCTTTGATTAACAATGCAACAGTATTCGATTGGTAAAGATGTGTTTTTTACGCGAAAACTATATATAGACGATCATACAATAGTTAATTCACTTTGTGGGCAAGTTATGTACATGTATATTTGTTACCTGCGATCTCTTAATTAATATCAATGTCGATTCTAGAAAATACACAAGGCATCTCTTTCAACAAAAATACATGAAATAGATTAATTATGATAACAGTTATTTTCTTTTATTATAATTCGATTTAAAGGAACTATACAAAATCATACCTGCTGTGGTCATCTCTTTTCCTGCGATAAATGCTAAAATAATTATCACGCATTGGTTAAGCATTTTTTGATTAGACTATCCACTCATGGATTTTTTAAGAATGTCAATATGGTGGAACAATACACTTGTCTTGTTATTTGTCAACGCAAAATATTTGTTTTCCCCAGAAGAAGACGGAAGAAAAAATAACATTAATATTTAACTCTTATAGGAAGAACGCACCAAGGAATAAAGTATAATATTATTTGTTAAGAGGTTTGCCGGCACTTGATCGGGAAGTGAAAATGAATTGATTTAGTCATTCCAAAAGTCAAGTTATCAATTTACAGTTGAACCTGCCTTTGCAGTCGACTGCATTCAGCAGCCACCTATCAAATGTAGCCAGTTTGAATATGTCTTAAACTGATAATTGTACCTGTCTCAAGCAGCCACCTGTCTTAAGCATCAACTTTTTACCCTCTCTCAGGTTGCTGCATAATACAGGTTTGACTGTTTATCATTAATTAATTTTAACATCATATCATAGTTTTTACATCATAATGTATTGACACAATGACTGTTACTTAAAAGAAAGGAATTTTGACATAAAAAGGATTTGTAAATATTTGTTACACCATTCTTATCTAACTGACATCATTTATTTAAATTACCTGAAAAAATATTGAAACCATTTTATAAAAAAAATTTATAGACAAATGAAAACTTTAGTTTCGTAAAATACCGTCATTTCTTCTAATTTATGTTGTTCCATTTTCGCATCTTTAACTGATATGATCATAACGTTTGTTTACATGAAAGTGTGTAAGTATGTACGTACTTGTTTAAGTGCGAGCTTAAGTGATAGAGTGTGTATCCGTTCTAATTGTTAACATGTCACGTGTCCGTTATATCATAAAATTAGGCATCGTACACCAGTGAACCTTGACAGTAAAAGTTTAATAAAGTTCTGTTTTGTTTCCATAAGTATCATGATATTTGTCCGACCTTCAAATCAAACAGGCTGATGACTCAACAAGTAATTGACAAATTGAAAAAAATCTCATGCTTATGTTGTCTCCATAGATTAAGGGAAAGTATATTGAGTATTTCTTAATTGCACAAATCAAAATCTTTAATTGCCCACTTATCCATTCAACAAGTCATTGTTGAGAAGTAAGGATGTGTTAAGAGTTTTAGCATCTTTAAAAAACAGTTCTCTTGATGATGTTTTATGAGAGTTGAAATATGAAATAATATGTACGGGGTTATATACTAAACCGCCACCTAATATAAGTGGACTTTTTTTAAGTCGTCTTGTAAGAAAATTAGGATGAAGAATAATGAATATAAGACACAAAAATCAGTTAAATTATTTTACATGTTTTATTAAAACATAATGTTTTCATTTAGAAAATTAACTGCAAATCACCAAGGTGCCGAAATTCATTTTCACAAAAAACATCAACATTTAAGCACACAGGTTTTATAGTGAGTGTGTCAACCTTCCACTTGAATGACGGTTAAACAAGTCACGATTCCCGATTTCATTTGTGGCGGTCCGATGGTCGTGCCGGAGTCTATCGTCGCCACCATCGAGCGATTCCATGATGCATGTGTGGTGGAGAAGGATCAGTATGGTTGGGGGTCTGCTATAATCTGGGCTGGCTTCTCTCTACACGAAGACCAACGCAATAGAGATTGACGGAAACTACGCTGCCAGATATCAAAATGAAATTCTGCGCCCTGTTTTCATTCCTCACATAAGAGAAAACAAAGACATGATATTCATGCAGGGCAATGCACGGCCGCACACAGCTAGGGCGACTTTCCAGTTAATGCAAGACAACAACGTAAGGGCCCTTGATTGCCCAGCTTGTAGCCCAGATCTCAATCCTACTGAGCATGTCTGGGACGAGGTAGACAGGCGAGTTCGTCAACGCGGACCTCATGTTGATCTTGCCCATCTAAAGGCCGACGACATCAATTGCTGGGATAGCATTAGCCAGCGATACCTCATTAACTATGCGACGTCGATTAGGACCCGATGCTTAGCTGAAAGATGGTGAACACACTCACTATTAAAACAGTGTGCTTAAATGTTAATGTTTTTTAGTGAAAATGAATTTCGGTACCTTGGTGATTTGCATTTTATTTTCTAAATGAAATTATTATGTTTTAATAAAATAATTTAACTAATGTGTGTGTCTTATTATCATTATTATTCATCCCAATTTTCTTTAGAATAGCTTACAAGACGACTTCGAATATTCCACTTATATTACGTGGCGGTTTAGAAATTTGGGCTAGTATATTTAAAAGGACACTCCTTTTCGTGATAAAACTCAAGTCAAATGTGCGAACAGTATACCAGCATTTCAGTACAAATGTTTGAGTGACTGTTATTGTAAAATAATTGAAAACTTCGAAATAAGATGTCATTCAACCTTTCAAATGTGTTAAATAATGATGGCGCGGCAATAGATTTATGTGAAAGAGTCTACAATAAACTCAAGCATGTAAAAGAATTAGAACATGTCTAATTCTTTGCTTTTATAGACTTTATAAATTTGAAAAGCTTTTAGGAAGCATTTATATTTAATATATTATCCGATATTATGAATGACTTTTCAAAAAAACGTTCATCATGTAACTAGACATCCAAACAAATGTTGGCCGGGACGGGGCGTTTTTCAGAGTCCATCATACCTTGCAACTGCTGTCGACAAAATCGTTAGATTAGGAATAAGTCGCAATAACACTTTCTTCAACCTCCATAAAACCTGGTTTAAACTCCCAGTGGCAATTTGGTTTGCCACTGACCCTTTCAAGGCGGTAACCCGTCGGGTTATCTTTTTTGTTAATTATTAGTGGTGTCTTTTTGAAACTGATCATTTAATAAACCATTCGCTCTCCCTCTCTCTTTTTCTTGACTGTGTGGGGAGGCTGTTTTTTTCTGAATATGGCGATTCCTGTTATGCATATTACACCTTTTTTGAACAAATTTTTGTTAAGGAAAAAGATGTAAGTTCTTCCTGGCGTTTTATAATTAATTCTCACTGTCCCGTTCTACATTTAACTGACCATATTAACCCAACTGTTATTGAAATTTGATGGACATCCCGTTTTTAGGTAAAGTCATTCTCAGAAAACATGGCCTTCATACACGGCTAACGTTTATCAGAGCTATCCGATCAATCGTTTTTGGATTGTTAAGGTTAGCTCAATTGGTTGCATCGTCGGAATTGCAGGGCTAGGCGCTGTCGCCGTGACTGTGCGGGTTCGCACCCAGGTAGAGGCAAAATCAATGCTCAACATCAATTTTTAAATTGAAAAAAAAATACAGATAAGACACAAGTTACATGAGTCCAACATAAAACGAAATGAAAAATGCTACAACATACTCATTGCATAAATAAAACATCATACATTGTAAGCATCCCACATTATGTAACGCACTTTAGTTTGGTACTAAATGATATTAAATACTTTGTCAACCAAACAAAGAATATTATGATTATCTGCAAAAAGAAAAGATAACCAAAGCATATATGTATTTCGAAATGATAACAGCATACAGTACTGTGAACGTTTAATGTTACACAATTTGCGTCTATCGTGCGTCCGTCCGTCTAACGTGTATCGTGCGTTCGTTTAACGTGCATCGTGCGTCCGTATATCGTGTATCGTGCATAAAACGTTTTTAATGTTATCATGCAACGTGATTAAGTTACATGCTTATTCAAATTTATGTGATTTAATTTCAACCATTCATATTATATTTTGAAAGCATTTTCAATTTTTTAGAAATCTCGTCCGCAAATTAATATATGAATTGGCAATATCGTGTATCGTTCGTTTACCGTGTATAGTGCGTCCGTCTATCGCATATCGTGCGTCCGTCTATCGTGTATCGTGCATCCGTATATCGAGTATCGTGAGTTTCGTTTGTAACCTTAAATGTTCACAGTACTGTAATGCTACATTCGTAAGGAGAACATTAATTAATATATACAGTAAAACTTCGAAAACTCAAACATCGAAAACTCGAGCACTCGGCAAAACTCGAAGCAGTTTTGCTGGTTCCGGCAATTTTCTTATATATTCTATATAAAAATACCATCATGGAAAACTCGAACTTCAAAAACTCGAATTCTCGAACACAGGTGTCGGTCCCTTGAAGCATATTTCTTCTTTGTTTGTATTGGAAAACTCGAGTAATAAACGACTGATTAAATTTTCGCACCTCTCGGGAGTATTTGGTAAATGGTGACGCGTGGTTTTCACACGTTGTGGCAGGTTATAATTGGCAGTTTATTGTCAATCGCCAGCATCTATTGTGTTTTAATTGATCTGATTAATGCAGGTTATGATGAAAGAAAATGATTTTATGATCACTCGGTAGGCGGCTGCGTTGAGACGATAATTATGAGAATTTAATTACGAGGTTGTTTGTTGTTTTTTTATGTTGGCGGGACCTAGTAAATTTTACCCGCGTATAAAAAAACGACGCACCGTTGTAAAGTATACTAGTTCTCGGACAATGTCAACACGAAAGGTTTAAAAAGCAGTTTTCTTGAAAAAATACCTCAAAAATGTTTTCAAACAGATATACAGGTTCAAAAAAAATACAATCTGAAATGAATCCTTTATTAATTTAGCTGATATTCAGATAACGTACTCAACAACAAGGTAACATACGTGTGTTTATACGACTTGACTTAAAAATCGGACCTCATAAAGTGAAGCTTCGAAAACTCGAGCGCCATGGAAAACTCGAACATTTTCATAATCCCCCTGAGTATTCGAGTTTTCGAAGTTTTACTGTAAATATATATGGATCGATTTAAAAGCAGAACAACAATGCTAACCTTTGGTTACAAAATTGTTAACACGGTGTATCAAATATCTATACAAAAAGTGAATTTAGAGATTGTTCAATAGGATTAGTTATAATATTGTATATCAGGGACGAAACTATTGTATTATTGTTAACAAAAAGTAGATCAAAAGAAATTTTACCATATTAAATTTGGCTGTGTCTTTGCACTTATAGCGTAATATTCTGTCCTATTAACCCCTATATGAAAACAATGAAATATGCATATCAGAAATGGCCACATCCAGCATACACAGCCTCCCCACACAGCCAAAAAGAGAAGAGGAAAAGAGAGCATGGTATTACAATAATCAGTTTCAAATTAAACGCAAAAAACAAATAACGAAAGTGAGAACCAGAGGGGTTACCGCCTTGGAACGGTCAGTGGCAAAACTAATTGCCACTGGGGGTTTAAACCAGGTTCTAGGGTGCACCAACCTCACACTTGCCACAACAGGTTCTCGTATCACAAAACAAGTACAAATTGTCTTGGTGAAATAACTTCAACCCACCCATCAGCTCAACAATGTTGCATGCAAAAGCATAAAAACATATAAACATAAGAATTTAATAGCATTGCATTGCAAAGCCAAAGGGCGGGTACTCATTGATCTTACCGAGACCAGAGCACCTGGAGTAAAATCAGCAAGAACACGATGACAGGGATAAAAAAACAAATCGAGCTTCTAGGTTCTTTTAATAAAAGATTTCCCCATAAACCTTCATAAACTCTTAAATCCCTGCCACCGTCGTGCAACCAAAGAAGTAAGCATAATGATCAACTGTAGATGGGTTTATCACCAGGCCTGCAGAGCGCTGTAAAATATCGTGTTGGTAACCGTTCTTTTTAAATTTACAGATGTTTTTTACGAATAACCGGGAGAAATTAACATCGCCTTTTATCTTCTTAAGTTTATTAATTAAATCTCAGTAAAAACTGGCTGTGAAATTCCTTGTTGCAACAGTGATTTTAAACTGCACCTGTCTTTATGAATTAGATCTGGATCTCGGCGATAAAACTTGCCAAAGGTTTTCCTTATGTTATACAGAAGTAACATATCAAGCATAAAAAAGCCATGGTCAAATTAAAAAGTTTCATATGTACTATAAACTGTCAGCCAACGGGGAATAATAAAACTGAGTTTATTTTTATCATAAACTAATCGAGCGAAGGAGTATGACTTGTACAGTTTTTACTGAAACCTATTAGTCAGTGTTTACAAATATATACAGTTATAAACACTACCTTTCTTTAGTCTAACTTGTGTAACTGATGCAACATGATATTCTCCATAGTGTATATGTATATTTTAAACAGAATGTAAAAGTTGACGTTTAAAAAACTTGAACTTCAATCATATTAATAACATAATAAGTTAAACTGGAATTTCGTAATCGTTTTCATCATCTTCCCAGTTAGGTCGTGACGTCATTTTCTGCAAAAAATAATGCGCATCCTATTAATACAATTAAACATTATAATTATATGGTGCTAATATTATTTTAATCAACGACACACAGCCCTCGAAAATTTACTATTTCCTTTTTTTTTCTTTTAAAAGTATAGAAACACTCTATATTTCGCGATTTTGAACTAAAAAATGGAATATGCATATTAGCAATGGCCACACCCAGTATACACAGCCTCCCCATAAAGCCAAAGGTAGGGAGCAGAAGAGAGCATGGCTATATTCTGATCAATTTCAAAAAAGACCTAACAAATAGTAAACGAAAATTAGAACCCGGTCGATTACTGCTTTGGAACGGTCAGTGGCAAAACAACTTGCCTCTTGGGGTTTTAACAAGGTTCTATGAAGCACAAACCTCTCTCTCTTGCCCCAACAGGATCTCTTATGAACAAACAAAGGTGTTTTTCTGGATCATGGGAAACACTTTCAAGATATATGGTTTTAATATAAGTCAGTACTGTTATATTTTCTTAAAACATTCGAGTACGTTTTAATGAATATAATAATAAGTTTCTATCGTCGGACAAGTTTACTTACAGACTGCGAATACTCCGTTCGAAAGTTGTTTTTGCCTATTTCGGATGTATGTCTTAAACTTAGATATCCCGAATTGCTTTCTGTCTGACATCGCTTCGGTAATCTAGAAAGAAAAGCAATGCAAAACTTGAGAATTTGTTTATTTCTTTCTACAAGCAAATGATATTTCTCATTCTGGAAATCTGAAACTTACTGACAGTGTACAAAGATAATACTGTTTAAATGATGACAACTTATTCACATTTTATGTATAGTTTTAGTATATGTATGAAAAAAAAACATCTAACAGAAGCTTAATATTCAATTTATTATTGAAAAGTTCACTTGGGTGGTGGTGGGGGGGAGGGCTTCTTTACCATTTCACGATAAGTTAATTATTGATTGTAAACTGTTTAATACTTGTGCATTTCAACAACTTCGAACGAACAAACTTGTGGAACCTATCAATGACATACATGTACCCTTCATTAGGTGCGACAACATCTCTTTCAGACGCAGTCTTTCTTGATTTCGACATTTTCAGACGCTTACAAATAGCCAGTATCACCGTGACGAATCCGGTTGTGACAACAAAGCCTATTATTACACCAATTCCAATCCCTATCAAAAACATATTTTCCCGAGTGTAATGAGTTCCGCTATTTTCCGTGCTCGAGGTCTCTTCTAACTCTTCCACAACTTGAGTTACTCTTGTTTCAGTTGTGGTGTCCGGCGGGAAATGATTGTCGAATGCTGGCACTGTAGTTGATTCACCTGCCATAGGCAATAATTACTGTTTGTGAATAAACATTGATACAATGTAAAACGAGAGAACTTGGAATTGATGAAAAGGGAACTTTGAAAGCCACCGAACACGACAAACATGAAAATCTTGCAGGCTCGGTTTGATTGAGCCTGTTAAATAGCAGTAATTGAAATGCATATTACTGCCCACGCCGCCTAGCCCCAGGTTGAGCGCAACTCAATCAATTTTTACACCAATAAACACCATTTCATATACACACAATTCATATAATTCATAAACACAATATGTACAAACAGTACATATTCATTTTAATTGATAAGTGTTTTACAGGTCATAGTTAAAATTATTATTTGCCTTTTGAATATACATTTGATACATTATTTTTAATACTATTGCCGATTCTACTACATGTATCGGTAAACACTTAATAATCGAATTCGCATGTCGAATCAATAGTTTAATAATATTAGAAAAAAATCAGATTCCGACCGTTTATATGTAAATAGCCATGACTAAATATGCCTTTTAACAATGCAAATTTATTTCAATCAATTTAAACGAAGTCAAACAATTAAAATGATCATGATTTTTTGTCTTTTACGATAGTTGTTTTCTGTAGCAAGCGATTTTTTCTGTCAAGTGTCCATGACTAAATAACGTTATCTTAATTTAAAATACAGTTTTCCACTGTATTACATTTCTTGCCAAAACTTTTCATTTCTTCGCATAATTTATGTTTTTAATACTTTTCCAAATACAATTTAACATCCAAACAAACGTTAAACCTTTACGCTGACGTAAATCTAGGAGTAGGGAGAACGATGCATGCTGACACAGTGAATGTCAAAGTTAAATTGAAAACATATATATGCTTCTCATGACCAACCTTATTTTCATTTTACTTTCTTGTTCAGCACGACGAAATTATTAATAAGAAAATGTACATATAACCTCAAAGATATATAAATACGGCGGAGACAGGCGCAGAACATTCAAGCCTTTTCCCCAAACTCCTATACGCTGCCACCACACCGCTGCAATGCTTAAAATTACCATCAAGGGAGGTAACTGACCTACTCTTAACTACACTAAACCGATAACACGTAGATATAATCTTGTTTTCTTTTGTAAAATCATGTTGTTTTTTGTCTCGATGCATTTTATTTACATTTAAGCCTCTGAAATGCAAAATCAAACAGAAATTGACGTATGCATTTATGATCGGAAACATTCAGTAGAAAAATATTAAATAAAGTACCTCTTAACTTATGCAGACGATAAGTGTTGCTAAGGACCTGATCTTGACATATAACCAAATAAGCTCCTTCAGATTCGAAAGCTGGTTCTTGTATGGTGATTCTGTAATCCTTGCCAGAGGTCACCTCGATATACTTGCTCGACTTTGATGTTATTTCTGCTGCACTATCATAAAGTAGCATATACTGGCTGTCAACATACTTGCACCATTTTCTACTGTGATTGAAGTATTTCTTATCGGGGACATAAACGAGAGTAACGTTGTGTCCTTCTTGTACAGGATCAGAGGTCAAAGTACCGCAATAATCTGAAGGAAATAAATCCAATGTTTATTTGTGTTTTAATTGTCAAAATATAATTTTTACCGAGATTTTTTTAGAATTTTAAATACAACTTATTGAATTCACTACATGCATTAAAGTTTTTGAGCTGAACAGATAACATTCATAATAAGATTTTGCAAATCAAAATACAGAAAAGACAAGCAAAGTTAAAGCTATTGATTTCAAGAGTTTAATATTTATATGTACATAATAATTTCACTGTTGGTGATATTTTTATTGGGTTTTCTTGAATGTTATCGTGAATGTTGATATCCTGATATGCATATCTTAATTTGTTAATGTACTATATCTTCACGTTATTTGAATCGTGTCACTGATCATCTCAAAATGTTTTACACGTCAAATAAAAACATAAGCACCAATGCGGTATTATTTACATGTATATATTAAATATACGTGTTTCAATGAGAACAACTTACCATAGGTTGCCACTGGATCCATTTTTGTAGATAATATTGAAATGATTATTAAAACAAAATAATTCATTTTGCATTGATGTATCTTACTTGATATGATATGACATAAGCACAATATAACAATTGTCTAAAAAGAAAGGAAGACATGAACATAACCTTTAACATGAAATAAACCGGATGGCTTCTCTTTTTATTGCGGAAGATTGGTATATCAAAAGTCATGAAGTCTCTTCAAATCAATTATGATAGACAACAAGTGGGACATACTTGAACCAAATAACTAAAAATATTCGCTGCAAGACTGTGAGTCTCTATAATAAGATTAAATTATATATTACTCTATTCCATGATTCGTCACTGCACTGTCATCGATAAAAATAAAAATTAAAAATCACTGTAACGGCCAAATGAAGTTCAATAAAAATATACCAGAAAATGTTATTCATGTATCATTATTTTACTACATACAATAAAAAATTTAAAACAGTAAATATAAATAGCTCGACTAAAAAACTCCTTGCAAGTCTATTTACATCCAAACACAAACACTAAGCAACAGAAAACAACTATTGGAATGCAAAAATGAGTGCATGCAATATGATACTGAAATCGATATGTGTGGTCCCTTAAAAGAACTTTTAATTATGAAGAGAGAAATCAGCATTTTTTTATTTTTGTCTTCTATTTACGCGACCAGGAAATAACCACTTTTAAAACACACTTAAAAAGTATCATATTGTACATATTTGTTGGTCAAAAGGACCTCACATATTGTTGTATTCGGCATTTACCGCATTTAATTCCCATGGTGTCGTCAATGTCTGTTGAAGTTTTAATCTGTGTAGTATTGCCTACCGGTTTACATGTACTTGTCGGGTAAATCTTCTCTTCAGTATTTGCCTTGCCTAAAACATGTCAGAAAATGTTAAGATTGCAGATTGAATACGCTTCTATTGTAAACTTCACTTCAGATGACAGCCTATGATATATGTCACCGCAATAAGTATTAAGATTTGAGTATGATGCCATTTCATTAATAGCTAACCAAACAATAATCTGAAATTAGTTTTACTAGAATTCTGTACACAATAATTATGAAGATAACCTCAAAGCAATATTACAATGTACCGAATTTAAAAAAAACAACAACTGCATTTTGAAAAATATCCTTACCCAACTTGTATCTGGTTTGATAGAGTAAATCAGAATCAAATTGTTTAATTTTAGGTGCGTTCATGGTGAATGAAAATTATATAATTAAAACTGCGTCTTACCAATATTGACATAAACAGGGTTTGAGAATGCTTTGAAACATTTTACTCTGTAGTTTCCACTATTGGTGTTTCGACTGCTGGTTCTCCAAAAATAAAGCCTATGAACTTTGCCTTCATCAAAACTTCTCATGTTGTATACCTCACTTCTCTCCACATCAATATAATGTGAAGCAACCTCTCTTTGCCATGTTATATTTTGTCCAAGATTTGTAGTAAACCGAAGTGACATGAATTGGCCCTCGACTATGTTGTTTGTCAGTGCAACCAGCCGTCCACAGGAATTACCTGCATGACTGATTATTTTAAATATGTAATATAATAACAACGTTTCCAGGGCTTAACATTGCATACACTTTAATTTCACGAGGTCGAAATTTCGCTTTTTTGTCAAAAAATCAGCTATTTTCTTTATTCGCGTTTTTATGAATTTGCGACGTCGCCAGACTCTAAACCCGAAGTCGTAAACCTTACAAAGTAAACATGAAAGAATAAAAAATTAAAATTTAACATAATTTAAAAAAAGTATCGTTTATATTTTTGCAAAATATATATTTAAAAAACTAAATAAATGATGGCTAGTCAGGTATTATTATATGGTGTAACTGGTGTGTGAAGTGATTAACAATTCTGTTTGAAGTTGCATATGTTCGGATATACTTATTTTCAGATACATGTAATTATATGGAAACTCATCATATATTCGCGGTGTTTATAAGTTTGCGAGGTAAGCGACTTTTGAACATTCTCGAAAGCAAAACTAACGCAATTAAAACAAGTTCTACAGTAATTCAAAAAGCTTGAAAAGGTATAGAACCATTAGAATATTGAGTTACATTTGGTAGTATCAATCAAGGTTATTGCAGATTCGTATTAAAACTCGTATGTTTATCAATTTATGTTATTTTATCACATGTAAAAGTTGTCTTGGTGAAATAAGCCAAACCCACCTATCAACTGCAAAAGCACACAGCAGAAGCTAATATCATTTAATTTGTTAAGCAATAGCAATAGCACGTACTCAATGATTCGTCCGCTCGCTGGAACCTTTATTATCTCACCCACGTACATTTTAATATATGCAAATAAAATTTAATGCACCTTTTGAAAGAGTTGTTAATACTATAAGGCAAACCTTACAAGAAACGTAAAAAATAAATTTGAAAACTAAAATCTAAAGAAACAACAAACAAACTTACTTCCAGAACCTTGTGTTGACATCACAGTCGAAGAGATAGAGATAACTATTTGCATGAATAATCCAGTAAAAAATGTTAACATTTGGACTACCATGTTTATAAATAATGTCATGGTTTTAGATAAATAATAAACATGCTCATTGCAGTATTTATTTCAGAAAGTAGCTCATTAAACAAAATGTACAACAACTGGCAAGAAACATGGATATCAAGACAGAGTACTTCAAACCTTTACGTGAGTTAGAATAATGACTCGTGTTTACTTCTAAGTTTGCTTACAATAACAGACTGATATCCTACAGGGACCAGAGTTTGTTAACTGTTTTTATGTATTCTTGTTTCGAAAAATGTCATCCTTCAGTTTTAAACTTATAAACTTTTTATGTCTGTCTGTCTGTCTGTCTGTCTGTCTGTCTCTCTCTCTCTCTCTGTGTGTCTCTCTCTTTCTTTCTCTCTCACTCTCTCTGTCCTTGTCTCTCCTTGTTTCCTTGTTTAGGTTTTTATGGTTGTTTATGAGATACCATGAAGTTGTGATACTGTCGACAAAGTAAGTAGAAAATCGATAACCTTATCGAGACAATAATACCGGGGAACATATAGATAACCTTATCGAGACAATAATACCAAGGAACATACCGATAACCTTATTGAGATAATAATAATGGGGAACTTATCGATAACCTTATCGAGACAATAATACCGGAGAACATATAGATAACCTCGACACAAAACTATTGGGGAACATATCGATATCTTTGTCGAGAAAATAATACCGGGGAACATTTTGAAAACCTTATCGAGAATATAATACCGGGTAACTTAAAGATAGCCATAACCAGGCAATAGCACTGGGTAACCTTATCGAGATAACAATGCCGGGAAACATATCGATAACCTTATGGAGATAATTATACCGCAGAACATATAAAAAACCTTATGGAGACAAAAATACCGGGAAACATATCGATAACCTTATGGAGACAATAATACCGGGAAACGTATCGATAACCTTATGGAGATGATAATAACGGGAACATATCGATAACTTTATGGAGACAATAATAGCGGGAAACATATCGATAACCTTATCGAGATGATAATAACGGGAAACATATCGATAATTTTATTGAGACAATAATGCCGGGATCATATCATCTTATACGTAATGTATTTAATTCTTTCTTAAGTCCGAAAACGATGTGAGAAAATGGTCATTCAGTTTATGGAAGGAGACCAAAACATATTGTAACCTAATTTTGTCCGGATATCAGCTTCGTTATTAGTTATTTTCAACGTACCCATTAAAGTCACACAATGAAAAGAAATAAGAAATATGTCTAAAACATTCTATTTACTTATTTATCAAATATAACTCTTTCAGTTGTTGTCTTTTCGGTATAATACTGTTTCAAAACTATCACTCTTAACAGTTTAATTTATTTTGCTCTAGTTTCAGTCAGGTCATCGTACACATCTTCGCTTTGCTGAAATCCACTTCTTTAATTTAGGGGTTTTACATGCCAATATGCTTGATGTTAAATGTTAATGAGGGCACTTTTTTAATTTAGAGGTTTTACATGCCAATATGCTTGATGTTAAATGTTAATGAGGGCACTTTTTTAATTTAGAGGTTTTACATGCCAATATGCTTGATGTTAAATGTTAATGAGGGCACTTTTTTAATTTAGAGGTTTTACATGCCAATATGCTTGATGTTAAATGTTAATGAGGGCACTTTTTTAATTTAGAGGTTTTACATGCCAATATGCTTGATGTTAAATGTTAATGAGGGCACTTTTTTAATTTAGAGGTTTTACATGCCAATATGCTTGATGTTAAATGTTAATGAGGGCATTTTTTTTTATTTAGGGGTTTTACATGCCAATATGCTTGATGTTAAATGTTAATGAGGGCACTTTTTTAATTTAGGGGTATTACATGCCAATATGCTTGATGTTAAATGTTAATGAGGGCACTTTTTTAATTTAGGGGTATTACATGCCAATATGCTTGATGTTAAATGTTAATGAGGGCACTTTTTTAATTTAGGGGTTTTACATGCCAATATGCTTGATGTTAAATGTTAATGAGGGCACTTTTTTCAGAAAGGCATACGGTGTTATTTAGAGACACTTACATTGTATCTGATTACTTTTAAGTTTATGTGTTGCTTAAAAATCAAGGTAGCAAATGCATGTGCTTCTGAGAACTTGGTCCGTAACCATGTTTACTAATTGTTCTGGCTATTTCGAACACTCTGTTTTCGAACATGGGGATTTTTTTTTTATAAGAAAACTCCACATTTATACCACTTTTGCTGTAATGTGTATATTAACCAGTCAAAACTATTGTATCATTTTTGTTTAGAACCACAAACAAAATCACAAACGAAATATTTAAAAAAAGTTTCATATAAACGAGTGTTTATTTTTATAACATCAATCACTTAAAAATGATATGGTTTGCTCCAAAAAAAGTCATGAATATAATCTTACCAAGGTCACATGCACACGATTTTGATTTTCACAACATCTGTCTCTTGAAACACTTGAAACTATTGCCATATTTTGCTCCACAGAAAGTCAAGATGTAGTTTTAATCAAGTCTTATGCACACATTTTTAACAACATCTGTCACTTGAAGAAACGTGTTATGCGATCTAAAACTAAGTGAAGCTATTGAACATCTCCTTTCAGCGTTATTTTTCTTTGCATTAACAACTATCACTGCAGTTACTGTAACAGAATTTGTAAAACAATAAACAATAAATGAACGAATATAGTACGATTAATAATATTGAATTGGTAAATGTTCAGGATGATGAAAATACCAGGTGATTTATTTTTTAACAAGGGACATCAAATGATTATTTCATTAGAACTACAACATTGATTATAATAATTAAAAGTGTCACAAACTAAGTCAAAATTCTATTTTGTTTAGTTCCGCCAATTGTTGTCTCGTTTATGACATACCCATTCTTTTATCTGATTACCATATGCCGCTGAACATGGAATGGTAATAATCTTAAAATATCGCAATATGCATACCATCGTTTGGGATTGAACAAAATTGTACTGTTTATTGGTGCAAATATTTAGTTGCGCTCAACCCGGCGTAAGCAGTACATGTATACTAAATTTTAAAAGATGATTATTTTGTTGTTGTCTATTACTTACTTTGCAACCACTGACTTGAATTCAGACACTTTTTAAAAACTTCATGAACAGGAGGAGATAAACAAATGATAAGCAGTTAGGTATATTCGCAATACCTAATTACTAGTAATAACCAGACTCAGTCAACACAGTGTCTGCAGTATTTTTAAATTTATGTTTTATTTTCAAAACCGAAGTGAAATATGCACATCAGGAATGGCCACATTCAGAAGAAAAAGCCTCCGCACGTAGTCATAAAGTGAAAAGGAAGAGAGCGCATGTGTTTAAACTTCGCAAACTTTATATTTGGTATCGACAAAGAAAAACAATTGCAAAGCAATTATACGTAAATGTAGGGTTTTAACAATAAGTAACAAAAGGATTTTGCCCTTCTATACAGGATAATATTTGTTTCTAAATATAAAAAAGTGCCTACATTATTGGTTTTCTCATACATTATGATTAACATGTAAATTGCGTTTCAAAAAGGGAAATATCATTGTGCTTACCCAGACGATAATTGGTGTATATTTGGTTTCCTCGCCTGTATAAATAAACGATAAAAGCGCCGAACAAATTGTAACACTTGCCAAAAAGACTAATAGAATTGAAACTTCGAACAGTTGAAAACCGTGTACATCGTGCATGCCATGATACCAACACAAATCTTTGACTGCAGAGGAAAGCTGTATTGCTCCTTGAACCTGTAAACAGGATGTTGGATTATTGAACAAATAGTAAAATATGCTTTTTAGTTTTAATAATATAACTCTTCACACGATGGTTAAAATCATTTTTGATGCTTAGAAGTGAATATTTACAGTTTAATAATATATTTTCTTAATTTGTCGGTCGTTTTCTTAAGCGTTTAAGGAATGAAGCAAGCGCCATCTTTGTCATCAAGATCAGCTACATGTAGCACTGAAATTTTATCCACTGAACAAAGTAAATGGTTTTGTATTCTCAACACTCCTTTTAAAATTCCATAAAGATTCACATGTTTCTAATTAAACAAATCGTCGCGGTTTATCTAATTTTCTTCCGTAAAAATCACTTCCAATATCATATTTGGAATGATATCCTGAAGTGTTTAAATAATTAACATTTCAAAAATAAATTTACTTACTAGGAATACGATCTTCGGGAAGGTTCTTGTTAGGTTTAAAGCCATTTCTGAAATGAAAATAAGACACCTATGCATTTAATTGATAAATGTGCATGTCTAAAGCGACATCTTAATAAAAGAAGAAGTTACACCCGGCAATGCAAACCACGCCTGGTGCAGCTAGAGACTCGAGTAAACCGAAAGTACACCAAAACCTTATCTATTCATTATTGTACGAGTAGTATTTCGACTGGAAATTTTACTTTGCAAAACTTACAATTTATTTTATGTTCCCCTTTCAGCTTTTAAAATTCTCTTTGATTTTTCCATGCAGTTTTTTTTTCAAATAACAATTGCTTAATCAAGTAAACGTTTTTTATGAATTTGAAACGCTACAAGGTTCTGAGGTCGAAAGTCTCTAATCAATAACAATGTGATTTGCACGTTATGTTCACATTGCCTGCGAAAAAAATGTGATAGCCAGTTGAAACTATCCTTTGGATATCATTAAATAGGTGGATATGGGGCATGTGCAGAGAGCAATATTGCAAATTGAAATATAAGCCTATTGTTATTATCTAGCCTTTTGCATTTGCTTAGATATCTTAACATCTTGTTTTACAGCCATAAAAGGACATGCAATTAGGTATTGTTTAAAGGTTTTTGAAATATTTGGCAAAAATCTGTTTCGGACTAATTAAACTCAGGTGATTTTTTAAAGAAGCTAAAATCAAATACCTCAATCAAGCCCTCACTCCCTCATAATGTAATAAGAGGCAAGCTCGTTTGTCTCATTGACAAAATCGTTTGTTTAACAGATAGTTCTTATGATATTTATACTTTATTAACTTTTCAAGACCTAATAGAGAGGCTTACTGTCACACTAAATAATAATTATGCTAAGTTTGGCACCTATATTTATAAACAAGTACTTATTGTGCATCCCTTGTTGCTCATCTTGTAAAATCACTTTTGCAACAAGGTATTTCACAACCAGTTTGTTATGTAGATTTAATTTATAAACTTAAAACAATAAAGGCAATGTTATTTTCCCACGTTATTCGTTAATCTGCAAATTCAAAAAGAAAGGTTACCGACATGACATTCTACAGGGCACTGCATGCCTGATGATTAACCCATTTACAGCCGATCGTTTTGCTAACCTCTTTAGTTACACGACGGTTGCAGGGATATCAGGGTTTGTGAAGGTTTATCTAATGTAAAAGAACATAGGAGCTCGAATGGTTTCTTTTATACCTGTCATCGTGTTCTTACTGATTCGACTCCGGGGACTCTGGTTTTGGTAATGTCATTGAATACCCGACCTTTTGTTTAACAATGTTATAAGCTTCTGATCGTTTATTAATTTTTGTGCTTTGCATGCAACATTGTCGAGTTGATGGGTGAGTTGAAGTAATTTTACCAAGACATCTTATACTTGTTTGTTCATATGAGAACCTGTTGGGGTTAGTGTGAGGTTGGTGCACCCTAAAACCTGGTTTAAAATTGTTTCAAATTCTTATTCCACTGATCATGTCAAGGCAGTGACTCAAAAGGTTGTCCTGTTTCGTTCATTTGTGTGGTGATTTTTTTGAAATCGATATTTATTATAAACATATACTCTATTTTTCTCTCTACATTTTTGCTGCTTGGAGAGGCTGTGATTTTTAATGTCAGTGATGATTCCTGGTATTATGAATATTTCTATTTTGCAATAAAAATCATATCACAAATTACGTTGTTGTTTTTTTCTTTTCCAGGTAGAGAGAATGTCTGGAGTATGATAACAGAACCAGATTTTTAACATTGCTTGCAATTTTCCGACAAATTTAATATTCCATGTTTTCTTTCAAAACTCAAGTTTTGGAAACCCAATAGTTTCATGATGTTCTATTATAGAAATCTGATATAATAAGAAAGTAATATATACATATCAGGAATCGCCAGACTCACAAAATACAGCCTCCTCACGCAGCGAAGAAGAAGAAGAAGATGAAGGGAGCGAGAGAGAGAGAGAGAGAGAGAGAGAGAGAGGAGAGAGCAGATTTGTTATAGTATGTCAATTCAAAAAGGACGACACAAAAAATTAACGAAAAAGAGAACCTTTGGGGATACCGTCTTGGAACGCTGATTACATTCTATTAATAACTTATGGGTAATTATTATATTTTTAATAGTGTTCTTTTATTTTATTTCAAATTCCCTTAAAAAACTTTCAGCAAGAATAAATGCTGCACTGAAACATTTGCCGGAGGTTTTCTAAACTGGGTTTAATGTATTGTGTATGTGTGTATGGTATTACATGTGCTAGTCAATTTTAAATAATGTTTTAACCAAATTCCTCTAGAGGTATATTCTGCAATCTGAACTTTCAGAAATCTGAAAATCCATTCTCATCAAAATCCAGTTGTTTGCTGGTGTAATTATTGATAATTTCGGGACTAGGAAGCTAAAGTAGCATTTAAATTAGTGCCCATGATCAGCATTAATCAAAACCAAGCCTCCATTGTTTTCTTTTGCCTTTTCTCTTACAGTCACTGCTCTCACTGCAAGCACAAGTAATCACATAGTAATTTTAATGTGTCATGCCGAAATTCTTAAACTTTTCCTTTCAATGTATGTTTGTTTTCTTCGATTATCATTATGATTCAGAAAATAAATTAAGAAGAAAACGCGTGAGCATTATTGGTTATCTGTTTAAGTACAACAAATATAAAATTTGTGATAAAATTATCGGAGAATGAAGTGGTAACCGACGAAACCGCTGTGAAATGTTTCATAGCCAGGAAGAAGGAAACAATACTTTTTGTTATGGGGCGCGTCACGGGAAAAGGTACATTCGGTCATATTTTGTTACACTTTAGTTGTTTCTATATTTGGAAAGAACTTACAAATATCTTTTAGTTTCCATTACTAAGAAGTTATTTTATTACTCATTTTGACAATATAATGATATTTTACTGCGAAAGGCATAATAATTAATGTCGTCTGCTTAACTTTATGGCGTCATTTTAAGGATTAACGTCAACTGTCCGAAGGTACCTTTTCCCATGACGCTCCCCATATAGAAAACATGGATGTACATTGTGTTGGATGAAATGATCAAATTTACTGCTATTGTATTTAGCTATTGCTATTGACAACGTTCAAGTTACTTGTCGCAATAACAAAGTTTTAGGCACTTAAAACAGTACACAGTATTACCATTTCCTTTGGCTACTTTGGGGACAGTTTCCTTTTAGAAAAGTATACTATCCTAGAGATAAAGAAGTATCATTGCGATGTTCTGACTAATTCCTAAGTGTTTATCTCTGCTTTGTAAAAAAGGCTTAATTTAACCGAACCTGCAAATATTTTCATATTTGTCGTGATTTGATGCGTACAAAGTTCCGTTTTCGTCTATTTTATAATCTAAAAGACAATTTTAGAAAAACCTTGAGGCAATTCAGCACTTTGAATTAACATGTATTTCAGAGGTGCGTGTCGGCTAGTAGGGAGTTTAGTTCAACATTTTTGCACATTAGGTTATCGATATTGTTTACGTGGTTTTTAATGTCACCGTGTGCAGGCCACAATTGGAAATGTGTTCTTTCTATCTAATGCACTATGAAATAGTTAATACTTGACGCTATTAGACGGTTGATTCTTACATAAATAAAAAAATCATCTAGAAACTATAAAGCAATTCGTCGAATGTAGGTTTGGGAGTAGGAGCGTTGAGATATGACGTCACTTCGTTTAAACTTAAAATTATTTACATATGACGGTAAAAATTAAATCTGCAAAGCGGTTTTTTCAGATTACTACCATCTGAGAAATAACTTTTTTTGTGTTGGGATTTTCTTTCGTTTTTAATCCTCAATTATGCATATCAGTCTGTCATTAACCATATTTGTATATGTTTGTATAGATTTCAACCGGAAAATGCTTTTATTCAACAAAACTAGCAGTATTGCATTGCTATATAAATATATCTAGTTAACGTACTCCGTACAAAATATTTAAGACAACATGTCGTGCACCGATCCGAGTGCAGTGCCCTGATTTAGTTGCGAACCTTATCATGAAATCTGATCTCCCTTAACGTGAACTAAGGTATTATCTGACCTTGACCATTTTAAAACAATGGAGCATATTAGTATTTAAATTATACAAAATGCTTTATGTCAAATTAGTCGGATCAATAACGTTAACAGTTACACAATAGCATACCGAAATACATATTACATTCGCAAGTTGATCTAATTACCGAGACCTCCGTGAATTAAACCCAGTTCATGTAGTAGGATAATTAACCCAACGAAACGGTTTTATTAAGAAGAACGTTACATGGTCTGAATATCAATAGTGCTGGAGTATGATACTCAGTTCAACTAAATAGCGCAGCTTGAGTACAAATGCAGCTGGAGTATATTGCGTAACTAAGAAACAGCTCGAGTATACAATGAAATTCGGGTTTTAATAAATCTATCAATTATTAAGTTATAAGAAAACAATTGAGGCACGCCACGGGAAAAGGTACCTTCGGGCAGTTGACGTCAATCTATGAAACGACGTCATAAAGTTGAGCAGACGACATTAATTGTTATGCAATTCGCGGTAAAAATACCATTATATTGTCAAAATGTGTAACAAAATCACTGTTTTGTTATGAGAAAATAATTGAAATTAGAAAGTTCTTTTTAAATTTAGTAACAACAAAAATGACACAAAAAATGACCGAAGGTACCTTTTCCCGTGGCGTGCCTCATATTACGGGTTATGGTTGAAAACAAAAACAACACATTGCACTAATGACTATCAATTTACCTGACAGTCTTATCATTTTGTGTATTCTATTTTAACCGGCAAATAAAAAGAAATAACTTTGTGTGTCGATCTGAGAATTATAATAACCGGGACACCAAACTCCCCCATATAAGATGTATAATATTGAAACAGGATGAGAAAAAGAACTATAAACCAATATAAGTATCGGATCAACGAACGTCAGAGGTAGCAAATGATGACAGGACTGGTTTAATGTTCAACGTAAAACGTTCAACCTGTCAAACGCAAAATAAGTTATAATATAAGTAGTTTTACGTAAACTAGTCGGCGAAAAACGAAGATGTCTCGTATGCTCAAATAACATAAAGTTGTGATTCTGTACAATTTGCATGATATTATACAGTAAAACGTTTATAAATACGATCATGAATTTAAAACCACCTCTCTATTGTACCCCTATCTCACTGACTCATTAAAAATTTACAGATTGGCATTATTATCTACCCCGAAATATAGACACCCCACAAATAATACATGTTCCCAATAAGTCTGTGAAGTTGGCTGTGGGATCAACATTCGACATTCGACATTGAATGTCCCGCAGTGAATTGGACATTCAGCACTACATTCGATTTCATCCATGTTTTTGAATATCCCGCAGTGCATTGGACATTCAGCACGACATTCGATTTCATGCATGTTTTTGAATGTCCCGCAGTGCATTCGACATTCAGCACGTCATTCGATTTCATGCTTGTTTTTTAATGTCCCGCAGTGCATTCGACATTCAGCACGACATTCGATTTCATGCATGTTTTTGTTCTCCCGCAGTGCATTGGATATTCAGCACGACATTCGACTTCATGCATGTTTGTGAATGTCCCGCAGTGCATTCGACATTCAGCACGACATTCGATTTCATGCTTGTTTTTGAATGTCCCGCAGTGCATTCGACATTCAGCACGACATTCGATTTCATGCATGTTTTTGAATGTCCCGCAGTGCATTTGACATTCAGCACGACATTCGATTTCATGCATGTTTTTGAATGTCCCGCAGTGCATTCAACATTCAGCACGACATTCGATTTCATGCATGTTTGAGAATGTCTCGCAGTGCATTGGACATTCAGCACGACATTCGATTTCATGCATGTTTTTGAATATCCCGCAGTGCATTGAACATTCAGCACTACATTCGATATCATGCTTGTTTTTGAATGTTTCGCAGTGCATTCCACATTCAGCACGACATTCGATATCATGCATGTTTTTGAATGTCCCGCAGTGAATTGGACATTCAGCACTACATTCGATTTCATGCATGTTTTTGAATATCCCGCAGTGCATTGGACATTCAGCACGACATTCGATTACATGCATGTTTGTGAATGTCCCGCACTGCATTCGACATTCAGCACGACATTCGATTTCATGCTTGTTTTTGAATGCCACGCAGTGAAATGGACATTCAGCACTACATACGATTTCATGCATGTTTTTGAATATCCCGCAGTGCATTCGACATTCGGCACGACATTCGATTTCATGCTTGTTTTTGAATGTCCCGCAATGCATTCGACATTCAGCATTACATTCGATTTCATGCATGTTTTTGAATGTCCCGCACGGCATTGGATATTCAGCACGACATTCGACTTCATGCATGTTTGTGAATGTCCCGCAGTGCATTCGACATTCAGCACGACATTCAAGTTCAATCATGACATTGAATGTCCCGCAGTGCAGTCGACATTCAACACGACATTCGATTTCATGCATGTTTTTGAATATCCCGCAGTGCATTAGACATTTATCACGACATTCGATTTCATGCATGTTTTTTAATGTCCCGCAGTGCATTCGACATTCAGCACGACATTCAAGTTCAATCATGACATTGAATGTCCCGCAGTGCATTCGACATTCAACATGACATTCGATTTCATGCATGTTTTTGAATTCCCGCAGTGCATTCGACATTCAGCACGACATTCTATTTCATGCATGTTTTCTAATGTCCCGCAGTGCATTCGACATTCAACACGACATTCGATTTCATGCATGTTTTTGAATGTCCCGCAGTGCATTGAACATTCAGCACGACATTCGATTTTATGCATGTTTTTGAATGTCCCGCAGTGCATTCGACATTCAGCACGACATTCGATTTCATGCATGTTTGTGAATGTCTCGCAGTGCATTCGACATTCAGCACGACATTCGATTTCATGCATGTTTTTTAAATGTCCCGCAGTGCATTCGAACATTCAGCACGACATTCGATTTCATGCATGTGTTTTAAATGTCCCGAAGTGCATTCGACATTCAGCACGTCATTCAAGTTCAATCATGACATTGAATATCCCTTAGTGCATTCGACATTCAGCACGACATTCGATTTCATGCTTGTTTTTGAATATCCCGCAGTGAATTGGTCATTCAGCACTACATTCGATTTCATCCATGTTTTTGAATATCCCTCAGTGCATTGGACATTCAGCACGACATTCGATTTCTTGCATGTTTTTGAATGTCACGCAGTGCATTCGACATTCAGCACGACATTCGATTTCATGCTTGTTTTTGAATGTACGCAGTGAATTGGACATTCAGCACTATATTCGATTTCATGCATGTTTTTGAATGTCCCGCAGTGAATTGGACATTCAGCACGACATTCGATTTCATGCATGTTTTTGAATGTCCCGCAGTGCATTCGACATTCAGCACGACATTCGATTTCATGCTTGTTTTTGAATTCCACGCAGTGCTTTCGACATTTAGCACGACATTCGATTTCAGGCATGACTTTGAATGTCCCGCAGTGCATTGGACATTCAGCACGACATTCGGTTTCATGCATGTCTTTGAATGTCCCGCAGTGCATTCGACATTCAGCACGACATTCCATTTCATGCATGTTTTGAATGTCCCGCAGTGCATTCGATATTCAGCATGTTATTCAAGTTCATGCATGCTTTTGAATGTCCCGCAGTGCATTCGACATTCAGCACGACATTCGTTTTCATGCATGTTTTTAATGTCCCGCAGTGAATTCGACATTTAGCACGACATTAGATTGAAACTCCTTCCGGTTACACTTGAGCTTTTCCATTAGCTAAAATTGGTACATTGCTCGGCTAATAATTCCCAAATTTCGCTAAGAGAAAGATTATAAAGTCTGTTCAGCTCTGAGATCAACATTTAGCTGGGCATTAAAAAAGGTTAGTCCTTCAATGTTTAGCTGTGGGATGGACATTCAGATGTGCATTCACTAATGTACAACTGTGAGATCGACATTCAGCTCTGCATTCAAGAGACGTTTATCACCTTTATGTTTTATGTGTTCTATGGGTATTCATATCTGCATTTGAACATTGAGAGCTGTGATATAGACGTTGGGCATTAAATATGCAGTTCGACGTTCGATATTTAAAACCAATTCGACATTCAATGATAAAGCAAGTTCAAGTCGTCCGGAATAAACTATGATGGGGTGATCTGGAACTACCAGTTATATGTTGTAATGAATTTGACGTATTTTCTTCATTTACTAACTCTTATTTGTTAATAACTAATTTGTACCTTTACTCCAAATGCAAGTGACTGTTTTTTTCTAACCATTTTGATGGAATATGATGCAGTTGCTTAAGAAGGACCAATTTTAGTTTGAAAAATGTTGGTTAAATTGCGTTTATTTCAATTAAAAACAACTAAAAATGGGCAGTTCCGAATCATCCCAACATGGTCTATTCCGAATCACTTCCGGCTATCGCCCGAACATAACTTCCCGAGTCAAAAAAATTAGTCCGGATAATTTCCGGTCACTAAAGTTAACTAATCCACCCCATCATAGTTTATTCCGGACCACTTGAACTTGCTTTATCGTCGAATGTCGAATTGGTTTGAAATATCGAACGTCGAACTGCATATTTAATGCCCAATGTCTATTTCACAGCTCTCAATGTTCAAACGCAGATATGAATACCCATAGAACACATAAAACATAAAGGTGATAAACGTCTCTTGAATGCAGAGCTGAATGTCGATCTCACAGCTGTAAAATAGTGAATGCACATCTGAATGTCCAACCCACAGATAAGCATTGAAGGACTGACCTTTTTTGATGCCGAGCTAAATGTTGATCTCAGTGCTGAACAGACTTTATAATCTTTCTCTTAGCGAAATTTGGGAATTGTTAGCGGAGCGGGTACCAATTTAAGCTACTGGAAAAGCTCAAGTGTAACCAGAAGGTGTTCAAATCGAATGTCCTGCTGAATGTCGAACGCACTGCGAAACATTCAAAACATGCATGAAATGGAATGTCGTGCTGAATGTCGAATGCACTGCGGGAGATTCAAAACATGCATAAAAACGAATGTTGTGCTGAATGTCGAATGCACTGCGGGACATTCAAAACATGCATGAAGCCGAATGCCGTGCTGAATGTCGAATACACTGCGGGACATTCAAAGTCATGCATGAATTTTTAATGTCGTGCTGAATGTCAAATGCATTGCGGGACATTAAAAGTCATGCATGAACATGAATAACTTGATGAATGTCGAATGCACTGCGTGAAATTCAAAAACATGCATGAAATTCAATGTCATGCTGAATGTCGAATGCACTGCGGGACATTCAAAAACATGCATGAAATCGAATGTCGTGCTGAATATCCAATGCACTGCGGGATATTCAAAAACTTGCATGAAATCGAATGTAGTGCTAAATGTCAAATGCACTGCGGGACATTCAAAAATATGCATACAATCGAATGTCGTGCTGAATTTCAAATGCACTGCGGGACATTCACAAACATGCATGAAATCGATGTCGTGCTGAATGTCGAATGCACTGCGGGACATTCAAAAAAAATGCATGAAGTCGAATGTAGTGCTGAATGTCAAATGCACTGCGGGACATTCAAAAACATGAATGAAATCGAATGTAGTGCTGAATGTCCAATGCACTGCGGGACATTCAAAAACATGCATGAAATCGAATGTAGTGCTGAATGTCCAATGCACTGCGGGACATTCAAAAACATGCATGAAATCGAATGTCGTGCTGAATGTCGAATGCACTGCCGGACATTCACAAACATGCATGAAATCGAATGTCGTGCTGAATGTCGAATGCACTGCGGGACATTCAAAAACATGCATGAAATCGAATGTCGTGCTGAATGTCGAATGCACTGCGGGACATTCAAAAATATGCATGAAATCAAATGTAGTGGTGAATGTCCAATGCACTGCGGGACATTCAAAAACATGCATAAAATCGAATGTTGTGCTGAATGTCCAATGCACTGCGGGATATTTAAAAACATGCATGAAATCGAATGTTGTGCATCAAACGTCGTGCTGAATGTCGAATGCACTGCGGGACATTCAAAAACATGCATGAAATCGAATGTCGTGCTGAATGTCGAATGCACTGCGTACATTCAAAAATACGCATGAAATCGAATGTCGTGCTGAATGTCGAATGCACTGCGGGACATTCAAAAACATGCATGAAATCGAATGTCGTGCTGAATGTCCAATGCACTGCGGGACATTCAAAAACATGCATGAAAACGAATGCCGTGCTGAATGTCAAATGCACTGCCGGACATTCAAAACCATGCATGAAATCGTATGTCGTGTTGAATGTCGAATGCACTGCGGGACATTCAAAAACATGCATGAAATCGAATGTCGTGCTGAATGTCGTATGCACTGCGGGACATTCAAAAACATGCATGAAATCGAATGTCGTGCTGAATGTCCAATGCACTGAGGGACATTCAAAAACATGCATGAAATCGAATGTCGTGCTTAATGTCCAATGCACTGCGGGACATTCACAAACATGCATGAAATCGAATGTCGTGCTGAATGTCCAATGCACTGCGGGACATTCAAAGTCATGCTTGAAATCGAATGTCGTGCTGAATGTCGAATGCACTGCCGGACATTCAAAAACATGCATGAAATCGAATGTCGTGCTGAATGTCGAATGCACTGCGGGACATTCAAAAACATGCATGAAATCGAATGTCGTGCTGAATGTCGAATGCACTGCGGGACATTCAAAAACATGCATGAAATCGAATGTCGTGCTGAATGTCCAATGCACTGCGGGATATTCACAAACATGCATGAAATCGAATGTCGTGCTGAATGTCGAATGCACTGCGGGACATTCAAAAACATGCATGAAATCGAATGTCGTGTTGAATGTCGAATGCACTGCGGGAAATTGAATGTCGAATGTCGAATGTTGATCCCAGCCAACTTCACAGACTTGTTTCCGATCCGAATGGTAGTCATAATAACGGGGTTTTGCTGTAATAATGAAGGCATATCTTGCTTAATGTTCTAATTAAATTCCGATTAAAATATGCGCAATTTAGTTGAAAAAAAATGTATATGAAACATGAACAATTGTATCTGAGATGATATATCTCTCTATTAGACAAATATTTTTTTTATATAAAACAAAAATAAAACTACAAAAGTCAAGAAACTGAGAGTAAATTGATACCAACGATGAGAAATCCTGTCAGGGATATGTTTTGCGTTTCGTGAAATCGTAGTTAACTGGGTTCGCATAATGTTTACCACGAATACAATTCAATCAACTGTTAACACAGCAGGAAAAAATGTTAGTATTTCATTTTTCCTGTTTTTATCGTTTAAGTTTCCATATGCATGTATTAAGTATTATCATACGAGTATAAAACAGTTTCCTTACCCTAGATTTAGTCACAAGCTGTTTGCAAACATTGGTAAGTATACATGTACACTTGGAATCCCTATGATGTAATCAAGCTAAGCATAACGCTGGTATTCCATAAACAAACTTATTCCACGTCTAGAGGTTGGCTGAAAGCTGAACATATATTTATAGAACAATGTGTGAGACATTCTGGTATTCCATAAACAAACGTATTCTACGTTTAGAGGTTGACTGAACATATATTTATAGAACGATTTGCAGGATATGCCATTTTAAACTAAACTGGACGACGTACAATTTATAAGATTTCCTTAATGTGAAATAGTTCAACTCCGTGGTTTAATGAAATTGATACATGTATTGAAGCTGTCACTGACCTCCCATAGTGGTTTCAGGAACTGAATTTTAGAATAATACGGATTTCCAGATTCTTATCAATGACAAGTGTTAATAAGATGTATCTTTGGACAGTGTAACAATTCACCATGACAGATTCAACATTTTTGTCTATTTGCAGCACTAGTTTTACTTTCGAAAATGTTCGTTTTTGTACCAACAACCTGAAAATAGGTTTTCGTTTTCCAAAAACAGTTCTGCACTACCTTAATACTTTTGTATTTTATTTCTGAATGAAATCCGAGTGCACTCTAACTGTCTATGGTGAGACAGATTTCAAGAAACCCGAATAATAATGTGCAATAAAACGTTAAAATATATACCAAGGGGATGTATATGTTTTTACAGACATCGACCAGGCTCAAACAAACATTGTCTGCAATATTTTCTTATTTGTTTTGTTTGGTGGCTTTTTAAGCTCTATTTCAATTAAATTAAGTGTCACGGTTCGATTTTGTCAAGCAAATTAAAAGAAATAATCAAAGTTACTATTTCTTTCAAGTTTCAGAGAAATGACGATTTTTAACAATTGGATAATAATATAATATCAAGCTTAAATAAACATAGCAATTCACATAATATTTAAGCTTTACAATGAAAACTGTAACGCAGAATTTATGTTTACATTTGATATATTTTGTTTAAGTCTGTTACGATCCGTAAGCTTCTTGTTTACATTTCCATGCTATTATTATTTAATAGGTACAAAGTTTAAACGATTAATACAACATTCTTATTCTATCCGCTTCACTACAACTGCAACATTTAAATAATGCAAATTGAACAAATAAAACAATACTTATGACAGTGTGGTGCACCGATCATACAGTATTAATCTCGTTGTGAATCTATTTTTAAGATTGAATTCGTCGTTTTAATTCAAAGAATAACACAACCTTGACCAATTTCTTGACTATTTTTTATATGTAAACTATGTAACAAAATACAGGATATTTGATACTTTAATGATAAAAATTATTAATTTCCCCTCGTTATTCGTAAAACACAGATGTATATTCAACAAGAAAGATTACCAGTATGATATACATGTACAGCGCTCTGCATGCCTGGTGATCAACTTATTATCAGTGATCTTTATGGTAACCTCTTTTGTTGCACGACGGTGGCAGGGGTTTGAGAGTTTATGTCATGCAGTGTTGATAACGTTTATCAGGGTTTTTCGATCAACAATTTATTGGGACTCTTATGGCTAGGTCAATCGGTAGATTAGTCGGAATTGCATGACTAAGTATGGCATGGGTTTGCTCCTCGGTAGAGGCAATATCGTAGAAAGTAAATAGTCGGTCACCGATTTAACGCAGTAATATTAACGTTTATCAGGGTTGTTCAACGTTTTATTGGGGTTGTCACAGATCGTCACATTGAGTCAAAATTTATACCACAACCTCCATACAGCCCAGACCTCGTTACATGCGATGTTTTCCTCTTTTCGAAATTACAGCTATTTGTCATAATAATAGAATAAATAGGTCAAGAAGTGTGCTCTGATGGAATTGCAGTTAACTATTCTCTGCTAAGTGTACCCGAAAAGGAAAATGAAATTGTTTATTAATAAAAAGTTTTTGAGAAAACAGATCATTTGCTTTTCATCTTTGCTTTTTGAAAAGATGTTTAATGATGAGATAGATGTTTTATAAGCTTCGTGAAATTACTGCTCGAAAGTGTGAATTCCGATAGATTAGATATGTATTGAACTGAAAAGTATTGTCTTACTAGAATAGAGATATTTATCCAATATCCATCGAGAATATTTTTGATGTTTATTTGCATATATTTTACACAATATACCAGGTATCTTGAATGTTTCTTCTTTACTTCATGAATACATAACTTTTTACAAGTAATCTTTCGCTTAAAATTGGTGTTGTATTTATTTGGCATCTCCTTGATCTTCAGTTTTTAATTCTACTTTTTTGATAAATCAACATTATCTGTCGTATCGTGCTGTTTTGATAAGCCCGTGTCGGCTTGGGATGTCTCCGATCGTGAAAAGTCAACCGATACGTACTCTGTCGTCTCGGACTGTTCTGGTAAGCACGTTTCGGCTTGAGATGTTTCAGTCCTAGAGAAATCAATCGTCACATATTCTGTAGTTTCGTATCTGTTTGTGGTTGGTCTATTGTGACTGGCAGGTTGCAAATCGAGTTCGGCATACACAAGCTGGTTGTCTGTTTCTGTATTATCGCAGATAAGAGAATTTCCCTGAAATATATGCGTCTACTAATTTAAAAGTGTTTAAAGAACTAAAAAAATCAAAGAAATGTTTGCAACGGGTAAGGTACTAGGGAGTTTCACAACTCAAAAAGTCCGCCTGTGTACAGTACTTATAATTAAATAACAAAAACGCCTTTTAGTTAAATGGAACCAAACTGAATAATTAATCAATGTAAGCGTGAACGTATGAACGTTTGGTTTGCAGTACGAAGTTTTCCGAATGAAACAAAAAGGGCCATATTTTACCTTGTTTGTGTTTTGCTTTGCTTCGCATGCTCTCTTTTCTTTTGGAATCACGCTGGCGTATTCTGGAGGTTCACTTGACTGCGCTAGAACATCTGATCTTGCATCGCTACTCGAAGGCTGTGCTGGAAAATAGTAATGGCAGTCTTTAAAATTATACAACAGTGCACTTATACAAGAATAATCACGATACAATCTTGTTGAGAGAAACACTATTATTTTACATTGAGTCAATACATCGATGATCAAAAAATGGTATCATTTTGTGTATACCACGTTAAAGGTTTCATATTCATCGTTTTATGCTCAACGTTCTTTGGGATGGATCAAAACTGATACTGTTAACTTTTGAAAATACTTTATTACGCTACACCTGGTCTGGAATGTTTGGGCTTTTATATGCATTTCCATAAACAGGCTCAATAAACCAAAGCCTGCAAAATCTTTTTTTTTCATTTCTATTTTGTTAAGTTCCATTTTCAGCTATTCGTTAGCATTCAGCGAAAAGCCCATTTTGTAGAAGCTTAACTGATATAAATCCGATATGAACAGAGAATTGTGCTTGGCTTCTTAGTACAATATTTAACCAAACGTTGCAATTCGTTCGAGACAACACAGTAATTTTTGTTTTTTATAAAAATTAACAGATTCTCTAAATTTTTTAACAAGACATTTCACTTCAATATTTATCATGATTGCAGGTTACTGAACACGATCAAAACCAAGCAGCGACGATTTAACACAATATAACAGGATAACTGCAACATAAATTAAAGATAATTATGATAAAAATATCAACCTTGCTCCTGAATCCCACCTGGACTGCAAACGTAAAGTAAAGCACAGTTACACATCAATCGTGAAAACGTACTATGGACATATTATAAAATGTATTTTGTATAAAATATATTTATGGTCATAACCCATAAAACATTTCATTTTGATATACTTTTGTAGACGAATAAAAGCATATATTATAAAATATTGTTTAGAAGCTAAAAGTTGTACAAATTTTGCACGTTTATGACGTCAAACTTCAAGTGATATATTTTACACACGAAAATTCTTTAAAAAAAGTGAAATACGCATAATTATCAGGAATTGTCATATTAAACACAAAACATGTGTCAATTTTAATGATATTTTATAGTATATAGAAAGCCATCATAATTAATTTAACACTAACCCTCGAACTTCTTCTGCGAAGCGACCGTCAGACTGAGTTCCTTCGTTATCGTCAGATTCCATTTCTGGTGTCTTTAGTTGTGTTTCTTCATTTCTTTTTTTCTTTCGGACTGTTACACATACTGTACCGACTGCTACAGCAACCACTATACCAACCACACTAACTGTTATTGGAATAAGTAGTTTCAGCTCCTCAGTATTGATAATCTTTTCCTCTTCTGTTGCAGATGTTTTCTCCTTGTCTTTCCTTATGGAGCTTTGATTTGGGATTTGTTTAATTGCTTCTCCGCCATCTTCTGTTTTGTAAGATGTAACTGTTATTAAAACAAACAACTATATGCAATAATGTGACAGTCTTGTTATCGATGTAAATAGGTAACCAGTGCAAAATTATGAAGTTCACGTGTTACCTGCGCGATAAATTATGGGCGTTGTCTCTATTAGTGGAGAATGTAGCGTCCTCGGATTTATGTTTCTAGGCTCTGTCGCCAAAGCGATTCCACTGGAAGACTGTGTCCATGCATCGTTCATGTTTTAAAGGCATGCATTATAATTACATATATATTTTGAAATCTGAATGAGGCATATACCGGTAACCGAGCAAGCTCACCATAAATACACAAGCCTTTGAGTGATATTGAGTGAGAAAAAAATACATACATTTTAATTTATTTCTCCTCTTATAAACACCATCAACAAATGATAAAATTTGAGACACAGACTGTACATAAATGTGTATTTAAATGATAGCCAACAGGTATGAAATTTTGTTTACATATTTTGCTTCGCAATAATCAAATTATACATAATCAAACGACTTAGTAAATGATATCGAAACAATTTTCGAAACTTCCAAATTGTTACAACAAATCTTGTTCCGTCATCAGCCGCATTAAATTGTTTAATGAAGAGCGGGTAATACTTGCTGAATTTTTCGATTATAAATGGCATACAAATGATGTGTTATAAGTAAGTATGACATCAAATCACATTTTAAAGACATCGTAGGCACAAAAAGTACCTTCGTGCACGTTTGTAATATCAATATTTTCTTCTGTCGTAGGCGGCTGTCGTCTGGTAACAAAATCTTTTTCTACTCCATCGCTGGAGCTTCTGTGGGTGCTAGGTATGGCTTATTAAGAACAAAGTATTTTAACACTTAATATATGTGTGCAACCCGGCAACAAAGATTCGTTTAATATTTGATATTGTCAAAACCAATATTCAATAAATAATTTAAGGCGGTAACCCAATCGGGTTCCAATTTCCGTTAATTGCCTGAGATGTTTATTTTGAACTTGATCAGTTTATAAACAATGCTTTCTTTTCCCCTGTTAAACGGCTGAGTTGGTGGGCCTTGTCGTACATGTATATATGTGGCAATATCTGATATTAATATGTCACTTTATATGATATAATATATATTTGAATATTTAACTTAACTACATATACATACCCATGGCGTGTGTAAATCGTTATTTAACTCCCGCGAAAATTAAAACCCAGGCCATGTCTATCTTTATTCGTCTGTAACATTTCATTTAAACGTTCTTACTAATGAACACGTACAGGACTGATTGTTTATCAACTCAAAATAATCATTTCCTAAACAGCATTTCAAAGCGGCAGGATATATTTCAATAAATTCATAAAATTTGTGGGTAATTTTTGCGAAAATACCACAGTAGATTAGAAGGAAGCACGTTTTAATTATAGGTGCCGTTACAAAAACATACTTTCCTGTCTGTCAGTCCTATCACCATGAACTACGGTCGTATACGGGAGTTTACTTGTAGTAAAACGTGTTACATGAGCATTATCCGGTTCAATGGTGGAGCTTCTGTGTGCGTAAGATACAGTAGAAGTTGATTCATCTGCAAAGTAAAGAAGCACAATTATAGAGATTGTGAGAGTATATCATTGAGGATCTGTATAGCCAATATTGGACATGCATATGACGTATTGCATTGGCTGAGATGTACACAGATCAGTATAAAAATGAGTACTGAGAAACATAATTTCTGGATATCATTTCAGTGTTTAACATATTATTAGCAACCGTATGTACATGTACCCACACACATGTGCCGTCTGATTTGAATTGTAAATCAGAAAATCTGAATACTCCAAATATGCATATTCATTTTGTTTCTATACGTATCTGAATATATAAAATAAATTCTGTAAAGTATACAAAATGGCAAAGTACAATGCATACAAAGTTGGACATTTTTAATCAATAGCCTATTATTAATCGCACGCAAAAATATAACACAGGTCCCCTCTATCTTAATTTGATGGGCTGTACATTTTCATTTATCGTTTAACACGCATAAGACTTAGTTTATTCTCAAACTATGAATCGTTTACACAACATCATGTAAAACGGTCGGGATATTTTTTTTTTCAAATAAATTGCATACCATTGGTGGGGTTCCTTAACGAAAAAACCCTGATACATGTACACAGGAAAATGTGCACCATGTGTTTAACACATGTTTAACACGTGTTTAACACATGGTCACAAACACGTGTTTTACACAAAAAACGAGCACCTAGTGTTTAACATGTGTTTGAAGCCATGTGTTAAACACGTGTTAAACATGTGTTTTACACGTGTTTACGTAAACACGTGTTTGTTATATGCGCCGATAAATATGCACATTCTCGGGTAATATATATTGGAAATTACTCTTTTTCTCCTTGTTCTTTGCACAGTTAGCTGATTGATGGGAAAAATATTTGGTCAGGTTGGTAATCGAGGGCTTTATACTGGTTTTGACACCTGTTCATTGACAGAACATCTGTATTAAAATGACAATAAACAAGTAGTGTAAGTTTAAAACATTTATTCAGCATTGTTATACAAATATACAGGTATTAGTACATTCCTCACATATTTGTACATGATTATATATGGCTTTTCTATTGTTTAATATAAATACAGTTGAACCAGCCTTATGAAAGTAATTGTACAGTTGCATTTACAGAATAACATATAAATTACAGTTTCTTGTTTCAAATCACCATAATCACTTAGTTAAATCATCACCATTTTTATCACAGAGTTAAGTCACCCTTATCAAAGTGTTTTAAATAAACATTTTCACATTTAAACTTTTTACTCCTCATGTATAGGTTTTCTTACATATGTGAACAGCGTAGAACCAGATCAGCTGAAACATTCATGCCTTCTGATCAGGATCTACACTGTTTGCTTATTGTACATTAGATTAATTGGTACTAAGATCTGAATAGTGCATATCCTTATCACATGGCACAAATATGCCAGCTGATCTGGATCCACTCTTCACATGTGATAATATTTATTTTAAAATGTCTTGGCTACGTTTGCACCAATAATAATGATCAATTTAATTCTGTGTTCAGATTTAAAGGCAGTCGCTACAGTTTCATCAAAATTTTCCCAAAATAGATTTTTTTCAAACTTTGTCTATGTCAAGAACATGATGTTATACAATGAAAAACCAAATAAAAATGGGACCTTACCGGGGTTACTTGTTTTTTATTAGATACCGAAGATGTCACATTTTGAACAATGTTTACGATTTTCATAGACTTCTTTGTCGACATAAAATCATAGCATGTATCACAAGAATATCATAAATAAGTCTTTTTTTTCAGTTAAAAACATTCTAAATTACAAATAAACTGCTAATTTTTGCAATACAAATAATGAAACACATATAAAAAATTAAGTATTACCTATTTTACTACAAAGAATTTATCGTCAAATCTTTTCATTCTAAGGGATGTTTTTAAGATTACTTAAATTTAACATATTAACAGAATTTCACCATACACTACCAATATATTCACCAATGTATAACAAACATAAAATAAAAAAGAAAAATTTAGGTTACCATGTTAATTTGTTCGAAATGGCAATTTCAAAAAAAAGGGGGGTAATAATGTATAAACAAAAAGACTTAAATGTATATAGTGTACATCGTTAATTTTTACTGTGGTATCATTTTATTTAGCGATGGATTAATTTTCGCGTATTTCGCGCTCGGACCAGTGCGCGAATTTAAAACCTATGCCAAAATTTAACCAATAATCCACATACGTATCCGAAACGAGCTATGTCCGAATAAGTCATGTCTTGGACCGTGAACTGTGTTTTATACATTGATAAAACCCAGATTGGACCGTGAACTGTGTTTTATACATTGCATTTAGACGGTGGTACGGTAGTTTAATACTCGTTGAAAAAAACTGTAGCGACTGCCTTTAAGAGAACTTACAATTGCAAACTGTTTAACTTTTATTCACAGAACGTCTAATATGTATTCAAACACACAGAATAGTAATGTGATAAAAGTAATATAAAACAATGCTAAGGTCAACTGTCATTGGATTGTGCAAAGCACCATTTATGTGTATATATGCTTTTTGCAGGTTAGTAACAAGCATAACAAAATGACTGTCAAAGTTCAGGTTTAGCCACATCATTTTTGAACCCAATGTTCCTATGATTATTTAAGACAGTGCTGCTTGACAACTGAAGAGTGATGTAGATAACCAATAGAGGATGACTGGAGCTTGATCTTCTTTTCACTTCATCCTATAATAAAAATAATATTAAAGATTGTTTTCACATAAATGAAAATTTAAAAAAGCAACAATACATATTATAATAAATATTAGAATGATAAAAAAACCTGAAAAAGTAATGGTCTAACCATTAATATATAGTTTGTAATGGATTCCAGGAAAAGAAAACTAAAAACAAATCTGACTTCAATTCAGTACAATCTACCTGCACTTCAACCAATGATCTTTCAGGATATTAACCCTTTACTCCATGGACATCCTTTTTGTTACATGGATGACCAATGTGGACCTGGATCTACACTTTTCGCTTCTTAATCAGAAATAACCTAATGAATCTAAAAGAAAACAATGTAAACTCTGATCAGACAGCACAGATGTGCTGCCTGATCTGGATCTAAACTGTTCGCCATGCAATAAAAGGTGTATAAAAGAGGGTAAAAGGAGTCGGCCATTCTATATCAAAGGCTATTTTTCCAATGTGATACTTGATGATATAAATAGTCTTTCTAATACCTTGCCTCCGTTATGTTCTTGAAAGTCATTACTTGTCTAAAGTGTTTGTTATTTACCTAAAGTGATCTTTCTTTTCATCTTTCCTGCCACAACTTTTCCAACTCCCATCCAGTAATCATACATGTGTCAACAAACTGTTAGTGTACGAGCACTGCAAAAAATAAGTATATTTCACTTCAATCACAATTTCTGCCATTATATTACAGTTGATTTTTGTTTGGCTGGTAACATCATCCTACTCTACCTTTTTAGAGCATCAACTGTACTACCTAAAATGTAAGCTACCAATAAAAGTTTTAAATGACTCCAGAACGTTATAGAATAATACAGTCAAACTTGTTTTTAGCAGCCACAAAAGGAAGTGACAAAAAGTGGCTGCTCTACACAGGTGGTTGTTAAAGACAGGTTAAAACGAGAACAAAATGTCAGTTTTGGATATATTCAAACTGGCTCTTTAAGACTGGTGGTTGCTATTCCCGGATGGCTGCTAAGGCAGGTTTAATTATTATTCAGGGAGGGCTGTCATTAATGTTGTAAGAACTTGTTGTCTGACCCATTTACTAATTGTTTTGTTTTCGTAATCATACTTTTGCTGTGTTTGTAATTGATTGTATATGCAATGAAATATGTTTAAACCTAAAACCTAAGGCAGGTTTAACTGTACTGTATCTTGGTTGAAAGAAAAATGGAAACTAGTTGGCTAGTTTCATATACATATCATTTTGTTTTGCTCTTTCTGGTATTGACCAGATTTTAAGTAATATCTCTAATATTGTCATACCTTTTCAATTAATATAAATCAATTACAAAACAGCAACATTATTTTAAATGTTAATTTGGACTTTAATACTTTTATTTCTTTAGAAAGAAAATAAATTGGATTTCAATATTCAAGAAATAATTTGCCCCTAGAGTTCATAGCTCTAGATGCCTCAGTAACACCATTCATTATTTTTTAAATTATTTTCAAATTATTTTTAATCAAGTGTCCTAAACAGCAAGTTTTAATCTGAATAATAAGGAAACTCATTGGTTCTAGTGTTCCCAGTGTAAAAACAGTCTGGTACAGACATGGGGCAAATTAAATTTTAATGCTAATGCATTAATAATGCATTACTTTTTGTCAGTAATGCAAGGTAATGATTAATGCAACAGATTAAGCATTATTTTAATGCTAATTTAATGCATTACCTATATCAAAATGCTGTAATGCTTAACATTATTTGGCATTAATTGGATTGTATTTACATGTACTATTGGATTTTGTTGATCCAGTTTATTAATTAATATTTATATACTAACAGTAACTTTTTAACATTATCTTATGTATAGCAAGAGAAAAGAGACTCTGGTATACATTGCAAGTTTTGCATCACCAAAACAAACAAACAAATGTATCTTAATAATAGATACTCACTAGAAGTAAGGGAGGTCTCTCTAAATATCTTCTGTGTTAGGGAATGTCTTCATGTACATTTGACATTGTACACCTAAATGTAAATTATTAGCATAATAAGTATTATTTTAATTGTACAGACAATTAATCATTTTCTGCATTCAATCAGTATGAGTTCCGGAACATATTCAAAATCTTGATTTAAAAAACGAAAATTGGTCTAGAAATCATTGTGTGTTCTAGCAAAATCACTCCAAATAAGAGAAATGCTGCAAGAACACCATTTCTTAACACATTTTTTATTTATAACTCAAATGTGCGGGAACTTAATGAACTGATTGAATGTCGTTACTGAATAACTGACTGTATTTGAACCAGTCTGTGACAAAATTACCCTTTAACATTCTTTAAATTGTCTGGTGCCAAGTCCCACTTACCTGAACTTTCATTAAAAAACTTATTGATTTTAAATGGAAAGATGATTTGTCACAGAGACTCATGGCTCATTTTTAATGTATACATAAGAACACTCTTACATCAGCTTAAAGTTAGATGCTATTTCTTTCATAAACATCCTTCATTTTAGTATCAGATGGAAACAATTCAATTGTCTATATGTTAAAAGACATTTGAATTATCAAAGAAACAGAGAATAAAATGGAAAATTAAAATATTATTTATTTAACAATTTTAAAACACAATTTCTAAACCTAAACATGAAAAAGAAAAAATATATGTTATATTATTTCAAAGTTAATGTGTATACTAACCGAGTATCTTGGTAAACAGCAGCAGATACCAAAATCTTTCCTTTTGGTCAGCATTGTTGCCATTACAAATCAGTTTAATTTGCATCAGATCCTATTACAATAGAAAAAAATAGTCTTTTAAATTTTAAATCAAAGTGTTTTTCTACCATAATCTTTATCTGATATGCACAAACTTTGTGGATCTAGTGAAAATGAAAGCCATTTCACTTGCTAATGAAGCTATGTTTGTACGAACTATAAGTTGTTATTATTTATAGTCCATACTGCTTATATATATTAAATATAAAATTAATTATTTTGAATAAAGCCATTTATGTTGGACAACATTTATACGTTAAATTCAATTTTATTCAATGTTTAATTAAAATTCAAGAAACTGCGTTTGATCCGGAATAGACCGAGATCCGGAACCCTCGCGTTGAGTTGTCGCACATATTAGATAGCAGCTAGGGTAGCTTTTTCTTTCTCCGCTCGCTTGTTCCAACCTCCTTGATCTTTAAAATTCACGCAAATATTGAAAGTTGCTGATGAAACCATTGGCATTGAGGACTTTGTTAACATCGCGAAAACTGAAAATTTGTGAAATATTTTTTATGCTCTAATCCAGTAAGCCCTGAGTTCAGGCTGTCTAGTTTAAATATTATTTGTCTTGAAAGAAAACCATATATTCTTATACTAACCTTGTAAATTTAGCTGTAAACTATGGAAAGCCAGAGCTGTCTTATATTGTTGTTTTCGAATGTATTCAACCGCTTTGGTATTATATCAGTTCATTTCTATAATATATAAAACCAAAACATGTATTAATTGAACCAAAACTCATTATATTAATTCACACGTACAATATATTATACGGACTCGTCGATATATGAAACCAATATACCTTTATATAGATTCAGTCTTGCTTTGTTTGTATTGGAAACTGTATTGAATGAAACCAGTATGTTCAAATATTAATTCACATTTTAATATATATAACCAACTGCCTTTGTATACTTCCAACTTGCGCATATATAAATATATTTTTTGAATTGTATTTAACGAATGTGTAAATATTTAAAACCGAATTAGACATACATAAATCCAACTGTCCTTATGTGGAATGAGAGTACTATTATATTATATCATTTTCACGATATATGAGAGTAACTGTTCATATATAAAACCGAAGAAGAAATATATATATTCGATTCGTCCTTGTATGAAATCGAGTAATACTTATATTATTTCGATTCATCATTCGTTGAACCAACCATTCAAATGTGTAACCAATATTCGCTTCGTCCTTTTATGAAATCGAGTAATACTTATATTATTTCGATTAATCATTCGTTGAACCAACCATTCAAATGTGTAACCAATGTTGCAATATATCAGTTCATATTGACATTTTATTTAATGACTGCATCTTTTTATCAAATCAAAGTAGACATATATGTATCCATCTGTCCTTGTGTGTAACGAGTGTAGCATTATATGATATCATTTTGACAATATACGAAAGTAAACTGTTCATATATAAAACTGAATAAGAAATATATATGTTCGGTTTGATATACAATAAGAGCAGCTATCATTATACTTAACCGAAATGCATTGCTTTTATTTCATTTAACATTATATTAACTGAAAACGTTCTTATATTAAACGTAAGATCAATGTATGGATACAATAATTCTTTATATATATCCGTTTCGACAATGTGTCGTACCGTTCTTCGTTATATGAAACCGGCTTGTCATTATATTGACGAGACTATTCGTTGGGAGATGTATTTTACTTCGACACCGGCTAGGCATGCAGAAGACGCCATGCACTGATAAATCAGAACAATATAAGCATAACGTTATTTCATACAATTACAAAACGAACATATATATTTCTTATTCGGTTTTATATATGAACAGTTTACTTTCATATATCGTGAAAATGATATAATATAATGCTACTCTCGTTCCCCATAAGGACAGTTGGATTTATGTATTTCTAATTCGGTTTTAAATATTAACACATTCGTTAAATACAATTCAAAAATATATTTATATATGCGCAAGTTGGTTCTATGCAAAGGCAGTTGGTTATATATATTAAAATGTGAATTCATATTTGAACATATTGGTTTTATTCACTACAGTTTCCAATACAAACATAGCAAGGCTGAATCTACATAAAGGTATATTGGTTTCATATATTGACGAGTCCGTATAATATATTGTACGCGTGGATTAATATAATGAGTATTGGTTGAATAAATGCATGTTTTGGTTTTATATATTATAGAAATGAACTGATATAATACCAAAGCGGTTGAATACATTCGAAAACAACAATATAAGACAGCTCTGGCTTTCCATAGTAAACGACACCTATTTTTGTTATGCCCGGTTGCGTTGTGTTGACAGCTCTGACGTCATCATCGTCTAAAAATCGCGTGCAACCGTTCCAGGCGGATTAGCTTCACTTAAGCCCCGGTCACAACGCGCCGTACGTGCAAGTGCGTGCTGTCTAAGTGCAAAAACGTGGGCCAAATTCGGGGATCCGTACGTGGTGAGTACAGCCTCCGTACGGATTTGGGAGCACGCAGAGACGCCGTAGCATTTTTAGTGCATGCAAAACTTTCTTTGCAATCGAGCTGCGTGCGGGCTACGGATTCACCACCTGTATGGGTGACGTGCGTGCCCTTCACGTCCACGAGCGTATAACGCACTGCCTCTGCGAGTCTTTACGTGGTCCGTGCGTGGTCCGTGCTTCCTCAGTTTAGCCGTCCAAAACGCGCAGAGAACTCAGGCAGACCTTACAGAGCAAGTACGTGCTCCGCACTTACAACGCACGGTGTGTGCACTGACCTCTGCGGTATATAAAATATATATCGAGTATCGATAGGTCGTCCTTATATATATTTCACCAAACAGCGACCGAAATAAACTCACGTTCACCGCACTTGCACGCACTTAGGCTACAACGGGCGAGCGAGTAAGGCCGGTATTTCATAGTTCCGTGATGGGTGATCCGTACCCGTGTCCGCGTCCGTGTCCGCGGTTTTTCACTCACCAAAAATATTGATGGGTACATTCCATACCTCCGTGTCCGTTACACGTCGCGGACACGAAGGTATGGAATATACCCAACGATATCTTTGGTGAGTGAAAAATCGCGGACACAGACGCGGAAGTGGACACGGATCACGCATCACGGAACTATGGAATACTGGCCTAAGAAGCCCGTACGTGAGTAGTACTGCCTCCGTAAGCTGACATGGAAATCGCACGGCGATCCTGCGTTCTGTGTCATTTTGTTGTCTTGTATTTATGTAATGTATAACTCAATTTCACCATTTCATTTTATTTTATGTATCACCATCATTCGTAATATAATTGCTTGATTTTCTTCTCCTATACTTGTATGCCATGCTAATTACCTTGTGGAAATAAAGAGAATATATGATTAAGCGAAATATAAAAGCTCCTGGTACAACAATGAATGCGTAATCGCGAGACGAAATTTAAAATATGCAAATAAAATATATCGTAAAAACAGATCGCCGACAATTGCGGAAGTGCTTATCACGGATCGCCGCTAATTCAGATTGGCTAAACGAATGGCTCGTGCAAAATTTAACTTGCTACAGAAAAATAAAATGAAAATGTTATCTAAATTTAGTCATAAACAGTTTTGGAGTGAAATAAGGAAGTTAAGGAAAATAAAAAGTAAATCGAAAGTATTACATAATGAATTTTATGAACATTTCAAAAAAAATTTTCAGGTGATCTTTTTAAAAATGATTTTGTTGAAGATCAATTATATGGACATGAAAATATTATCAAAATTGACCAATTAGATTGTGACTTTACTAATGATGAGGTATTACGAGCATTTAATTCGTTGAAGCTCAAACAACTTTTTTCTCATTAGCCAACTTCGATTGAGAAGATTTTGTGGGTAAAATTATCCCCTCGACCTGTTTCCGAAATGTTGCTTATAGTGAGTGATACGGCATTCGCTTGCAAAAATCTTCATTTGTGTTAAACTGGAAAACGGACACCATCGGAAAATTGAGTAAAATAAGCTTTAAAACTGTATTGTTTATACAAATGATTTTGTCAACATGCATTAAAATGAGTCTACTTTCATATGCGAAACACATAGTGATATACTTCCCATTTACATATACAATAGTGCAAATTTATATAATACTGGAATTTATAAGCGAATTTTTTTTACAGAATGTCATTTTTTTATATTAAAAAAATCAGCGATTCATATATGTGAAAGAATAAATAGTATTTATATAACTTCTTTTTCTACCGAATATGTGTCTTACCTTATCATATTAAATATACATGTTATACACATTTGTGCCACACATGTTATACACATGGCCAATAAACATGTGTTAAACACATGTTTTTATCAACCGTGTGTTTGTAAATATGTGTTAAACATGTGTGCAACACGTGTAAGACACATGTATACTAAACATGTGTTAAACACGTGTATGTTTCTAACTGCATGTTTGAAAACATGTGTTAAACACATGTTTGTAAACACATGTTTACAATACCACATGTTATACACATGTTAAACACGTGTTAAACACATGTGACTCAAAACATGTGTTAAACACATGGTGCACATTTTCCTGTGTAGCAGATCAGAAAGGAGTCCGTGTTTGCCTTAAGAAAACGGAATAAACGACCAACAAACCTTCAAGTCTATCAGTCCTATAAACTGCGGACGAAGAAGGGCGTTTACTTGTCCATAATTGCGTAACACGAGTTTCATCGTTTTCTTTGGCGATGGTTTTGTGTGTATAAGGTAGAGTAGGAGCTGGTTCAGCTGCAAAGTGAAAAGTGCGCTATGTGAGAAAATTGTATTGAGAATTAACATGGGAAAGTGTGTACACAACACTTTAAGCACATGACGCATACTGTATGCCGGAGACGAACACAAATCAATATCGAAATAAGTATTGAGCTAAATCTTTCACTAAACATAATGTGTGGATAACATACATATACAGTAGTGTTTAAACTTACACAAAGCAACAGTAGGTACCCAAACACATTCGCCCTCTGATCTAAATTGTTCAGCGGAATGATTCATGTCATAGATACAACTGTATGACATTCAACATCTCATAACAACAGATGTTTCTGAATCTGCCTTTGGCACTTCCTTTGTTGAGAAAAGACTAAGTTGTAACACAACATACGAAAATGAAAGTAAAATAACCTTAAGCAAGCAATACTCAGTGCAAAAATTAATGCCATTCTTCTGTTTTTTTTTGCAAATAATACTTTTTTGAATCTAGACTGAACGGGTAAAGCCACAAAATAACATGTTAAATGTATGATAGGTAAGAAAACACTTGACATAAATCTCGTAATTTTGTTGACAGTATGGTCATTTCTGTACGCCATACTTTTAATTTTCAAATCGTTTAAATTTTAAATTTTCGAGAGCAAACTGTGTTTATCTCATATGATTATACTTGCTGAGACTTTTTCTTGCCCGGACGTAAGTGCCTAGGTGATTTCACTTTTACGTTAGCTTTGATATTCGGTTTAACTTATGATTTATGTTTTTAAGTTAGTGCAGTTTGTTGTCAGTATAACAACTCAGTTGGACCAAATCGTATTATAATTCGAATAAATCGGTAACCGGTTTTTAATTTATTGATAGGCAATTTTATATACATGCCAATGATTTTAGAATTGTGCATGCCTGTGTCCGCCAGAATGATACACTGTGCAACAAGTCAATAAAGTAAATGCATAATACACAGTATAGTTTTCTAATTCCATATATGTATCACTACAGCTAACTGTGTTCTATGCGACGGCATAACTTATTTCCATGTACTTTTCGGCACATACCGAACCACAAAATAGGATATTTCAGTCGCTGTTTTACAACCATTATGATATTTTAACACCATTCATAAATGTACTAATGCGATATAGTTAATATTATCGTTACAGTCTGCTATTTAGAAAACCACTAAAATGTTGTTGCGTATTGTATTTAAATTAGCTTTGAACGATTAGGGTATTTGATAAGATAAAAGGAACATAATGGTACTATACTGTCTGTAGGGTCATAGAAAAGCTCGTTGCAAATGTCAACCACATCACGCTCGACCTTCTCTCACGCGTGATATTGTTCACACACCTTAATAGAATGATCCGAACTCACGCACTGCATACTATTACTGTATAATAATTATTTCATGTTTATCTGTGTTTTACGCGCAATTCTTTTTGGATTGTTGCAGGTGTTGATAGCACGCTCGTATTTCAGGTAATATGCAATGACGTCGTAGCAGTTAGATTCTCAGTCGTATTGGTATTATTACCATTTAAGGATTGAATCGATAGTTGATGGTTTTCATTTAGGTATGGAAAACAGTTGGATTGTTTAAAGTGTGTGAAGCCCGAAGGGCTTCACGCGTGCTTTAAACAATCCAACTGTTTTTTCATACCCAAATGGAAACTATCAAATATTGATTCATTCCTTATAGTTACAATCATAAATAATTTCATTAATACAGAAATAACTAGAAGAATCCGTGATATTACGGCTTTTTCGAATGGGTGTTGGAATAGTAACGTTGACAACAAAGTGAAAGACTGCACGCTTTTTCGCAGCAACTCGTACCAAAACGTGCGTGCACGGCGACGTCACACGTCAAAACATCGTGCAACGTGAAATAAATTGTGAACGGCTCTACAGTAGCCTTTTTAACGAATACGTCACACTGTTCACCATCAGAAATTATGATTCGTTAGATGAATAAGACTTAATCGTAGAGGATGAAGTTGAAGTGTAAATATATAAATATGGTATTATTGAGGTGACTTTGACATATTTTGCCATTTGTATTCAAACAAATCTTAATGTTGTAAAGGGCCAAAATATTTTTTGACACGTCTTGGTTTCATTCCTTTTATCTTATACAAATTATTTTATTAAAACACAATACAGTAATTGTCCTTTATCAACATTAAAACCGTTGTGGGCAAAGGACAACATTACAGTTGGCAACAAAAAACAAATAAATGATTATTACCATTTTTACATTATCACCCACTGTAAGACCCTAAGTTTAGATTTCTTCTTAATTTTACAAATGTACTTAGATAAAATGCATAATCCATACCTTTTGTAACATTTAGGATATAAGAGTAACTGTAAACGAGGTCTAGGCATTGAACAGCATACCGTCCTTCATCCAAAACGGTTGTATCTTTTATTGTCAAAGTGTACCCTTTTACCTTCTTTACTTCCGAATATTTTGCCATCCAGGACGTTCTGTTTGTACTGTCAAACAATATCACACGTTTATTATCATTTCCAGTACGCAGCCATTTTCTGCCATTATGATAATATTTCGGATTCGGGATATATTCCAGATAGGCATTTTGGCCTTCTTGTACCGGGGAAGATGACACAGTACCACAAACTTCTGAAAGTAAATATTCTTGATTTATTGATCTTTTAAATAATTTATGACATAACAAGATGCAACAAATATCTTATAAGTCATATAAATAAGACATTGTAATAATTGTTAAGGTAACAATAAAAAAGTAGGTCTCGAAACATATTTTGGGAAATATTTTGCTACGTATGATTCTTAGACCTAATATAAATTGTACACTTCTTAAATCGATAAAAAAGAAATGTATTTATATTAGATTTATCGAATGAAATTACATGACAAATGAATGTAGAAAATAACAGAAGATAGATAGATATGCACTAACAGGAAGGATTTATTTAGTACCATGTGTCAACTATAATTATGGAGAAAAAAAAAACGCGGAACGAAACTTTAATAAAATGCAAATTAAAATAATATTCATTACTATAGTGTTATTAGTCGTATGTGCATCCGAATGAAAACATGTGAAAAATATGTGGAAACTTTGATAGAGTGCATCATCGCATGTATATTGCGAAGAAAAAATATGCAACGACAATTAAAAGCGGAAGATGAAATCGTAATATATGCATTCAAAAGTTATCTAAACTCAAAGTAACTGTTGTTTCTAGCTTGTTTCATACAAGTTGATGTATAGATAGTGTATGGTCCTTCCTTTCCCTCTTACAAGGCCCCGCCTTTGACTCCCGCTCTCTTTTTTCCTCTATCCCGCCCGCCCGTCCGCTCGCCTCGAACCTCAGGAATAGCCACACTCAGAAAGAAATGAATCTTTCAGAAGTGATGTTAGAAGTATAGTCAAGGGGTAAAGAAACGCAGGGTGTCAGTATTTGCATTATTAGGTCCGGCACATTCCGCATACCGTTCGTCCTCCGTACTGTAGCAAGTCGATAGACGACGTCACTAATAACGTCCAGACGGGCTGGACTATTGCATTATCAACACGTTGATCAATAATAATGCAAATAGGTCAAGCAACACTGAACAGTGTACTTTGTCGAAACGGGAAATAACTAGAAATCATCTTTAAAGTTAAATTTTACTATATCGCCTTTTTTAATTCGTGTACAGTAATATCACTTTCGAGATCGGTGGCTGTTTTGGTGTTGTTGTTTTTTTTACTGAATGACGACAAAAGTTCATCAGCGCAAGCAAAATCAATGCCTTCTGTCTGAATAATTTTAAAGAATTTGTATTGTTCGTTTAGGATATTGTTTATACCAAATAATTTAATGAAAGTTTTTTTACGGATTCGTAAGTGTATGATGCATTTGATTCATTCTATTTTCTAATATTCGTATTTCCGTTTGCCTTTGATTAACAACGAAACAGTATTCGATTGTTAAAGATGTGTTTTTACGCGAAAAATATATATAGAAGATCATACTATAGTTAATTCACTTTGTGGGCAGGTTGTGTATATTTGTTACCTTTGATCTCTTAATTAATATCAAAGTCGATTCTAGAAAATACACATGGCGTCTCTTTCAACATAAATACATGAAATATATTAATTATGCTAACTTTTCTTATATTATAATTCGATTTTAAGAAACTATAAAATCATACCGAATGCAGTTATCTCTTTTCCTGTGACGAACGCCAAAATAATTATCACGCATTGTTTATGCATTATTTAATTTAACTGTCCACTAGTCATGGAATCCGATTTGTTTTTAAAGACTACCAATATGATGGAAAAAACAATACACTTGTTATTTGTCAACGCAACATATTTGTTTTCCCCCAGAAGAAGACGGAAGAAAAAATAATGTTAATATCAACTCTTATAGGAAGAACGCACCAAGGAATAAAGTATAATATTATTTGTTAAGAGGTTTGCCAGCACTTGATCGGGAAGTGAAAATGAATTGATTTAGTCATTTCAAAAGTCAAGTATTCGATTTACAGTTTAGCCTGCCTTAGCAGTCGATTGCATTCAGCAACCACCTATCTAATGTAGCCAGTTTGAGTAGGTCTAATACTGATAACTTTACCAGTCTTAAGCAGCCACCTGTGTTAAACAGCAACTGTTTCACTCCATTTGGATGCTGCTTAATACAGGTTTGACTGCATATCATTTAACATCATATCATAGTTTTACATCATAATGTATTGACACAATGACTTATACTTAAAAGAAAGTAAGGGATTTGTAAATATTTGTTATACTATTCCTCTCTTACTGACAACATTTATTTAAATCACCTGAAAAAACTATTGAAACCATTTTATTATAAAAAAATAAAATTCTATAGACAAATGAAAACTTTGGTTTCGTAAAATACCGTCATTTCTTTTAATTTATGTTGTTCCGTTTTCACATCATTAACTGATATGATCATAACGTTTGTTTACATGTAAGTGTGTAAGTATGTACGTGCTTGTTTAGGTGCGAGCTTAAGTGATAGAGTGTGTATCCGTTCTAATTGTTAACATGTCATGTGTCCATTATATCATAAAATTAGGCATCGTACACCAGTGAACCTTGGGAGTAAAAGTTTCATAAAGTTGTGTTTTGTTTCTATAAGTATCATGATATTTGTCCGATCTTCAAAACACTAATCATACAGGCTGATGTTTCAACAAATAATTGACAAATTGAAAAAAAAATCTCATGCTTATGGTGTCTCCATAGATTTAGGGAAAGTATATTGAGTATTTATTACTTGCACAAATCAAAATCTTTAATTGCCCACTTGTCCATTCAACACGTCCTTGTTGAGAAGTAAGGACGTGTTAAGAGTTTTAGCATCTTTAAAAACAGTTCTCTTGATGATGTTTTATGAGAGTTGAAATATGAAATAATATGTACGGGGTTATATTTAATGGGACACTCTTTTTCGTGATAAAATTCAAGTAAAATGTGCGAACAGTATACCAGCATTTCAGTACAAATGCTTGAGTGAATGTTATTGTAAAATAATTGAAAACTTCGAAATAAGATGTCATTCAACCTTTCAAATGCGTAAAATACTGATGGCGCGGCAATAGATTTATGAGTCTACAATAAAATCAAGCATGTAAAAAAAGGTGAAAGATGCATATCAGGAATTGCCACATTCAGCAAACAACAGCCTCCCCACACAGTCAAGAAGAAGAGAGGGGCAGAGAGCATGGTTAATAAAATAATCAGTTTCAAAAAGGACGCCACTAACAAAAAACAAAAATGAGAACCCGAGGGGTTACCGCCTTGGAACGGTCAGTGGCAAATCAAATTGCCACTGGGGGTTTAAACCAGGTTCTAGGGTGCACCAACCTCACACTTGCCCCAACAGGTTCTCGTATCACAAGACAAGTACAAATTGTCTTGGTGAAATAACTCCAACCCACCCATCAGCTCAACAATGTTGTATGCAAAAGCATACAAACATAAAAACATAAGAAGCTAATAGCATTGCAAAGCCAAAGGGCGGGTACTCAATGATCTTTCCGAGACCAGAGCATCTGGAGTAAAATCAGCAAGAACACGATGACAGGGATAAAAGAAACAAATCGAGCTTCTAGGTTCTTTTAAGAAAAGATTTCCCCATTAACCTTCATAAACTCTTAAACCCCTGCCACCGTCGTGCAATCAAAGAGGTAAGCATAATGATCAACTGTAGAAGGGTTAATCACTAGGCCTGCAGAGCGCTGTAAAATATCATGTTGGTAACCTTTCTTTTTAAATTTACAGATGGTTTTTACGAATAACCGGGAGAAATTAACACTGCCTTTTATCTTTTTAAGTTTATAAATTAAATCTCCATAAAAAACTGGTTGTGAAATACCTTGTTGCAAAAGTGATTTTAAACTGCATTTGTATTTATGAATTAAATCTGGGTATCGGCGATAAAACTTGCAAAAGGTTTTCCTTAATTTGTGATACCGATAACCTTGTTTTAAAAGTTTTTCTGTAATGCAAAGATTACGTTCATTGAAATCATTAACATTGTTGCAAGCTCTTGAAAAGCGAACAAGCTGTGAAATATAAACCCCATAAGATGTTGCACGGGGAACATCGCCGTCTAAAAACGGAAAATTTACTATATTAAAATTAAAATCATCTCTTTTATCATAAATTTTAGTAGTGACATAACCATTTTCAATGGACAGATTTAGATCGAGAAAGTTTGCTTGCTTTTCTGAAGTGTTCGCTTTGTTAAGTTGTAGTTCTTTAGGATAAATCTTATTAACAAGTAATGGAAAATGGTTATTGTCTATATTTAATAAATCATCAAGGTACCTCGAGGTGTTGTTAAAAGCTGTAATTATATCATCTTGATGTTCAGTAGAAAGAGATAACATAAAGTCTCTTTCATAACAGTATAAAAACAGATCAGCAACTAGGGGTGCACAATTAGTACCCATTGGGATGCCTATTACTTGTTTATAAATAGAGGTACCGAATCTAACATAAATATTATCTAGTAAGAAAGTTAGCGACTCTATAAGGGCTTGACAAGTCCATAAGGTATAATTATCATAAGAACCATCTGTAAAAAATGCCCTATGTTCATTACAGGCGATGAAGGCTTTATTCTCTCTAGCAAACGTTTTTTCAATGAGACTGGTTAGTTTGTCTCTTATTAAATTATGAGGGAGCGAAGTGTATAATGTTGAGAAATCGTAAGTAGACAAACAGAACGCCCGATAATTATTTGATTTAAGCTTATTCAAAACGTCATTTGAATTCTTAATCGACCAAAATAAATTTTTGCCAGAAGTTTCAAAAACCTTATCACAATACCTAATTACGTTTTCTTTTATAGCTGTAAGACAAGATGTTAAGAGCACAGATAATTTAGTAGTAGTGCAAGAACTAGAGTTAGCAATAAATCTTGCTTTATACGGTGTTTTATGCATTTTAGGTAACCAATACATAGTAGGTACTTTGTCTTGTTTCGGCTCAATACTGATTCTAAATTTTGTAATTTGTAGAGTGTGTGCAGTAACAATATCACTCTCAGATGAAGAAGTCAGTATATAAGCATTAGTGCTGTTCAGTTCTTCAGTTTGAATATTAATATAGTGTATTCGTCACACTATAATTACATTATTAGAAGCCTTATCAGCAGGTGTTAAAACAAATCTGTTATGAAAGTCTTGAATTCCTTTTTTCAAATGACGAAAGTTAAAACGAGGTCGAGGTGGTAATAAAGCAATGTTTCTTTCATAAAATGATATACGGGTGTCAATTATTTTGAATATGTGCTTTTTCCAGTTAGAAAGTGCATTAGGCTCGGCATGTTCTCTTTTGCACCATTTATTGCAAAATAAGTTCAAAGACTCGGCAATTTCTGCACGGCATGCATTAAAGTCAATTTTGGATGATATTCTATATTTGGGACCTTTAGAAATGAAATTACGAATTCTAGAGTCTTTGATTAAATTAAGATCACCGGTAACAATATGACCGGCAGGCTTATAGCAATATTTAGAAGTTAAACAATCTCAAGATTTTGGTGTATTTTCAATGATCTGTAAATCCGATGTAATTTTATTGTAATTAAAAATTGTATTTCTAGTTGGTTTGTTGTATTTATAACAAACCATAGGCGATTCAGTATTCTTAAAATAAATAGGAACCGCCGATTGAACTGTTTTATCTTTAAATATACTAGGAAGGTCAATAAAATCTATTCCTTTATTTAAAAAAGAAATTTTAAGGAAATGTCTTTGATGGTCAGATTCCAAGTCAATATGCGGCCTGAGAACATGCCGAGTATAACACTGAATAAGACTAGCAACCTCGTAAAATGGATGGGTTCTAATGACGATGTCGTCGGCTTCCTCATCCAGTTTCTGCAAACTTGATATAGAAAGAGAAGCTAACCTAGATAGCATAGCGTGTCTGCCAGATTGTTTAAAAATAATATGTAGGTCATGAATAGAACAACGAATACGTGATTTTCTTTTTATGTTTCCATTAGTTCTGCTTCCGTGCGACCTCGATTTTCTTTTACGTATTTCAAGTAATTCAAAGACGTCATAATCAGGATTTTTAGAAATGTTGCCTTCTTGATAAATATTATCATTTAAACCAAGTGGGTAAGGAGTTTGTAATTTTTTAATCCATTTCTGCTCCGAAACGAGCCTGGCCCTGATTTTAAATGCTCTTGAATCAGTGCTGTCAAATGAAAGTTTTTCTACTGGTTGAACGGAAATATTTTGTAAACGGTGTCCTGAATGCTTAAAGTGTTGGTATAAAAATGTTTTAAATTTACTGTTGTTTCGAATTTTAGAACAATGTTGTCCAAAACGTGTTTTTAAAGGGCGACCTGTTTGTCCCACATATTGAATACCACAGTTATTAGAATTTCAAGTTAAAACGTAAACAATATTATCAGTTCGTCAGTCTATATCATTATTAATGTTAACTGAGAAAGTTCTGCCGTTAACTGTGGATTTAATGATAGAATTACAATTCAAATAATCACAGCATCTGCACCTCTTAGAATTGCACTTGAAAATAGAAGGATAAGGTCTGCGTCTTATTCTTTGCTTTTATAGACTTTATAGATTTGAAAACCTTTTTGGAAGCATTTATATTTAATATATGTGTCACTCTCTGAGACTTTTGGGCCAAATTCGGCAAACGTCATTTCGAGTAAAATGAAGTCAACTTCTCGGCACGCACAAATCGCATTAAATTTTCCTAATTGACAGTATTAAATGATACTTACAGAAATATACATAGTGTTATCCCATTGCGTATGACAAAATGTACGTTTGAACCTGTTACCGAAATCTTTATATAAAAATAATATCGTTTACTATCTTCCTATACAGTTATTACGTCCCTTATTTTGACATACGCCATACATTGTGATTCACACATGTACGAAACAGTCGTGATATTTGAACGGCAAAACCATCGTTTTTAGACCTAAAATGCCAGTAAATAGATGGATTTGAACAGGCTAGTCAACAAATAGCCTATTATATTGCTTGTTTGTGCAAACTTATGTCAAATCTTGTATGAAATTGGTACATTTGCATTTTCCGGAAGTAAAAATGGCGGTCGTGACCTTGTTTTTAACAGTTGATTGTTTACAAATATTTTGTGATGTAAAAAACGATCTTGAACAACATATTTATGAATAGACAGGTAATGTTGAGAAATTAATCTTTAAGAGGTATCAGTTCAGGAACTTCAATTTGGAATTTTCTGGGCACCATTTTCCTTGTAGTCTTATTAATTTTTTATTCAACAGGCGATAGACTTGGATTATTTATACTTGACACTAATGCTAAATGCATAATAATAATGACATAATGGCTGACCAAATGTTAACTGCCATGTGTATATTTTATATATTTTGGATTGATTTTTAAAAATTTCAGGATGACATTGGACAGTCCAGACGTGTTTTTGATTGCAGGTATGCAACTAACCCAGAAATGGAACAGGGTCTTGAGAAAAGTGCCAACTCTGAACGCCTGCTTCCTGACAGGCTCCCTATTCTGAGCTTGATCCTCAAAGGATGTGGTACCATTATGAAGAAGTAGACATATTTTGTGTGAACAGTGGTTAAAAAAGTTAATGTCCTCAGCAAACTCTACCAAAAGTCTCTTGATTTCAGTGTTTCATATCTCAAAAAGGAGAAGTTCTAACTGTTTGTTAAGCTGAACAATATGTATTATTATCTGAAATGATCTTCCTTTGACCTCACAGACTTTTGTACAAGTAAACAACAAAGACATACTTTTCAAATAATGTATATATTGTATTGAGCACTTGGGCAAAGCTTACGGAACGTTCTTCACCGTATCCTATACATAAAAACATCAAACATACGTCATACAACTTGCACTGTTATCTTAAAACATCGGTAATCATATCATTAATGCTGTTTATATACATGTACATGTATACACCATATAGTTTCCCCGTACTGTAAAAAAAAATGTCTGTAAGCGTTGAATGCCCAAAGCTGAATGACCATACATAAACGAACATTACCCACGACAACTCGTGCATAAAAACAGTGAACAAAACAACTTTTGATTGGTACATTCAAAAGGTCTTACCCAATCAAAGGAAAATATTTTCCGCCTAATTCGCTTCACTCAACCGGCAGAAAATACATTTCCTTTGACCTCACAGACTTTTGTACAAGTAAACAACAAAGACATACTTTTCAAATAATGTATATATTGTATTGAGCACTTGGGCAACGCTGAACTAAAAGAACGGGAAAACTATACGCTGTTATACTATCTAAGCAATTATATCTTATTCATATTCAAATCAAGCTTAGATATATCTAAAATCGGTATTTCAAAACTATTAAGAAACACCACAAAGTATTTCAAAGCTTGATACAATCTAAATATTCGGCCATTTGAAAATAAATGTTCTAAATTAACAACTGGACATATAGATGTAACAGTTCTAACATGTGTAATGCGAACAATTTTCGCTCATTCTACGTCTATATGAACGCCTGTCTTACTAACTCAAAAATATTGATGTAATGTAAAATGAAATACACAGTCCGAATCCCTTCTATTCAGTCGTTCCTCACTTCTAAGCGCGATACCAAACATGCACAACCATCATTCTAGATGTCACTGGCTCTTTCATTGCAATCGTTTGAGGAGATTCAACGTTGAAGCCTTTCTAATATAACTCTGACCAACATTGAATCAGTTGGGGATCACATTCCAAATAAATCGTGGATCGATTTAACACAGTTTTAAATGATTAAAAAACAACAATAGATGGATTCGAATATTGCACAATTGTCCGTAAATACCAAATATAAAAGCTTTAGTTGGTAAGATGTCCTTTTCACCCAAAGAATTGCTCGATACCCATCTATTCCACCTGATAAAACTTCTTCAATAGCATTTGGTGGTACTGTATGGACGAGCGTCTTTCAGTAGTTCTGGGATCCAAGGCACCTTGCCGACCATAATATTTGACAAACTATGCACATCGTCCAGATAACACTGAAAAAACAGAATTTCATGAAACGATTGTCAGCATTAAATATAGCGTAAATTTATACAGATTCTATTATGTATGCTTGTCAAAGCTTACTTTTGAACAACAACTTGCCATTCGATATGCACCATATGCGTCTAACAAAACACATATCTTTACAAACACTCAGCAAACAGTCTGCCGACCCTCACCTCAGACAAAAGGCAATCGCTCCAGAAAAATTTCATAGTTACTAAGAAGTCGCTTATTAAACAACACATGCTTTCAATTCTTTACCGCATGAAAAGACTATGTATTACGTCTAGCAGTAATTAAGTCAGCTACGCCTTTACCATAAACTGTTTAAATATTATTAATGCTCGTCTGTCTGAAAGACCTTGTTTAACGTCCAACAACGACAGAGGCAGCAAGACGTTCATCGTAAATAGTTTAAAGACGAGTGCATGTTAAAGCATATCATCAAGGCTTGTCCGCCTAAAAATACTATATATTACACCCAAAACCCATACAAACTCGTCTTCTTCTGTACTATAATTTAAACAGCAATGCATGAAAACCAATTGCTAGTGTTATTAAATATTCTAATGCAAATTTGTACCAATGCTATAATGCGTTTTACAGCTTACATCTCAACAATTTACCGTTCAATCTGCAACATAACCGTCTAACAAAACACCTATCTTTAAACACAAGCGGCGAATATCCCTGTCTGCCCAAATCTCGCCTCAGACAGTCACCAAGACAATTACCCCAGACCTAACCACAACAACAAACCTCCAATACAACAACACATGCTTTCAATGCTTACTCGCATTAATGACTAACGTCTAGCAGTTATTAAAGCAGCTACGCCTTTACCGTAAACTGTTTAAAAATTATCAAGGCTTGTCTGACTTAAAAAGACATGAATGTTTGTCTGCCTATAAAAGACCATGCATTACAATTTTAGAGACATCTATATCGTTACTATTAAAATTTAAAGCATATTTGCAAAACTCGCACGTCTAAAAGACCATCCTATTATGTCATATAACCACAACTGCATCTACCAATGTATTGTATGTATTTCAAACATTAAAGCTGGTCCGCCTCTTTAGACCGTGCCTTAAGTCCAGCAGCAAATATAAAGACAGTTAGGCATGCGCCATACATAGTATAAATCATATTTTTAAGACGTGTAAGCCTATAAAAACTACCTATTACGCCTAGCAGTTATAAAAACAGCCAGCACCTACCATACATAGTACAAACATATCAAAGCTTGCCAGCCTATATACTATTACGTCTAGCAATTATAAAGGCAGCCAGCCCCAACCATACATAGTACAAACATATTATCAAAGCTTGCAAGCCTATACGCCTAGCAGTTATAAAAACAGCCAGCACCTACCATACATAGTACAAACATATCAAAGCTTGCCAGCCTATATACTATTACATCTAGCAATTATAAAGGCAATCACGTCCACACACATACAGTACACATTTTATCAAGGCTTGCCAGCCTATATACTATCACGTCTAACAATTATCAAGGCAGCCAAGCCCACAACACACGTAGTTCACATATTATCAAGGCTTGCCAGCCTATAGACTACTACGTCAAGCGTTTATTAAGGCAGCCACGCCCACACCACACATGACACACATTATCAATGCTAACTAGCATATAAACTGCAAAATATATCTAGCAATTATAAAAGCACCCAGCCTAAACCATATACAGTACTCATAATCCAGGCTTGTCAGTCTATAGACTATTACATCTAGCGATTATAAAGGCAGCCACGCCCAACCACATTTAGTACACATATTATCAAGGCTTGCCAGCCTATAGACTATTACGTCTAGCAATTATAAAGGCAGCCACGCCCAACCACACATAGTACACATATTATCAAGGCTTGCCAGCCTATAGACTATTACGTCTAGCAATTATAAAGGCAGCCACGCCCAACCACACATAGTACACATATTATCAAGGCTTGCCAGCCTATAGACTATTACGTCTAGCAATTATAAACCAAACATAGTACACATATTATGAATTCTTGAAAGTCTATAAAGACCAGGTATTATGTCTAGCAATTATCAAGACAGCAGGAACCACGCCCAGACCACACATAGAAGACACACTATCAAACCTATATAGACTATGTATAATACGTCTAGCAGTTATAAAGGCAGCTACGCCTTCATTACACACAGTGTCGATAAATTATCAAGTCTTGTCAGCCAAAACGAATTACGTGTATTGCATGTAACAGTTATAAAACAATAATGTTTGTACTTTACTAGGTTAATTATTTAAAACCGCTTAGAACATTACGATTCTAGCATTCTAGATTAAATATTTTCATTTCCGAATATGCCTATTCCATGCTTACAAAATGTAGTTTTCTTTATTGTTCACAGATCAGTCATATCGATAACTAAAAATCTGCTGCCTTGACTCAATTATGGTCAGACATATGAAGAATCCCCAAATGGCACTATCAAAACACCATTAGCCCTTTTTCAATTGCACTTTTTGTAAATCGCGCCTGCATAACAACCGACAGGACATGAAACTTTTCGCGCCAAATTAAGTAAAAGCATCTGTGCTCGAGTATATGTCGCTCCAAAATTGGAAAAAGAATATGACTTACTTAAATATTGTGACTGAATTAAAGTCAGCCCAAACAATTTCTGTTCAGCCACATTCAAAATATTGAATAAAGGTCCCTAATCAAGTTATAAACTATCTTGGAAGATAATTACTCATCCATTTACTTCGGAATCCATGGCAAGTCTAAACAATGGCCTGTCGAAAACAAATTTTAAAATTATCCATAGCAATCTTTTGCAAATCAAACATAATTTAGCCATTTTATTTTGCAACACATTAAGGCAAAAACATCGGTGCAACTCTCAATATCATGATCGAAAATTATTCATTACTATTCTGCTTTCTTCGTACTTAACAGATTGATTCCGCAATTTTTCCGCATTGTTTATTCACATGCACTTATTAAAAAATAAACGTGTCTGTTTCTTTTGAAAAATACAAGACCATGGCAAAGTGCAAAACTGAATTATATACCAATTTCAATTGCATCTAAAATGCAATAACGGGCTCTGATCTTTTAGCCAAAAGCATTACTCTGCTTAAGCCTGTCAACAATAACACGCTTTTTATCCTACTCATATTCCGTATTATACCGTTATCTCTGAACAATAAAATCTATAAATAGAATACTCATCTGTCAAAGCGACACTTTCACTTTCTGTAAAGTGTGACATCAGATGTCTGATTCTGTTTGTTGAAGATCCACGACATAGGACATTCCTGTAGTATGACAATCTGCACAAGTAAAACCACTTCCGAACGACTCCATGATGTATAGCCGAAACGATAAGGCACCTGTCGCCATCTGGAATCCGGTCGCACACTGTTGAACACCCCATGGTTGAAATGGACGATTCCCAGCAGAAAGATTTGAAATAAATGTCTCGTCTTCTGAATCGCCAGCAACTAGTTTGACTGGTTTTGATGCACAGTTTACCGGCCCCTTTATAAAATTTGTATCCGGTTTCTTCCAATAATTCGAAATGTAGTCCAACTTTTAATCGCCAAGTTAGCTAATAAGTCTCGAAATTCAAATCTTCTTGTTGATAATTTGGTCCAGTAATTATTGTACAATATGAAGGTTGTGTAACTTCGTGTATCCACCATAGAAAAAAAAATGTCTGTAAGCGTTGAATGCCCAAAGCTGAATGACCATACATAAACGAACATTACCCACGACAACTCGTGCATAAAACCAGTGAACAAAACAACTTTTGATTGGTACATTCAAAAGGTCTTACCCAATCAAAGGAAAATATTTTCCGCCTAATTCGCTTCACTCAACCGGCAGAAAATACATTGCCAAAACAGGTGTATAATAAGTTAATTTATGTAAGCAGTATTGATAAACTTCTGAATAAATTTCACATATTTCATTTGTCAGTCAATTTGTTGCCATGGTAACTGAGCCATAATATAATGATGTTATAAGATATTAAGGTAGAAATTTCTGTTTATATTGATTATTCTACCAATTATTTGTTATTGGACAAATTATTGCAAAATGTATCTTTCAAACATTTAAAACCTTTACCCAACACATACCGGTAGTTAATTTTATGTGCACAGTATGTCAACTATTGTCAACTTTATAATGCAAATACACATGTAAGTTATTGTATTATCAGACAACATGCACACATCATGAAACTCAGTTTCCTCCTCCGCCCTGCCTAGAAAAAAACAACATGTTGCAACATTTAGTAAAATCTGTCATAATTATATTGTTCTATCACAATCTGATCATATTACATTTAATTTACTTTGTGCTCATAGTTGTGTAGTTGTTGGTGTAATGACCTCATACCACTTTGAAGAAAATTATGTACAAATATTACCATGACAACTTTATAACTAGTAACTAACTAGTACTAATTGTGAAACATATTGTGATATTGCTCAGACGATCAAACATTATGAATATATACATAATATTTAGGTAGTATTACAACTTTTTGGGTACAACAACTTTCACCTTATTGATTTGTAACTTGTAATGGAGCTTTTGACATTTTGTTAACAGCTTAGTCAAAGCATCTCTATTTTCAAATATCAACATTTCGGTGTATGATTTATCAATAAACGGATAAGAAAAATAGAATAGACTAAAATATAATAATATGTTAATTGCAGTCCAAAATAAAAAGGGAAAATCTTTTTTTCCCTTTTGAGATCAGTTTTGTTGGAGACTATTTCCAGCTGAAATTTCTGCTAGAAAACTCAAGAAACTTTCTTCACCAGCATGACTTTAGGTCTTTTACCAGCTGAAATTTCTGCTAGAAATATCAATAGTTAACAGTCTTTTAAACTTTGCCGCGATTACTAGGAATTTTCTACAATTTCAACTTATGTAGCAGTAGTATCTGTTCAAATTGCAATATCTTCTAAACTTTATATTTCTAGCAGAAATTTCTGCTGGAAATTTTACCGAAACAAATGATGGTGGAGAACATGCTTTGAACTTTCCAGCAGAAATTTCTGCCAGAAAATTTATCGAAATACAAGCTGGTGCAAAAAGTTTATTGCACTTTCCAGCTGACATTTCAGCTGGAAACTTTACCGAAATGTTGGTGCAGAACCTTTTTTCAGCAAACATTTCAATTAAAAATATAAAATTAATATAAATTATGGAGCAACGTCGTAAGATCATTAAAAGTTGAACAATTTTGGTCGTTCAAACATAAATTATGAGCATAACAATGTATTTGCTTAGCTTTACGTTCAATAATTGTCGATGAGAAGACTCAGTTAAGGTCTAACATAAACATATAGCCTTTGTGTTTAGTCATGAAACAGATAGGTTGAAACAAGTTATTGCATAACTTAGCAAGCATAGCTGAAAACATCTTGGTAAAATTGTAGGTGCAAACATATCATTCACGGACATGATATAAAATATGGCGCTTATTGCTTATTTGTTAGTAAAAGTATCAAATAATTAAAAAAAACATTAAAATAAATAAATCTAAGAAATCTACATCATTTATCTAATTTTAATAAGGACAAAACATAAATTTAATGGTTCATTAATTTGAAGAACTACAAGAATACAAGTCTGTAAAATATACGTTTGTATGATCATACTTGTTTACTTAAACTATTTTTCCATAAATAAAGATTACGCTTATAAAACTTCTTTAAGTAGACTTAAAGCCATGCGTTTTACAGAATCATGTCATTCCTATAACATTCCCAAAAGACATTTTAATAATAAATAAATACAGAACAAAATATTAATTGTCACTCAATTAGTATTTGCTCAATATATGTTCATGAAACTAGTTCTTATTAATAATTAAGGGTCAAACAATATTTATGAGCATGACATATTCTGCACAAACCCATCATGCGAGAATCGAACTTACTTTTAAACTTTACAAACCCAGCTTCATTGTACCCTCAGCTTATTACATTTCTTCAAGTAGACCTATGCAATTATATTCATTCTTCCATTCGTTCTTCCACTTAAGAAAACTGTTACATTTCTTGTAATATTATGTCAAGTATCTATTCCACCAGTTTAACGATGACGTTCTTAAACTTCTAAATTTAATTTAAGTAACGATGGTAATATAATATTAGGGTGTAAAGTTCCAATAAAATTGCACCTAGCACACTGTAATCTTTTACAATGTCTGTCGTAAGTTCATTTTGTATTCGTTTATTGGTTGTTTTCTTTATGTCCTTTTGACCTCTGAGTTGTTTTGCTGATGGTATTCGCGCAGCAATTTAAGAAGTACCAGCGTCACTTCCACGTAGAATATCTTCCGTTTTATTAAAACCAGAATCTCTACATCCCGGTGGGTATGCCCGACAATCAACCTGAAAAAAAGTTAATCATTTAACTCGCTGCAATGTGTTATCTTTATAATATTTGAGGAAATAAATAATATATACTATCAAAATGGTTTTTTAGCCAAGATCGCATGGAACAATATACTAGTTAAAACCTGACTCGAAATAGTTGAATAAATGCCTCTGTAGAGAACGATTTACATTTATTCTGTTCTGTTCGGTAACAAAGTGGATTCATTTTGATATTTATCAAACATTCATCGTGAATCATTTGGAGCGATTTTATATCATTTAATAACGGTGAAGACGCAATTTGTTACGTATTACTAATTAATGCAGGATTTGTTGCGGACGTGGAGACACACGGGGAGCTTAACCTATAGTTCCCTTCGAGGAAACCTACTAAACGAGATTCCAGAACAGAAGTTAATTGCATCAATCAATCAAGAAACAAATTTATAAAACATTGTTTAATGTACAGGGTAAGCGCAAGTCGTTTTGAAATTACTGTTTTACTTCGTTATTATTGTTAACATTTCATCAAAATAAGATTCACATCAATACTATCATAATTATGTACTGGACTTGTTGTTCTTCTCTCCGCAGCTGTACATGGTAAAGTAAGCCGAATGGTCTTTTCATTTAATAAGATACATATGGTATTATTTGTCAAGTTTACAAAAACATAAAAAAGCGATATAATACCTTGATTCATGACGACATGAACTGATGTTGGTTCAGCTTTGCCTTTTCTCATTTTGTTTGTACTGTCACTCCATTTTGCAAACCCTAAAACAATTTTACAACATAAAACTAATTAAAACAGATTTTTATTAGTTGAAAGTACTTCATGTATCTTTGCCTAGCGCGGGTCTTTCTGATCATGTACTGCATGGTACTATAAACTGCTCCTATCAGTTAATCTTTATACACTTACCAAAATAATGTTGAATGATGTGTAGGGAAGCTGTGTCTTTTATTTGTGGCCGCTCGTTATTTGCATATTACACTACTTTAATCTTTCGTTATAAAGTTTAAGTTCCAGCTGCGATTTTTAATGTAAATTATAATTTGTCTAGAGCCGAGTAACACATTTTGTACGACACTGAATATTTTCATTGTTCTTCGCGTGGGTTTAAAAGTCGCGTATTTCGCGCTTGGAATTGTGCGCAAAAAATAGCAGCGAATATTAACACATAATATCTTATTCATGTACTATGTGGATAATACTACTACGCGAAACGAATTTATTTCAGCGTAAATTTGTCGTCGGCGTCGAAAATAAAGCACTGCGAAATTAAATAATACCACAATATATAATATGCACTTCTATAATATACGCATAAAAGAGGATGATATATTATTCACATATAACTGATAATTTTAACTGATTTTCATTTTTTTTCTCTCATTTCTTAATGTTTTACATTGTAAATCATCAAATCAATTACTTTTGTCATTATGGGCTTTCTTGATTTCATATATCAATCCTTATTATTATCACAGCATAGAAACGACTTAAAATTAATGTTCAAGCAAATACGATAAAATCCAAAAAAAGTTAGCTAGTCGAGTTCTAATGTGGGTGCTATTCAACGATAAGTCTATGGGTTCTTTTCTTCGATTTTCTGGTTTTCGTGGAAAGATTTAACGGTTCAAGAGTTCATCAAAATTAACCATTATAAACTCCGGACAAGTTCATCATGGTTACTTGCAAATATGTTCTTTCTATATTCAAAAATGTAACTTTGTCAATTTGATATTAACACGATTTAGCAGTTTTTAGTCACCAAACGATAACACATTTCAAACTTAACATTAATAACGTTAAAAAGTATAATATGGTTGTTTTCGTGCAATTGTGTGTTTCTGATTTGAAAAAATTAAATTGCACCTAATTCGCAAAATTCTGATTTGAAAAGTGTATGGTTAAAATTTGGCCTATAGGTATATTCTATAAATGACTTTGTTAGCTTACTACTAAAATGTTAATTGAAAAGATTAATATGACTTAGGTAAAACGCTTTGATATTCTTTCGAACTGTGGAGAAATTAAACAAATTACATGTATTTGTTTACAAAACAATCTTACAAAACAGTAAAATTATAATTGATATTTCAATATACGGACTTAATAGTATGTAAATACAAATACAATTCATGCCAACCCCTCTAACATTAAAATAATATAATGAAATTATTAGATATATCAATTACTTTTAATTGAAATAGAAACATCAAGACCGCGGTCAGGATAGTTTTACAAAGCAGCTGCAGTAGTTGAAGTTAAAGTATTACATGAAGCAGTTGTTGTATTGATAGTAGTAGGAGAAGACGTAGTAGTTGTAGTAATAGTTTAAGTATAAGTTATTATTTTTGTTGTTGCTGTTGATGTTATTGTTGTTGCTGCTGCTGTCCTTTTTTTGTTAAGTAAAAAGCAGCAGCAGCAGTAGGTTTTGTTGTTGTTGTCATTGTTGTTGTAGAAGTACATGTAGCATTTGTCGTATTGAAAGTAGTGGCAGAAGTAGTACTAGTAGAAGTAGCAGTAGGTAGTAGATAGAAGTAGTAGTAGTAGTTGTTGTTGTTGCAGTAGGTGTCATTGTTGTTGATGTTGCTGATACCGTTGTTGTTTTGTTATAAAAGTAATAGGCGCAGTAGTAGCAGTAGGAGGAGAAAGACAACCAGCAGTAGTAGTAGTAGTAGTAGTTGTTGTTGTTGTAAGTCACAGCAGCAGGGTTAGGATTAGTAAAAGTTGTATTTTCAATCGTGATTGCGTTACTGCTTTTTATAAGCGAATTAAAATTTCTGAAAAAAATAAAAATGTACCGGTTTTTGAAAATTATTATTTCACTTCTTGGCTACACATGTTTATACTTCCGACAGACAAGAGATTTGTACAATGTTCAAGTTTTCTCAGGTCTGAAAGATTTTATCTCCAGCAGCACTGTTATTCTCTCTATGTGATATGTTATAATAACTCCACTGACCCGATCTAATCTGGCGTTTATGGTGTTTCAATGACCGTCGAATGATTTGTGTTGCTCTATTACTTGTATGAGGACTGCAGTGCTTGAATTTATAAAATGTGTAGGAGCCATGGGTCGAAATGGTATTTTAACAAATTTGAAGTACACCTAAACTTTCTTAGATCTGTATAATAACCGTAACATAATAACTGGTACATGTACATTTAATTTCTAGGTCCTTCTGATCTTGTATGTTGATTAAACTGATTAAGTTGAATAATAACTTTTTGCACAGCTTAAATTACCAGTAAAGCATAACAATCTTTAACGGTTTTGCATCAAAACTTTCCTGGCGCTTACTGTTACCTATTTATCTTCATACAATAACAAGTTATAATAAACAAGAACAAACAAAATCACATCAGCATAATCAAGAATTAAACATAATTATATGTTATAATAAGATTTTAGAGACTGTCATAATCGATTTTCAATACATGAAATTGTTAACTTCAAAATGCTATCTCAGAAAAATAGTAGTTCTGCAAATTACTGTAGTAATGGACTGATAAGTAAAATTATCATTAACATCGGTAAAAAGCCATACTTCAGCGAGAAGTTTTGAGCCCCCTAATTGGTCTCATGCTGATAGTAAAAATAAGTCGGAATAACTGTGTAAAGTACATAACTGCTGAACTACGTTACCTTGGAATGATAACAAATAACTTCATCAATTAGCATGCGATTTGTTGGTCATTTAATGTAATCTTCCCCTGAGGAGTGAGAGATTTAAGACTGTATTACATTCAGACCAATTAATGATGCCGATAAGCATACTCCTATTCATATAACAGTGTAGAACTAATTCGAATAGCCTACACTATTTGCCTTATTATAATTTGCGTTCTAATTTACCAAAGACAAAGTATTTTCATCTGAATAATGTTGCATAGTTTTAATCCAAAATATGTTATTATTATTTTGTTTATTATCTTATTAATTCTAATATTGTCTATCTTTCAGTGTGGTAAAGTAAACACTAATATTTTAGCGAATATTATTTGTAAAGGCTCATTAGGCAAATCGTTCAAGGGTGTACGGGCTTTGCAATAATATATAATAGGAGATACAAAAATGCATTAAAATGAGTACATGTATATGTCGACTCCTTACTTATTGTTTTACATTTTTCGTCTACAGGACTTTTCTCAAGTATTATCCAAGCTCCATCGTCGTTTAGAGATTGATGACGTGATAAGAGACTCGCGACTGTAATACATGTAACTGACCACATAATGACGAACGTACAATATCTGTTCTAGTCACGTTTCCCATATGGATATAAATTACAAGTATGCGCGATATAAATTTGTATTATAATCCTGGCCGAAAATGACTTCTTTGATCAAACTTTATACTGCCAATTAATTGTACAAGCTTGTTTTGCACCAAGTAAGATACATATATTTAAGATAATATATACATGTATTCCCTAATTATAAGCAAAATTTAAGTGATAGTATGATTGTTTCTTATTTTTGTCGATATTTAGTCCAGATTAAAAAGTCCCGACCTTAGTGTACCAACCCCTTGAGCGATGTTGTTAACTTTTTTATATAAGAATGTTCTAAAGGAAGGCGCAGAAATTAAGTGTTTTGATGTACATCTTATATGATGCATTTTTCCTATGAAATTACAAGTTATTATGACTAAATTCTTAGCTTTTATATCTATTAGGTGTCGAACATTTTGTAAACAAATACTTTATTCAAGATGTTTTTATTTGTAATATTGTTGACCGAAACATGATATCCGCTTTAAATAATTTTTTATAAAATCTGCCGAATGTGAATTGTATTGACCTGTGAATTTTTATGACATTAAAATCATATGTGTTATCTCTTGTAATGCAAGTCTTAAAATGAAAGAAAACGTTCTTTCATTTCTTATACCATTTGGACAGAGGAGCTAAAATAACATATCATGGATTGATAATTACGCGGATGATGCTTGTGATAAAATCCAGCAGACTGGGTGCAGGTAAAGTGTTCGCACGTGGGTGATATGATTATCATTAATCCTACAATTTTCCAACAACAATTAACTGGAATATTCTCACAGGCTAGATAATAAAGACAGGACTGTTTCTGAAAGCATCACCGAATTTGATTTTGCAATTCAAGTGTTTGAATATTATTGCAATTTTGCGTGATTAATAAGAAGAAATTAAATGACAGTATACGTGATACTGTAGTATCATTTAATTTCGCGGGCACGAATTTTCGCGCAAAACCCGTAAATAACATATTCGCGGGGAAATGAATTTGCGCAACTGTGTTTTCCTATAAAGAAACCCTGGTTTTTTGCTGGTGTTGAATTTCGCGCTCTTGCCGTAGAGCGAAATAAGCGAAAATTAAACCCGCGCGAAATAAAATGATTTGACAGTAACTGGAATTGTCCAGTCTATTGCAGAACAATTTCTTATTAAGAATTAAGTGAACTTTAATTTTAATGTCAAATAAATGACCGCCGGACTAAGGTTTCGATGATAACGATGACTCTGAATAAAACGATAAACTATATCATATTCCTTAGTTTTCGATAAGGCAAAAAAAAGGAAGTAAATTTTTCTTAGCCTACTTAATTACAAACACGTTCATATAACGAATAGTATATATAACGACAGCATTTTCATTATAGTGGACTGATTGCAGGATTTAATCCACCTTAGCGCTTTAATCATATACAAACTATTTTTCAAAGATCATCTCACCGAAAATATTGTTTGTAAGGAATCAAAAACATCAAATATATCCGATCATGCTAAAAATAATATATCCGCAATTCTTCGAAGAACATAGCATTTACCATCAGGTTAAATAAAATACCTGACCCGTATTAAACTCACATTTCTGATGTCTTTAATTTCACTGCCAGACAGAATTTTCCCAGTATGTTGTATGTACCTAAACTATCATAACATGTGGCTACATTTAGGTGACAAAGCATGATAAACCAAGCTAGAATTCTCTGTAATAAACGTAAATCCTGCTAAAATTGCACATTAACATGGTCTGAGAAATACAAATGTATCTAGAGCGTTTACTAGACACAATAAAATGTTTTTCTGAATGAATGGCTAACCATGTAAACCCTAATCAGACTGTATAGGCGTGAAGACTAGTATACTATAATCCCAATTCTTACATTCTGAGTATTTTTTAGGAAGTTCGTCATCAATATAAAAATCCAATCAGGTTAAATGCTTAAATAGTGTTTTTGAATGTATGTCGATTTTTATAAGGTTAGCATATAAGATGTAAAATCAAATGTGACGAGAAAACGTAAATAAGATCATACAATAAATTTTTACTGATAATCAATCTGCATTAACAACAAGATTTACTTACAGTTACAGTTCATCTTCTTTTTCTGCATAACAACATCCTCATACAGTTAGAAAACTTTTAGCAAACAATCTTTCATGACAGTTCGTGAGCACTAGACAGGCTCCGGTATGTAAACTCGTCATTTGTTCTGTTTTGACCTTCGCTTAGCTCCAAGAACAAAGGGATTTGTGGAAATTGATTTCAGTGTATCACGAATACAGGCTGCATTGGGGTCACACAAAGTTCATTGTGGGGTAACTCACATTGCTCTATCAAATTTGTTTACGTTAATAGAGATCAAATTGCCTGTATCTGATAAACCATGTAATCTAGAAATCTTTAGCACCTTCAGGTTCAGAAATATGATGGATTAAGAAATGGAGAAAATCAATCAGTTTTGTAAAAGCGAATATTATAAATACGCTTAGAACTAGTCAATATTTATCACACGTTGTTTTAATTACCGACAATGCAATACATACAATGACAGGTAAACATAATATGTAAAGGTCATAATTTGACCAATTTAATTCTTATCCCATTTGATTTGCCATAAGTTCAATCCGACCCAGTTTTTTATCTGAGGCAATGTATTGTTTTGCAGTATTACTATCGGTGTAGACCCTTATCAGAATGTCTAGAAGCATTGACTGATCTGAGACTACGGCCGTAGCAGAAGTGACAACAAATAACTTTTATACAAAATTAACGTCCGCTCTCTCCGTCTCAACGATGAAATTTTAAAATGCAAGTAAATTAAAAATCATCAATTTCAATTAATCATAAAATAAAATAATCCAGTAATTTGGTAAGTTAGCATTCAAGAAATTGGAAGCTTTTTAACATGAATTCTTGGTTTCCCAATATGGCATTGCATACATGTTGTAAAATTATTCTTTTTCATTGGAGTATCTTACATGTAAAAAATGATGTTTTTTGTATACTACACTAAAACACAAAAGAAGGATTTGCTTTATTTATTATCCGTAAAATGTCCAGTTTGAAAGAAGAAATTTAAGATTTTGGAGAAACTAACATCCTATTTGTTATTCTCTTGCGATCACATGTATGCATTCGTGGGACGTTGGTTAAAATACGTGTTTGTATAGTAAATTCCATCACTCAGAATATCAAAGAAACAAATCACTATGTAGCTTTGGCAATTTTTTCTAGTATCTTATGTATTACACGAATTAATAACCACACACACACACACACGCGCACATACACGCACGCACGCACGCGCACGCACGCACACACACACACACACACATACCGGTCTAACCAACAGACAGAGGTACCTATTTCTGTACATACTCATAGAGGTCTACCATTATTTGAAGGCGTATGCAGTGGACAATACCATCACCTTATCAAAAATTAAACCCTCAGTTTTATGACTATTTGCTATCTTGTGTATCTCGCTGTTTAAACTATGCGCACTTGGCATACACCTAGAGGTTCATACCTCATCATGTATCACACACTATCACACACGTTTGACAAAGACCAAGTGGGGTAATTGCACATTCAAAACGTATTGCTAACATCTAGAGGTAAGTACCTCATCCTGTATCACACACAATCACACACATTTGACAAATACCAAGTGGGGTTATTGCACACACATAACGCATTGCAAACACAAAGAGGAATCGTACCTCTATCTGTGTCACACACAACACACGTGCATCGCAAAAGCTAAGTGAGGTAACAATTCACAGGATCATTCTTCTTACTTTAAATCAGGTAAGTTCAGCTCTTGTTCTATTCCGTCGAGAGTGTACATATATAAATTAATAATAAAAAAGATGTCTTCAAGATTTAGGCAACGTTGATGGTTATGTGATCGTCTGTGGTTTGTGAACAATGTTTTACGTCCCTTTTCAATAGTATTGAGGTGGCCAAATTTCATAACCAATCTCCTGGTCTACCAGTACTAGACTTCTATCTACAGTAAAAAAAAATCAGCCAACTCTCTCACATCAAGACACATGGGGGGAGAAGGGCTCAAAGCCATGCCCCTCTGTTATTGTCTGCTAAGCACAACTTAACATGTATAATCTCTTTGTTAAGGATAGCCATTTAAAAAGTTTAGTTTGGTTTAGTTTATTTGGGTTTTAAGGCACATCAGCACAGTTTAGGTAGTACAGCACCTAACAGGAAAGATGACACACATGTCATCCCACCTGCTTGAGTCCAAGTGTTTCTAAAGACTCCAAGCTGTTATGATGCACGCCTACAGTGGTTGCCAATTTCTTGTTTACCAGTAGGGACAACCACAAGGGCCCACAAACATGGCATGGAAAGCTCCTTAAATTAGGAACTTAAAAGAGTGTGATACTGGGTTACAGATCAATAAATCAAAAAGACATTACAGATTTCTGTTACTTTAATGAAAAGATTTTCTACCAATAACAAAAAGGTCATCATATGGTGGTAAGCATCAGAAGCTGAAACAACAATTGTCTTTAAAATCAGCACATGTTGATCTCAACGATTTAACATCAATATAGCACAGAATAGGCAAGATAAAAATAAAACATTTTGTAATTAATCAAGAATGGACATGTTATCCTATGATCACAAATTCAGAATACACCATCAGGTTTTTGTGTCAGACATCAGAGTTCAGTGGATAAACAGCAAACTACTACAAGCTAATCTAAAGTAAAAGCAGTTTACCAATACATTGTTTTTGCAATTGTTTGTGATTGTTCATTTTGAGTGTAACATAATTCAATGAAAATTTAACAGTTTGTAGTTGGATATTATTAAAAGTTTAACAATACATTTTTTATGCAATTGTTTGTGATGGTTCACTTGTGATAGTTCATTTTAAGGGTTACATAATTCAAACATTGTAACATATAGTAATATTGTAGATACCATAATAATTTGCAGAACCATGACAAATTACTCCATACATCTGACACCAGTTTGTACACTCTAACTACCTTAATTCTAACATGAAGCATATTTGTACATATTTGTGTGATACCCTTCTAGAAATTAGAAGTTTTTTAGTTCTAGATTATATTCCACAAATATGATACAGAAAAACATCATGACTGGTTTGGTAAAAATGAGGGCCTAAGAAATAAAACTGAGACTAGAGACCATACTCAATTATCAAGCATCTCATACACATGAAAAATATGACATGCACATCTAAACTTTATACTGAACAACTGTTAAAATATCATGCCAATATCTGTTAAACTGTGAAAGTAAGCATTTAATTTAGCAGATTTTATTTATTTATGCTTCTCTCCTAAAACTAATAAACTAACCCATATGAAAAACATGTCCGCACTTCTACACTTAATGCACTTCTACACTTAATGGTGAACATATGTACAAAGTTTCAAATCATATCAGTCTGTTTTAAACTGAAGAATTAATTTGTGTCACAATATTTTGTAAAATCCTTCTTCCTTGAAAAAATGCTGGAATGATCCATATGAAAAACTGTTCAAGAAGTTCATTTTACAGGATTTGAGACTGTTACATTCTGCTCATCTCAAGGAAAAATAATCAATTGATCAACAATGAAAAGTATGTCATATGCATTTCAACTTCTCTGTAATAATCTGAACCATTCTAGGATTTGCTACAGATTTTTTTTTTACTTAACAAACAGTGAATAAAATATTCAGAAAAGCCTGATTTTCAAAGTGATATAAAGTAAGAATGTTTATTTGGTCCATATCTGTAGAAAATGACATAATATTTATTCTATAAAAATCTCCAAAGCTCTGTTTTAAATATTGCATAACACAGACCTAAACGGTGGAGTTCAACAGGTCATTGACAAGCAACAAGAGAAATGACTTCTGATAATGCATCATAATACACTATCTTAAGACCAGGTTTAAATATTGGAATATTGGAATTCTGACACCAATATTTTCACTCTGCTACTAAAATTTTTGTTTCAAACATCACTGAACAACCAGTGAGTGAAAAGTTCAGAAAAGATTGAATTTTAAGATGGTATGAAGTTTGTGTCAAAATTAGGTTTATAGAATTTAACAGAAAAAAATTAAAATCCCAGGGCGGGGCACCTGGGCAACTCAAGAACATTATTTCAATAATTTAAGTAGAGATCATCAATATAAATATACATACCAAATTTGATGACAATGGGATGAAAAATGTGACCTCCATTGCGTTAACAAAATGTTTGCTTTAATCTGACCTAGTTTTCAACCCAAGATGACCCAGTTTCGCAAAGGGATCGCCACACCACCAAGACAAACATTCTGACCAAGTTTGGTTACAATCAGATAAAAATTGTGGCCTCTATCGTGTTAACAAAAATGTTGACGGACGACAAACATCTGGCCCCCCTCTGATCACAACAGCTCATTCAGAGCCTTTGGCTCTGTGAGCTAAAAATTTTACTTGCCACATCCACTCCACAACTTACTATACAGACTCTCAAAGAATTTCACTTTATACTCTGTCATGTGCTCTTATGAACAATCCTTGTTTTTCAGGTATTTCTAAATATATTTGCATGAACAATACCCTAGTCACCCAACACTTACATTACTTATATGCCTTACTTTCAACAATTCCATTAAACAAAAGCTCACCTGCATCTCTCTTAATAAGCCCGTTGAAATTTTAAACACTTGCAAGAATACTATCAAATACAATGGAAATTTCTTTTTCGTTTGAATATTTTTTGGTTGTATATCATCTGAATCTATAAAGTCATGACATGAAGTTCATGATGAACACTGCATGTATCCATTGGCTGTTAAAAATCTTTTATTTTCCTCTTTTCAACCGTTATCCAGTTATGTACTGTTTTTTTTATTTTCTTCCACGACAATGTTTGAAGGCATTTGTATTTTGTGGAAGCATTCAAACAATCGATCTTCCTCAGCTCTCGTCGCATTGTTACATTTGTCGTAAACATCAGCAGCTCACGCTGTTCATCTGTCAGCTCAATTTTTGCGCTGAAGTAGAAAAAGTGTAAACTTACACATGCTGAAAATGTTATCAAGTTTTCAAACAATCTATGGAAAACTTCACAGAACATGATATTTTTTAATGTATAGAAAAGGGAAACTTCTTATGTCACATGTGACTGGTGCATTAGGAATGAGGATTCTAATATGATAAATTAATTTATAAGTTTCTTACAAACAACATTGAATAACAAGACACAATTTAGCTAATTATTTTACTCTTCAAACCATTCACAACTGTTCATAATGTTATGTATAATGCATAATTTAAAACAAGAGGGCCTTTAGGAACCTGGATCATTCACCAGAGGGGCCGTGACCTAGGGTAAAAATGCAAGACTAACTTCACCTAGATGGCATAACTTGAATAACTCTTTTCTCTGTCCTTTTTATGGGGAGAAGACCACCCAGTGACCTTTCCTTTAAGTTCTGGCAAAATCAGGCCATCTGATTCTGAAGAAGAGTTCAAGTTCTTCTAATGTAAGTTAATGTAAACTTTATGATTACTGGGTGGGCCAAATTTGGACCCAGAGGCATGATTAAAAGAAAAGAAGATGTCCAGATGATGCTTCATACATAAAAGCTATGGGGTTTCTAGTTTAAGAAAGGAAGATTTTTTGAAATTGGAATTTGAAGCTCATCTTTTAGCCTGTGACCTTCTTATGTAACCACTTGAAACCATTCCGACCATTTTATTAGGGGACTCGCCCAATGATCATTACCATGAAGTTTGGTCAAATTTCAGAGGAAATCTTGTGAAAATATTGGCAAAAGAAACAAAGAAACCCAGTGCACTATAACTGACGACAAACTAAGGCTGGTCACACTAACTTACAATTAGCACTTTGTGCTTAAAGAGCAAAAAAACAAAACAAGCTAATAGCATATTGCTATGTAATACATATCCCCTACCGGTTACTCTTAAAGGCAATGTGAATAATTTGCTTGTAATGTGTTTAAGAAGATAATGTATTTAAAATAAGTGGAATGATTAGATTTGGAAATGAGTTGCATCAGGGATGGGATGCATTAGGTTTGAGATTCATCAGGGATGAGATGCATTGGGAAAGAGATTCATCAGGGATGAGATGGACTGGGAATGAGATTCATCAGGGATGAGATGGATTGGGAATGAGTTGCATCCGGGATGGGATAAACATTAATATTTCCCCACCAAGGGGAACATTTGTGGTAAGTTATTTTAAGAGGTTAATACACGACACAGCCCAGCTGTTATTTTAAATTCTCCCAAAAAATGAAAAATTGGTTCAAAAAGCAATTTTGTATGTGACCTTGACCTCTGAGGTAAATCATGGTTCATATACACGACATTCTGTCTCATCAAGTGGAACATTTTTGGTAAGTCGTTTTAAAATTCCCCAACAAATTAGAAACGGTCTGAACAAACAAATTTTGTGTGACCTTGACCTCTGTGGTAATGTCAAGGTTCATACAGGCTACATTCCATCTCACCATGGGCAACATTTGTGGTAAGTCATTTTAAAATCCCCCAATAAATGACGGAAAAATGGTGGGGACAAAGAAATTTTTCAGAATTTTCACCTTGAAAGTCTATGCGTGACCTTGACCTTTTAGCTATGGTCATGGTTCATATGCGCAACACTCCGTCTTACCGAGGGGAACATTTGAGGAAAGTTATTCTAAACTCCCCCAATATATGATTGAAAAACGGTCCAGACAAGTAAAGTAGACAGAATTTTGACCTTTAAAGTCTAAGTGTGACCTTGACCTTTGAGGTTTGGTCATGGTTCATAGACGCGATCCCCCCCACTGGTAAGGGACTAAAATATCAAAAAGACAAAAAAAGACAGACCTGTCTTTATCCTTGAGGAAGAAGCTTCCTTTACTTCAGAACTTGGTCCTGGAAACGTATCTGAAATTGGAAGAAATGCTTTAAACATCATGAATACACTTGTTACTTTATAGTAAACAAGAGGGTCTATGGGACCATGGGTCGCTAACCTGCCAACAACTGCTCAATGGTTGCAAGAGTCAGTGGATGCAAATGCAATTGCCAATTGACTCAAAGAGTTATCAAATTTTGACTCTGGGGTCATCTCTGGTAGAGTTTCACTAGATGACATTCCTCATCAGGATTGTTAAAGCACAAAGTGGACAGAAGGTTTTTGTTATTTTTGCATGGAACGCTGCATCTTACATTTTTTTACATAACCAAATTTCAAACCTGACCTAGATATCATTGAGATCAACATTTTCACCATGCGTGAAAAAGATGGGACCAAAATTGAGACCGCTAGAGTGCGGACAAGCTTTTTCTATAATTTGACCTAGTGACCTAGTTTTAAGGGTCACATGACCCAGTTACAAACCTGAATTAGATATCATTGAGATAACATTCTGACCTAGTTTGAAAAGATCGGATAAAAATTAAGACTGCTCGAGTGCAGATAAGCTTTTTCTATCATTTGAACATGTGACCTAGTTTTGAAGGTCACCTGACCCAGTTACGAACTTGACCGAGATGTCATTGAGATAAACATTCTGACCAAGTTTGAAGAAGATCGGATAAAAATTAAGACCGCTAGAGTGTGGACAACAATTGTGAACGGACGCCAGATGAAAGGCGATCACAAAAACTCACCCTGTCACTATAAACAGGTGAGCTAACAAAAAGTAAGCCTATTTGCAGGTGACTATTGCCATCATGTACTAGATTATCATCTTTCTGTCCAGTTCGCTCACTGATAATCATTACTGGCCCGCTTTAACCAGAGACTGTGACATTATCCATGTATTATCCATGACGTCACCTTGGAGCCATAATGACGTACACTGCTTGCAATTAAGACTTGTTGTTGATTAATAGACATGTTATATGTTACTCTCATTGAGATGAAAAATCGAACAATTGTATTACAGATTTTAATACACTTCAGAGCTGGGCTGTTTCATGTATTAACCTCTTAATATTACGTATATAAAACATTGTGTATTATGCTTTTCCCTTACTTTTTATTGGAAAGTACATCCTGCATCTTTTTTTGCATCTCTTTATTTTATGCATCTTGATGAAACAAAAAAAGGAAACGCAAAACCATATATTGGACTATTCAACTATAACTGTATTATAAACAGAGTGAAGAATAATACCCAGACAATACTGCCTTGTCACAGAAGTATGGGAAGCAAAACCACAAGAAAATAATAAAAGATGGATGCAATTCCAGTAGGCCATCTTGGATTTTATCTTTTTGTAAAAAAGAGAATTGATATTGACATGAAGGAGTAACAAAAATCTTGAACTAGAATGTTGTGTTCCGCGGAACACATGTGTCGCCTGCATGGAAATAGTTGAAACGTGGGCCTATGTTTAATCATATATAATAAAAAAAAATTATTTAAGTTGATTTCAATACTACATCACTGAACACATGTGTCATTTAAAATGCATTTAAAGGGGAATAACTGAAACCTGAGTTATCATATTCAAAAATTGGTTTGTAAATGCAGACTTTCTGCAATCACCGAACTGTGATTACGGATAAAGCTGTGTTGCACAAAAATAAGTAGTGCACAACTCTTGTCGTCACAGATGGCATTTATCATGCTGATGATATATTCTAAGTATGAAGTGAATAGGACAAGTACTTTCAAAGTTATAGGCAACATTAAGTTTCAGGTTAAAGTTGCATTGGAAAGGGACATAACTAAAAAAATATTGAAACTGGAGTTATCATTCTTGTTGTCATAGATGGCATTGTTCATGCTGATGGTATATTCCAAGTATGAAGTGAATAGGACAAGTACTTTCAAAGTTATAGGCAACATTAAGTTTCAGGTAAAAGTTGCATTGGAAAGGGGCATAACTAAAAAAATATTGAAACTGGAGTTATCATTCTTGTCATCACAGATGGCATTGTTCATTCTGATGATATATTCCAAGTATGAAGTGAATAGGACAAGTACTTTCAAAGTTATAGGCTACATTAAGTTTCATGTTAAAGTTGCATTGGAAAGGGGCATAACTCAAAAAATATTGAAACTGGAGTTATCATTCTTGTCGTCACAGATGGTTTAAGTGAAAAGGATAGGTTCTTTCACAGTTATAGGCAACATTAAGTTTCATGTTAAAGTGGTACTTGAAAGGGGCATAACTCAAAACATATTGGAACTGGAGTTATCATTCTTGTTGGCACAGATGGGGTTGTTTATGCTGATGATATATTTTAAGTATGAAGTGAATAGGACAAGTTCTTTCAAAGTTATAGGCGACATTAAGTTTCATGTTAAAATTACATTTGAAAGGGGCATAACTCATAAAATAGTGAGAGGAGTTATTGTTCTTGTTGTCACTGATTGCTTTGTTCATGCTGATCATACATTCCAAGTATGAAGTGAATAGGACAAGTACTTTCAAAGTAATAGGCAACATTAAGTTTCATGTTAAAGTTGCATTTGAAAGGGGCATAACTCATAAAATAGTGATAGAGGAGCTATCGTTCTTGTTGTCACGAATCGCTGTGTTCATGCTGATGATATATTCCAAGTCTGAAGTGAATAGGACAAGTACTTTCAAAGTTATAGGTCACATTAAGTTTCATGTTAAAGTTTCATTTGAAAGGGGCATAACTCATAAAATAGTGAAAAGGAGTTATCGTGATTGTTGTCACGGATCGCTGTGTTCATGCTGATGATATATTCCAAGTATGAAGCGAGTAGGACAAGTACTTTTAAAGTTATAGGCCACATTAAGTTTCATGTTAAAGTTGCATTTGAAAGGGGTATAAGTCATAAAATAGTGACAGAGGAGTTAGCGTTCTTGTTGTCACGGATCGCTGTGTTCATGCCGATGATATATTCCAAGTATGAAGTGAATAGGACAAGTACTTTCAAAGTAATAGGTCACATTAAGTTTCATGTTAAAGTTGCATTTGAAAGGGGCATAACTCATAAAATAGTGAAAGAGGAGTTATCGTTCTTGTTGTCACGGATCGCTGTGTTCATGCTGATGATATATTCCAAGTATGAAGTGAATAGGACAAGTACTTTCAAAGTTATAGGCCACATTAAGTTTCATGTTAAAGCTTGGGGACTACCGGACGACGACGCCGACGGACAATAGGATCCCTATGTGTCTACCTGCTACCGCAGGCGACACAAAAACCAATTGAAAATTTGTAATTTAATGAAAAAACAGCTGGAATGATATTTTACCCAATAGGTTTTTTTTTCAAAACCCAATTAAAATACATTAAAACTCAAAGTAATAAGTAAATACCCAATTGGCTAAAATTCTTATCTGTAACACTGATGTAAGACAACTGTACATAGTAACTTAAGTAAGTTTCATGAAATTCTGACAAAAACTGTAGAAGTAATTCTTCACAAAATGTTAACAGACAGACGGACCAACAGACTGACTCAAGTACACCCCTTACTCTGGTTTGTGGGGGTATAATAACTTATTGACAGCATTCATCACTTTTAAGCTAGACTCCAAGCCTTAAAAATTATGCTAGACACATTAATAAAGTTCCAAAGAATAGCAAAATGTCTTAAAGATACCAATTTGAAAACATTAATTACAGGGGATATTTTTTTTCAAAATGCAAAAATGATGTAGCAATGATGAAGCAACATATAATCTTACAGTTAGTGTAATTATCATGATCCTGCTCTATTTCATCATCACTGTCACCTTCATCACCACTGTAATCACTGCTCAACTTGGTACCTGTAATCAAGACAAAAGGTAAGGGTGGATATGAAAATTAATGAAGCAATGAATTCTATCTTGACTAAGTTTTTAACAGCAGTTGCGAAGCAACCAATGTTTTAGCTACCAGTTTTTAAAGCACACAGGACCTTTTTAAAAAAAGTAACAAGTGGTCTCAAGAAGCGGCACACCTTGGACATTTCTGATGCAATCTTTGCGGTTAACTATACGTGTGTGATTAGGGAAGATTGGTAGATTCACATCTTGATAGAAAGAGGGAAATGAGGTCGCATGAATTAGAGGATTCACAGATTTATACAATGAACTTGTATTTATACCGAAACATGTTTATGTTACTGACAGTTCAATTAAATCTAAAATGTTACAACACAGCCCCGTGATTATAAATCCTTTTTCAGGCTCAACTTAACTTAAGTATTAAACTTGATTTGCTTCTTTACATTGCTAGAATTAAAATATCTTTACTTTATCAGAAATATATATTTGCTTTTCATCTAATAGTTTCAGTAGAAAGCAAGACTTAACACGCAAAATTTAAATATTTCTTAACAAGCAACTGTTTAACAATAAACAAGTAGGTGACATAAAATTAATCAAAATGTTTCATGGTAGTAAATGAAACTAAGAATATTTTAAGAATTACCTCATGGCAAAGAGGCATACGTTGCCAAAGCATTCCTTCATCACACAATTCCTTTCCCACTTTTCACCATGGTTCACTATCCGGCCCAGAGTCTTATTTTCTTCTGTTGCATCAATACTTAAAAGAAAAATCAGTGATCAAGTTATTTATAACAACAAAGTTTCTGTAGCTTCTGAACAATACAAGTTTGTGTACACTACATGTCTTTGTGTAGTTAAAGTAAAAGGCTTACCACAAGCGTTTCCCTCCAGAATGGAAAAAGAAGCGACAACCGCTTGATTTTTCTTCTCCTCTTCTGTCCCCCTCCTTAGCAGAAATATTTTCCCCTCTATTTACTAGGAGGAAATCCCCTTTTTTCTTCTGATTTCTGTGACAACACCCCTTCCTGAAATTTAAGCAAAACAAAATATTCCAACAGATCAAAGTGTTCAGGAACTAACAAGACAAATGTACTCTTATCACAAGACTTTGCTTCTATCCAGGTTAGTATAAGCAGTATGCATTTTTTTCTATACTAGTATAATGTCAAATGATGTCACTTAACCTCATAAATGATGTCAATTTATCTCATAAATAATACCAATTTTAAGGCAACGTTTATATTACAAGAATTTTTCAGAAGATACCTGTAAATGCTTTATTCGTGTCTATTTGTTTTGTGTGAACAATTTTAAAATGAATCTAAAACTAAGTCTTGTTGTCAATAAATATAAACTATTATCTTTATCTTGTTCCGGAAACTGTTATTAAGCTGAGGCTCGCTGAATGAAAATTTTCAAGACTCGTTTAATAAAACTTTAAATCAATTGACAACTCTAGATCCTCTATTTAACACTGACTAACACCCCATGCTTTTCTTAATTTTTAAAGCTAATAGCAGGTCTTGTTAAAATGAAACATTAATCAGTCAATTTTAGTTTGGCCCGAGTCAATTCATATCATTTGTTCTGTGATCATTAAATTATAGTTTATCTGACGACTGATAATACAAGCAGAAGAAAATGTATATTGGTAATTATACAAACAAAATGACACAAAAACAGCAAAAATGTCAAATAAAAACCTAATCCAAAATAATTTGACAGAAATCAACACACAATTGTAATATAAACCATCCTAATTTATCATATTGAGTGGACATGTCCTGTAACACTCCCCAGAGCAAAAGAACTTAAGCAGCATGCCATAACCGCTTCGATGTCATCCATGTTCATAAATAACTTCATTAGTTCATATGACATGTGCGTGAAATAATATAACAATTTATTGTTTAACATGAATATGTGTCTGTAGTCAAATAAACACGGTCAAACTCAACTGTGATATTTCTATCAAAAGATCAGTCACGTCATGGCAGTCAGTTAATGTTGTCCCTCATGAGTCCTGAGAACTAACCAGTACCATGCACGCATACTCAAGCCAGAAGCTGACAACTGTCCTACATAAATGACAGTTTAAATAGAGGAGACTGGCCGCAGAAATCATTTCATAACCATATCATCATCCATAAATTTAACTTGTCAAACCAAACGTAGAATTGTTAAACTAACCCTCTTATCCTATGAATTCAGGGTTTTTTCTGCCTATTTTGGGAAAAGGAGTCTGGACATTTTGGGAATTTTTTATCGACAAAAATGCCCATTTGGTAATTTTCACAAAGATTGAATTTAGCTTAGTTTAAACTTATTTATTTTACATCGATTGCGAAACAAGTTATTCCAACTTATATTAATCATGCTTGATAACTGCTTCCTGGGTTTCCAACCAGTACTCGCGCCGGATGTGGATTGAGGAAACTGCAGACGAACCTCATCCCTGGTGGGACTCGAACCCGCATTCTCCGGATCTGGAGTCCGACACTCTACCCCTAGACCACTGATCTTCTAGATAAAATAGTCCATTTGGGGAAATTTCAATATGCATTTATTTAGCTTAAATCAGTCAATTTTTACATTATCAATGTACTTTTACCTGCTTTTTGGTCTTTATTCAAACAAACATTGCAAAACTGGTAACTTGTTAGCCAACTGTTATCAGAAATAATGTTCTCATTTAAATTATTCATTATATGAAATGAACATCTTTATAAAATAGTGAAACTGTAGCAAATTTAATGGTTATTTTAGAGTATTAACTAAATAGTCCAGATAAACGTAAGTTTTTATTGTAGAACTTATTGTTGTGCAAAGCCATCATAGTCGCGAAAATACATTACAAAAAGAATTAAGTGTCTAAAGAGTCATATTATGATGTACCTTCTGCAGTAAAGGGGTCCTTCTGTAAAGTTTTGCAAAACAGTTATAAATTTATTGATTTATTCAATAGCTATAATGTTGAAAGAAGTTCCAGAAAACATTCATGCTTACAGTAAATCTGGGTCACTGAACGCTTGCAGGTTATAGACAACTAAATATTGGTGATCAGGCCTCTAAATAATTTTGTGCAGGGAATTTGCGGACAAGTAGCAGGGGCTCAAGCCTGATTGGTAGAAAATGAAAATAAATATTTTAAAAAGAAAATTATAATGAGAAAAAAATAATGATTTTGTAGTAATTTGAATACAAATAATATGAAATTGATAATGAAAAAAAAAGTGAAATTCAACCTTGAAAATAGCTGTCATTTTTGACAGAATGTAAACAAAAGTTCCGCAGAGACCTGGGTCATTCACTTCTGGCTAAAATGCCGAAAAAGTTTATCGGTCATGCCAGGGTGGAATTGGTATTTTACGGTGTCTCTAGGTAGGTTCTCTTGAGAACTGTATGATTTTAAGGGCTTGGCCCAATAGTTAATTCAGAAATTGATGAAAGGTTATAATGGAAGTCTATGGAAAATGAATTAGTGGTATATAACCTGCATTTTAAAGGGAAGTCACTCTTCTATTACCTGTGTATTTTGATATATTTTATTAGATTTTTGCATAAATTTCATAAATAAAATATGTTTTCAATTGGGAAAAATGACAACTTGATATGAATGGGAACAGGGTTGTGTGCTTAGGGAACACCTCCATTTCCTGGAGGCGCAGACAGTGCTGAAAAAACCCTGCTGAAAAATCTGAAAAATGCAAATGTTTTGATTCATTACCTTTGTTTTCAAACTTTTCAACCCAAAATCCTGTAGGGTCATCCAGTCTCTGTATAAATTCCTTTGTTTGATCATTTTTCTTGCTGCCATCTATAGCAAAAGAAAAAAAATTCTTAGGTTTTTTTTCCGGCTGTAAAACTATTTTGACAAACAATTATGTCACTATTGACGTTAATATAAAAGATGTCTGATTTTTTTACTAATTGGTTCATGTGTACTCCAACTGTTACCACCCTTAATACTATGGTGGATAATTTGGAAGTTTGGACTCCCGGCAATTAGGCTACACTCAGTCAGTCAGTGAGAGAAATTGTTTCATATTTCTAATTTTTTATAATTCCTGATTGACCTGTAACATTTATATGCCCTATAATTGATATCTGAAGTAAAAAGAAGATTTATAATTATTAAATAACACAAAATTTTATGAAATATGACACCACACTCCTCCCCACTTTAGCAGTATATTGTGACAAATGATACCACCTTAAAGAAGTGTGATTTCCACCACAGTTTTAATGATAACAGCTTGAGATGTAATTTTTAAGGGCAGACATCTATAAAAAGTCAGTTTGTAAAATGGGTCTGTACTTTGAATCGAATTATTGAGACTATGGGTACCCCCACCCCCCACTTTCGATTTGCCTCTGCCATGTTGAACAGTTGAAGAACCAAGGTGTCTAGCAGAGCTTAGGGTATCGAACCCGGATTCCATGTTGATCACACCACTGTTCATTCATTTCAAAATACGTCAGCATCTGTCAGACATGTCCCAAAATGTTTAATTAGTCGAAATGTAGCGTTCGGCCAAAGACCTCTCTGGTTCGGCAGAGTGTCATTCTGAGAATTTTTGAAATTTCAAATGTTAAAAACCTTTACAAACTCATAACAACGTTGCAATTATATTGTCAACATAAAGTCGAATTATATATTCTTTTGAAATATAAAATCTGCGCGTTTAAATTTCCAAATATCTGAAAACAGTACCTCGTCGGTGAAGTGTGCGTCCATGGTCAGCCATGTTGTTACTAAGATGGCCGACGTTGCGTCACTGCGCATGCGGAACTGATGCGCATGCGCGTTGTAGTACGAATAGCCTCGAGGTTTTCCGAATATTTGTAGGGCCTATCGAATTTCGCCAACAAGAGTGTGCATACACACACTGACACTCACATCGGTATTTCAGCAATAAAACGAGGTTTTCGTATAAATTTGACTGAGTGCTTGGGACGACATTTCCACGCGTTAGGTGAGGTAGACAAACCGAGGTTATGGGAAAATAACCTCGGTTTATGTGTGAACCACAGTACGTTGGTGTGTACGTCTATGATAAACCTCGCCCAGTAAGATATACCACGCACGCACGCACGCACACGCACGCACACACACACACGCACGCACGCGCGCACACACACATACACACACACTTAAAGACTCGCTTTCGTCTTTCTGTATACATAGCTCACCGCCACCGCCTGTTATATCTTTTATTCGGATAACATATCCTGAGAGATTCGTAATTATTTCATTATTACAATAATTTATTAAATCATTTCTTTAAAGTCTTAGACAGTAACTTTATACGAAGGTTAAAACCATGAAAATATAATCACTGATAAAATGCGGGATCGCAAATCCCGGATTGTTAGACTGCTTCACTGCATTGACTCCTTAGATAGATCTTCTCTATGTAATGTGCACAAAGTTCGACGGATATTTATGATGTCAACACGTTTATAGCTTTTATAGAAAATAGCAATATTGTTTGTCGGCTATTTGATTAAATCACTTGTACGAACCTGTACTAGCGTCAAAACATGCAAGCTTTATACCGGCAAAACGATCTACATTGACAATTTTAATGTTTTGAGTTTTAGTATGTTCAGTATGTTTTGCATTTTTATCATTTCACTTTTCTTGTCATATCCAATCTTTAAAAGCTTTTACTTAACGATATCTTCACTTTCTTTTCCCGCTTTCTGTATGATAATTAAAAAAGAGGTTAATCTAAATTCGAGGAAAAAATATCAAGTGGTTAAGATATATCTAAAATAAGAAAAATTATCTCCTTATAAAACATACGACTATACAAAATTTAAACAGGAAGAGCCTTGCATCGATCAGTAGTAAAGCATTTTTCAAATTGTGCTTTTAACGAGGTTTTATAATCTCATTTACCGTCTGGGTCTCATACATGTTCAGGATGACACTGGAATTAGTTGCAGTCCAATTACACAATTCGACAATTTTTCATAGAAAAAGACATACACACAAACAATTCAACATAAATAGCTAATGACACAGTCAATAGGAAGTGGCTAGGAGCTCATGACGGAACTGTGAACAATGCAACTAAGGTTTGATCTGAAGAACACCACGGCAGGAAGTAAAGAAGTATACCGAGTACCAATAGAAAAACGCAACTCTTTTATTTTTTTGGAATATTTTTGATGTGTGTAAAAGTTTCAAAAATTTCTAAAGGAAGATGTGTTTTAAAATCAAAAAGTAGTCGTTCCGCCAAGGGTAATTGTCGACAGTGAACAATGCATCTGTCGAGCGATTTCATGTCGAGACATCCCTCCTTGGATCATGCCCAAAACCTCATATGCCCGTTGTCTAAAACGCTTGCCATTATCCCATTTGTGTGAAGTAAAAACTTGAAAACTGATTATGGGATTTTGGGATTTGTGTGGCCGTAAGTTGAGGTTAACAAATTGACTTGTTTTGAGGTTATTCATGCATGTTTACATGCCGAAACAAACATTTATTGTGTTTGTACGGGGTTACTGTAGGAGAGAAAGTTTAAAAATCAGTTGACCATTAATGCATCGACTGGTTACTTATTGATTTAAAACACATCTACATTTGCCAATTTATTAAACTTTTACGCACATCAAAAATATTCCAAAAATCAAGTTTTGCGTTTTCATTGGCACTCAGTATATTAAAAGAATTCGATCGCGTCTCTATGTTTTTAAAATTACACAAATCATTAATAAAATCTTAAACAAAAGTCACTGTCATATTACATTTGTTGCTTAAGAATGATAAGCAAAGAGATCAAATGTATATGGATATGAATTCCATAGTATGCAATTTGATTTCTTTAATTATTTTTTATTTCCTCAATTAACAACAGATTTTAGAAAAACCTTGACGCCTTGGGTATCGGCGATTATTTGCAATACATTGTTTTAAAATGTGTAACTGATACTATTGAGTTATTAAGTTACGTTTCAGGTTATGCATCTCATTGTAATCTTTAATGGCATTCATTTAAATTTGTCAATCAAAAACTCAATTTATCTTCAAAAGAAAAAACGCAGCATATATTCAATACCAGTCACTTCTGACAATTGCAATCGCTTGTATACTTATCCATGAACCGTAAACAGGCTCAATCAAACCAAACAATATATTCATTTTTGTCTAGGTCGGTGGCTTTTAAATTTCTTTTTCCATTTATTCCAATAACACAGAAACGTTTTGTGCCGTGAGGCAGCTGTAAAATTTCTCCCCGTGCATTAAATCAGCGCAGTTATGTCCTTTGGAAATCGATGGCCACGATACTTATGTATGCTTATAGTGCATCTTAAATTACCCTTTTAATAATGATTTTATCAGTTGTAAGATAGGTGTTTTCAATATACTAGCCAATAAAGAGATTTGGATACTGTTCAATCACCCTTATGATATACTTCCTGGTTTTGCATTTGGCTTTCTCTGTGATATGCAGTTTTTATTTTCGCATATTCCCTGTCAAAATTTTATTCTTTTTCAGTTCCGCCCATTGTTTTCTTGTTAAGGGCAAACCCATTCTTTTATCTCTGGACCATACGCCGCTGATCATGGAGTTGTGTTTATCTGAAAATACGGCATTATGTGTTCCATGTTCGCCGCCGTTGCGTGCCGTCGTTTGGTATGGATCAGAATTGAACCGTTAACTGGTGTAAATAATGAGTAACTGCAATCTTTAATAAAATCTTTTCCAATGCCACACTTAGAATTATATAAAAAATAGTTTACTGTATTCAGGCAGTTGTTTATGGAACAGCATTCCTAAAGAAATTAAAGATTGTTCTACTGTAGACACCTTTAAAACTTTGTATCTGAGGTGGACTGGATGATTCATTGTTGTTTAAGATAAGGAAAATGTATAATATTGCCTCAATGAAACAGCAAATGTGTTAAGGCATGCATATAAAATGCATTGTGTATTATATTGATTTATGTACTCAAATTTCTTAAATATTCAGTTCTTTCTTGCGCAGACTTACTCACATAGGCCTCGCACACATACTCGCGCACCCACACCCACGCTCACACACGCACACGCTCACGCACACGCACACAGACGCGCGCACACGCATGCACCTACCCATTAAATGCAAAAAACCTAAACATTACCACAGATATATTATTTGCAGTTTCATTCTTATTATAATATCATATTGTGTTTTGTGATGTTGTTTTATTTATGATCATCGTGTTTATCTTAATCTTTGTATGTTTTTACCTGTAAGGAGGGTCATATGGAAGATTAGTTTATTGCTAAATATGTCACCCTCTATAATACAGAATTTACTTACTTACTTACTTACTTGCTTAATTACTATCTTTGAATTTTATTGAAATAATAATGAAGTCAGAGTAAAATTAGGACCCCTGGTCTTTTCCGAAATTTTAGTTACATAAATAATATAAATTTATCAATGTTATTGAAATTGCGCTAATATTTTATTTTGGTATTATTTTGGATTCAGTGCTAATTGTTTTTAATTGTCTTTTGTAAGCCCATTACAGATCAATTTAGCTGAAGTGTTCTGCGAAAGTTATTAAATAAGTGTGATTATCAAATAGTGTATCGGAAACATGATGCTAACTTAAAACAACTTTATTTTGCTAAACGAACCATATAGGATAGATTGTCAAATATATGCCATATCAAATAAAAAGATGAAGATCTAGATTTAAAACATATTCCGAATGTTGAATCTGTTGTTTTCCATTCCATCACTGTTGGTAAAAACTTTTACAGTTGATCAATAATATGATACCTCTTAATATACAATCAGCGCTAAATTGAATAATATTTGAATTTGAAGACGCTTGTCTTTGAGCTTACAATATGTTTTGTGGGCCCAGTGTGTGCAACTACTCCGATTACACTTAAAACTATATTTTGACAACAAACACGTTTATCAGGGTAATCCGTGCAGCCTTTCGGAACTTATCCGAGCTAGCTTATTAGGTAACGTGCTTAGAGTTACGAGGCGACGCACCCTGCGGTTTTGATTGCTTGTCTGAAGCAGGCTTTATTTTAATTACACTTCACAGTACAGTGTGGCGGCCGTAAAGTCTCCCCGAGCAACCGTTGTGAACATTAACACCTGTCTTAATTTTTCAGTTTTTTTTTTAATTTAGTTTACACCATATTGTTGCATAAATAATAATTGTGAAAATAATAAAATGATATTATGAAATCTTTTTTTTTCAGTGAATATTAAAGTATCGAAACAAAACTTTACTTCAACTAAAGTTAAAATCGAAAATGTTCCCAAATGCAAAATGCCTGGGACATAATATTAAACTGTTTATACAAGCCAAGTGGTGATAAGATAACATATGACAGACACATGTTAAATATTCCATGATCTAAAGCTGCGTGAAGATGACAACTGGTTTAAAGCAATCACGAGCTTTATACACAAACATGTTTAACATCAAGCATCAAGGGGAAGTTCAGCTTATCAGTCCCGGCGATCGGCGATAACAGTTAAATGACCATAAATTTCTCTGGTCTCTGGGAAACATTCAATCCCACCAGAGTATTAGATTGCAAGCAGGCCAACTTGCATTTATTAATGTAGCTTCATGAACGTATACATTTTTGACAAACCCGATCAAAGAAATAACTCACGACTAGCAAACTAAACATTCAAATGTATAGGTAAAAAGGTGTAACAGAGATGTGTCATATACTAAAAATGCTCTAAGGGCCGTATCCAATTCATTGTTACGGTATATGAATTTCTGTTTAATTCGCCGAGGCTTCTAAACAAAATATAATATTTAAATTATTATTTTAAAGCCTCTGTTCTTGTTTTAGTGCAGAAAACGCGAAAATTATGTTATTATTATATTATATTCTTCAGTGATCTTTAGTCAAGTATGACAAATTGATAATTAATACATCTGAAGTTCGAAACGATTTTTGTTGGTTATTAAAATAATTTTTCGTAATGAAAAATGAATTTGAAATAGCGGCGTGAAATTAGCGGCCTAGCGGCATACAGTTGCGGCATTGTGGCGTGAAGTTGGCGTGAAGTTGTCGGCCTAGCGGACTAGTCTACATAGCGTCGTGAAGTTGGCGGCCTTGATGATTGGCGAAAAAGCGGCGTAATTTGGAGGCCTAGCAGCCAATCGACCTAGCGGCGTGAAGTTAGCGGTCTTGCAGCCTGTAGGCATTACAGCGCGAAGTTGGTACTCTTGCGGCCTGCCAAACTGGACAAGAGGCCGCTAGGCCGCTGAGTTCAGCCCGCTAGGCCGTCAAATTAAAGCCGCTAAGCTGCCAACTTCACGCCGCTAGGCCGCTGGGCCGTAATCTTCAGATATCTTTCAAGTGATCCCATAAGCTAAATTTATGATAACCAAATGAAGTTCACCAGTGCTTCAAATGCAAATTGAAGATATTTTACAATAAAATTCTTGATAAAATAATTTGTTTTATGTTGACTGTGCAAAGCGATGTGATAATAGTTAAAGAGTAGTGTATAGATTCAAATTTAAAAGGTAAATGCAATTTATTGAAAGAGAACATGATGATAACAGTTATGCTGAAAAAAATCGTTTAATGCAATACCATGAAACATTTTACAGTTCTATTTTTTCAACAAGCGCTCGATAACTTCGAATCTTCTTTATGAGGCAATATACCAATAGACACACACTATTGAAATTCCAAAATCTGGAAATTGCAAGCAGTGCTTAAATTTCATTTTAGTCTATTATACCTGTTGAGATTACTGTTTATGTAACCTATTTGTTGGTAAAATCAAATAAATAAAAATTATATATGATTCGATTTCTGTTAGCAATTACTTTCAACGTGTAACATGTTCAATCGACCGGTACACAAATTTGTAATTCGATTCGCGATATCAGTTGTGCAAATTTATGATTCCTGTGGTGAGGTGAACTGTCATGGAATTTACTGATCAGTCAGCAGATAAAATCCAGGATAAGAAATGGGTTAGCCTAGCGGCCAGCTAGATGGT
>JAZAYU010000411.1:280538-384868 GCA_038501625.1 Corbicula japonica | reverse complement strand
AACTTGAAAAATATTTGTAGCAGAGTTATGGGTGTTGTTGGTAATGATGTAGAATTTGATGGGGAATATATATTACATGTTTCAAGTTGTTATCATAAGTAGTTTTCAAGTTATGGACCAAAGTGCATTTTTTGTTTAACGAAAAACACCGGTGCGAATAGGATATAGCTCCCCTATTCTTCGAATAGTCGAGCTAAAAATCGGACAATCTAGTTCAACCCAGATATGACCAGGCTTTACTTTAAATTCATAAGTTTGCACTTTTATACACATGTGTTACTGACAAGCAGATTCTCTGCTCCATATGTGATGTGTAATGATATATTGGATTTTTAATGCCATTTTTTTTCTTCAAAAAATTGTGGTGGCAAGCAATAGTTCATGGCGTCCAAGCAGTGAATAGGCGCACTTTAAAGACAAATTAAGTGATGGTGTTTAGTCATAAACTCTACTCATTGCAATATTTTATGGATGGGCAAACAGTGGAGATCCAGATCAGCTGGTTAATCTCTGCAATCTACACTGTTCCCTTTTACATTCTTTAGGATAGATCAGACCATCAAGTGAACAATGCAGATCCAGATCAGATGGTAAAGATGTGCTGCTGAGCTTGATGTACACTGATTGTATATGCAATTAAACATGTATATATTGAGTAAAGGGTTAAGCTTCTTTTACCAGGTCCATGCTATTTCTGTTTTGGTAAAGACTTTGATATTACATAAAAATAACACAACATTATACAACTGTAATGGACAATTTATCACATTTTCTGACAATTTGTAAATATTTTATACACACAAAATAAAACGTAAGACAAGCTTATCTTTAACTTGTTTAAGTTAAACTCAACATCAGTTTAAAAACAATCCACAATAATTAATATTTAGAGACCAAAATAAACTTACACTTATACACTAAAGATGATACACACATCTCTGTAGATTTAATGTATTCAAGTAGAACAGTATTTGGTCCAAATTTTAACATTATAATCCAAAACGTGAAAGGATTAAAAACCAAAATGCATCCAAAAAAACCTTGTTTATTATCAAAACCCAGTGATTAATAAATTATTTTCTGTCAAAACCTGATTTTAAACATTCATACTTTATCATTAAGTCATAATGTTAAAGAAATTGGGTAATAAGTGCAAGAATTATTATAGTGTGATTAATTTCATACCCAAGATTACTAAATTAAAAATAAATGAATTTGCAGTATAAGATTTTCACACTTTATCTCTATATCATGCATAATGTGATATTAACATACACTGCAAATAAAAATGAGACAATTCTAACACTTTACACCACCATAAAAAACATTCTATTACTAGTATATGACAAAAATTGCAAACTGGGGCCTTCTGACTTTGTGTAAGATCCAGATCAAAATGCAAGCTAACACAGATGCATCTGATCTGGGTCTACACTGGAATTTACCCTAAGCCCCATTTTATCATAGTGTTCATATATCAACACAGAATTTTACAGAAAACATGAATATTGTTCCAGGAGTAAAGCAAATGTTAACTATAGTGCGATTATATTAACCTGCCCATTTTGCATACATTATTCGGTGGTTGGTTGTGATATTTTTAACTTTATCACCAAAGCGTGAAAGTCATCATTACCTCGACGGGAAATCCATTATTCATGAAGTATATAGGTGTCTTCTTTCCTCTAGGCAGGTATGAAAGCGGAATGGCTCAGTGGTAAAGTGCAGCATTCAAACGCTAAAGGTATGTGGTTCGAGTCCTGCTAGAGCCATTTTTGTTTTATACTTTTTTACCAATCGAGAGATGTAGTGATTGACGCTAATATGGACAACTTTGTGATCAATCTTGCCAATGACAGCATAATTTGTGACATGGAAATATCAATATTAGAATAAAAAGTCCATAAAAATAAATCAATAAAGCCCCAAAAAACCATAATATTTAAAACAAGAGGGCCATGATGGCCCTAAAAGCGCTCACCTGAGTTTAGTCAATAGTCTCTTGCAACAGTGACCTAGTTTTTGGACCCAGATGACTCATATTCAAACTCAACTGAGATATCATTGCGACAAACATCCTGACTAAGTTTCATGACAATCTGAGCAAAAATGTGACCCCTAGAGTGTTAACAAGAAAAATTCTATTTTTAGTAACAATGACCTAGTTTTTGGACCCAGATGACTCATATTTGAACTTGTCAGAGAAATCATTGGGAAATACATTTTGACCAAATTTCATGACAATCGCAGCAAAAATGTGACCCCTAGAGTGTTCACAAGAAAATTCTTTTTTTAGTAACAGTGACCTAGTTTTTGGACCCAGATTACCCATATTCAAACTTGTCCGAAAAATCATTGGGACAACTATCCTGACAAAAGTTTCATGACAATAGAAGGAAAAATGTGATCCCTAAGGTGTTTACAAGAAAATTCTATTTTTAGTAACAGTGACCTTGTTTTTGGACCTAGATGACCCATATTCAAACTCGTCTGAGAAATCATTTGAGCAAACATCCTGATGAACTCTCATGACAATCAGAGCAAAAATGAGACCCTTGGAGTGTTAACAAGAAAATTATATTTTTAGTAACAGTGACCTTGTTTTTGGACCCAGATGACCCATATTCAAACTCCTTCGAGATATCATTCAGAAAAACATCCATACCAAGTTTTATGACAATCGGAGAAAAAATGTGACAGCTAGAGTGTTCACAAGAAAATCGTATTTTTAGTTACAGTGACCTAGTTTTTGGACCCAGATGACCCATATTCGAACTCATCCGAGAAATCATTGGGACAAACATCCTCACTAAGTTTCATGACAATCGAAGCAAAATTGTGTCTGCTAGGGTGTTCACAAGAAAATTCTATTTTTAGTAACAGTGACCTAGTTTTTGGACGATCTGGATCTACACTGTTCGCCCATGCAACAAAATGTGTCCTGACTAAGTTTCATGACAATCGAAGCAAAATTGTGTCCGCTAGGGTGTTCACAAGAAAATTCTATTTTTAGTAACAGTGACCTAGTTTTTGGACGATCTGGATCTACACTGTTCGCCCACGCAACAAAATGTGTCCTGACTAAGTTTCATGACAATCGAAGCAAAATTGTGACCGCTAGGGTGTTCACAAGAAAATTCTATTTTTAGTAACAGTGACCTAGTTCTTGGACGATCTGGATCACACTGTTCGCCCATGCAAAAAATGTGTCTAATATAGTCTGAACATTTTGAGAATGTGCTACAAATATGTTTTACAAACAGTGAATAAAATATTCAGAAAAGCCTGATTTGCAAAGAGCTATAAAGTAAGAAAGTTTATTTGGTCAATATCCATAGAAAATGACAACATTTACAGTATAAAATCTTCCAGAGCAAAGTTCTAAATATTGCATAACACAGATCTAAATAGCAAAGTTCACTAGGTCATTGTCAAGCATCTAGAGCTATACTGTGGTACTGCAATATAATAACACCTTACATTGAACCTAAATATAGTTTAAGACTGGTAGAAATATTGGAATTTTGTCACTTGAAATTTTCACTCTGCTACTAAAATTTTTGTTTTTAATTTTATCACTGAACAACCAGTGTATGAATTGTTCAGGAAAAATTGAATTTTAAGATGATATAAAGTTTGTGTCAAAATCTGGTTGATAACTGTAGAAAATCAAAGGTTAAAAACAGAATTTAAAAGAAGAAAAACGAAAAACCCCAGGGCGGGGCCAATTTTGACCCCAGGAAAATAATTTGAACAATCTTTGTAGAGTTCCACTAGAGGGTGCTAAATGCCAAATATCTAAGCTCTAGGCCTTGTGGTTTCAGAGAAGAAGATTTTTAAAGTTTTTCCTTTCGGTTGCCATGGCAACCAGAGTTCTGCATGGAATTGATTTCTTTGAACAACTTTGGAAGAGCTTCATGCAAGGAACATTTGTGGCAAGTTTCATCAAGTTTGGCCCAGGGGTTTAAGAGGAGATGTTGTTTAAAGCAAAAATTGACGACGCACGACGCACAACGGACACAGAGTGATCCTAAAAGCTCACCATGAGCACAAGTGCTCAGGTGAGCTAAAAAATACACATATAAACAATAAACATCTACAATATAAAACGCAAATATTATAGATCCAAGTACGACTCGAACCCGCGCCAAGCGGCAAACAAAAAAAATGTTGTTTGCTATTTTCTGCCTTCCTACCAACTGCGCTATCGACGCACGTGGAAGTGAATGCAGTTTTAAAGATATACATACAAATGCAAAAGACCAGTCCAAAATAGCAAGGATATCCCCGTCTCAAAATAGCACGTTCAACCTCTGTGTAATGTATGCATAATGGGCAGGTTAATATAATCGCACTATATAAGCTTAATAAGAAGTCAAAATGTATTACATGTGACATTTTGGCTATCAATTTGAAGTTATAAACAAACTGCGATTTGGTCTAGATGCTGAACAGAGATAAAAATACTGATAAACACGTTACTTTATGGCATCTATCCTACCAGCAACCCATGCAATATGTAAAAATCTGTGGCAAGAATAATAAAATGACATTGGAGACAAGTCTCTAAACTCTAGCTTGTTATAATAATGGTCATTTGGAGGTCGGAGACAGTGCTCAATCAGGGCCCAAGATCATCCAGTCTCAAACCTGAAGCATGTGAATGGTTTAAACAGAAACTTATTCTTGTTTTTGAGAGAAAAACATGCATACATTAAAACAGCCCCTGAATATTTGAATCATTCAAATACAGGTATACATGTCTCTAAGGAACACTTTTCGTGAATATGAGGCACGCCACGGGAAAAGGTACCTTCGGGCAGTTGACGTCAATCCTTGAAACGACGTCATAAAGTTGAGCAGACGACATTAATTATTATGGAATTCGCGGTTAAAATACCATTTTATTGTCAAAATGTGTAACAAAATCACTGTTTCGTTATGAGAAAATAATAGAAATTTGAAAGTTCTTTCTAAATATAGTAACAACAAAAATGACACAAAAAATGACCGAAGGTACCTTTTCCCGTGGCGTGCCTCATATTATTATGTTATATAATATAATGGAATGATAATGGATAATGGATAGAATATAAATATTCAACTGTTTTACTACGGCTGACAGTAGCAAACACCAAGAAGAATTTATGTACATCTCTATTTTTTGGTAAGAACACTGCATATAATATCACTGCAGGGCTGGACAAACTCACTAGTCCAAAACACAGTACTAGTTGAAAATCGAATTGGAAATTTTCAAACGAATTGTCCATGGCTAAATACATTTTCAGAAAAAGGACAGAAAAATCATGTATCAAAATAGTCAATATCATTGAATTCTCTATACAAGAAAACATGATTATCAATGAATTATCACATCAACAAACAACTGTTACAGCCTTTTACTCTATATAAACACATTTAAAACATGTCCGACCATGGTGTAGATCCTGACCACTGGCATGTCTGTGCCATCTGATCTGGATCTGCACTGGTCGAATCTTTGTCAGAAAAAATTTAATGATTCAAAAAGCAAACAGTGTAGATCCTGATCAGATGGCACAGATGTGCCAGCAGATCTGGATCTACACTGTTTGCCCATGCAATAAAGGTATGTCTATGGAGTAAAGGGTTTCAATAACCTAAAGCTTTCCTTTGAAGCATTGACAGATTTAGATTACTGTGATTTCTCAAACTTACATAAAATAAATGATAATGTTATTTATGTTTGTTGAGTGAACAATTGGGACTAACTGAAATTTGAACCAGCTTGTCCGGCACTAAGTAAAATTTCCAAAGTAAAATTTGTCCAACCCTGCTGAGTTGAACATGTATTATATTATGCACATGCACTGCTGTCTATAACAGTGAACAAGTTTTGCGGCAGATCTTTAAATTTTGTAAGTACATTGTAATTTATAGAATTATTGTAAAGACCTGGATGGGTTTTCAGTTGAACGTTGCCCTTGGATACTTTGTTAGAATAAAAAAGCCAAATACATAAAGGGGTATAACTCCACGAAATATGATCTAGACCTAAAGATTTTGGCATCATCAGAACCCTGTGATCATAAGCAATATAAGTCTAAAGTTTGATGAAGAAATATAAAAAAACCTGCAAAATTATAAACAAAGTTGTTATTCATGATAGAAATGCCAGCAGACACTGTGATCCCTACAGATCACCTTTTCTTTGAAAGGGTGAGTCTTGGCGACACAAAAACAACACAATGCACCAGTTTGACACATTATCAAATCCTATATAAAATAAAGAAGAATGTAAGTCTAAGTAAGAGGTAATTATTCCGACTTTACCACATGATTTATATAAATAAAGCATCATACATGTAGTTTGACTAAATGTTGTGGAAAGTGCCTCAAAATTTCCATTTCCATTCACAACATGAACCACGCCATGACATATGGTATATTTGTAAAGCTAAATATGTTATATGGTGATGTCGCAGAGTCTAGATTGAAATCACTATTGTAATATTGCACGGCAATCAAAATCAGATTTCGTCTTAAAATGTGTAAGTCAATTACAAAGATCAAATGTGTAATTCAATTACATAGATCAAATGTGTAAGTCAATTACACAGACCCATTGTGTAAGTCAATAACACAGAACAAATATGTAAATCAATAACATAGATAAAAATCAGTTACAGAGATCTTGAAGTGTTTTTTCCAAGATAAGTAACAAGTTAAAAATGTTAACAACATCCAGGGAAAATCCAAGGTATCGATTGGGTTAACCCTTTTCTCCATATATACACATTTTAACATGTGTGCGACCAGTTTAGATGTGTGCCAAGTATTCTGGAACTGGTTGCATATTAGTCAGAAATAACCGAATAATTTAAAAAGGAACAGTGTAGATCCTGATCAGAAGACATGATGTACCAGCTGATCTGGATCTTCTCTTTTCGCCCACACAACAAAGGTATATCTATGGAGTAAATTGTTAAAGAGATACATAGGAGAAACAATCTCCAATATATAATAAGTATACTCCTCTCTAGAACCAAGGGGAAAACATATTTTTTCTTACAACCTATTGAGGCAATAAATATGGCCACAGACATGTTTCAGATGATATTAGATATAAAATGAATTTTTACTTTCACTGGGTCCCATTCCACCATACATGAGTAAATGTTGATCAGTTATGTGTTACTGATTAGATTTTCTTCAAGTAACCAATCATAACAAACTTGGTAACTTTGGAAAATCTGATTAAACATATCTGTAATCTAAATGTAATCAATTACAAATCCACAACCAGAATAATGTTATTGTGAATGATGTATCTATGAAAAATGCGTAGATGTTAAGTAATTTTTTACAAAATGTGGCAATGTAATCAATTACAAAATTTTGTATTGTAATCAATTACAAAAAGGACAATGCCAGAAATGATAAAAAAATTATCAGTTCAACTTTCTGTAAAGCAATCTATCAACTTTTTAAAATATCATCAATAACACTTTTTTAACCATTATTCATTACAGATTTTTGTGATATAGTCAGTTACAAGTTGTTGTAATTTAATAAATTACACACAATTGGGTCAGATTTCCAATTCACATTCTGGATTAACATACATTCTCAAATTAAATGCAGCGAGTATTTAAGGAGATCACTAGGAACAACATCGACCCGAACTGACAGATCGGGACTCAAGATTTACACGACCTGAATCACCAGCCGAATCTAAATTCACATCTCCTCCATACCTTCTCATCAGTTCCTGAAACAAAGGACCATAATCAGCATATAAGTCTAAATTAAGCGTTGCACTTTTGTTTGTTCAACCATTAACTCAACGGATATGGCTTAAATATTTTGTGCAGCACGTGTGGCTCCAAATCATCTTGCGGCTGATCAATCATCATGATCTAAACTGTTAGCTTTTATGTTATGTTTTACCAAGAAGTGAACAATGTAGATCTTAATAATAATGCACAGCATATATTTATGTTTTAATTAGGGTGCTTCACTGTATGTGGGTAGGGATGTCCAATGTTATCTTCTTGTGTTATCGACCCAAATAACTTTATAAATCTAAAAGCAACTGGCATAGATCCTGATCAGAATGCTCAGATGTGCAGACTGATCTGGATCTACACTGGATGCACATGGGTTATAAGCTGAATCCATCAAGTTAAGTATTCAATACAAATGTAATGGTGTAAAGCAACATCTAAAAATTTCAAATACATAACCGAAGACACATTTGTCTGTAACATAATTATATATCTAATATTTTGTCAGATGAAAGCCTTCTTTGTTCAATTGCTGATAGCCTCTTCTTCCATTTCAATAGACGAAATTTTATTGTAACAACTGATAGGAATCATCACTCACCTTAGCAAGTTTTGTGAATGTTTCATCTATATTTGTATTTTCTTTCGCTGAGGTTTCTAGATGTGATATCATGTTCTGTTGTTCGGCAAATGATTTTGCTTCTGTGAAATTCACTTCTCGTAAGTGCTCCAAATCTCTTTTATTACCTTTAAAAGTAAAATAAATGTCAGGTCCATCCTTTAAACAATGGTTTCTTTGCACCTACCTCCCAAACCTACCATACCCAACACCTCCTTGTTCACCTGACCATTTTACCACATTCATGTACCTACCAACATACCCAACCACCACAAAAACTCATAAAATTCATCCAGTTCAAATTAGATTTTTTGGCCAGTAGGTTGTTGTTATTTTTGTAAAATAAAACTTAATACCCATACTATGAAAGGTAAAAAATAAGGTTGGCCTCAACAATCATTCATGTGATTATCTAAGCCACTAAACCTGAAATTTTGCGTCTCTTAAGTTAGAATTTTACTTTTAAAAAGTTAGACGTTACAATTTCACAGACACTAAGTAAAATAACCCCTATTTGTCTTTTTATGTCTTAAAAATTGCATTAACTTTTAAATTTAACAAAATGAAATGTTAATTTTGTAAACTTTAAATACAGCCTTTTAAACCAATTTCATAATGTTTCCAGTGTTTATTCTTTCAAATTAACTAAAGGAACATGACCCATTTCTAATTTTTATCTCAGTTTTAATTAAAACTTGAGGAAATCAACTGATTAAGATGTATTCTGCTTTAAAAGCTTTGTTCATTTACATAAATAAAACAGTATTACTGTAACATGTTAGAGCATTATTCGCATATCGTAGTGATTTGGTTTCCAAATATTTGCAATTTATACAGCAGGGCTCTCACTAGAGGAAGACTTGGGAGACGTGGTCTCCTAAAAGTTACCAGACTTCTCCCTTCTTTGAGCTATAGGATACAAAGTTATTTCGTATAAACTATATTGGGAAAGAAAGCTGCTGACTGCAAACTTCTCAATGATTCAGTAAAATTATGACAAAACTTCTTCTTGATATGCAAGTCTAGTGAGACCTCTGAATTACAAAAGCATTACCAGTCACTTGGAAGTTTTTACAAAATACTGAGAAAACAGGATAAATGTCAATGAGAAATATAAATTAACAGTGTCATGCATAATCCTTTACTCCACAGATACACCTTTATTGCACGGGCTAACAGTGTAGATCCAGATCAGCTGGATCATCCATGCCGTCTGATCAGGATATACACTGTATGCTTTTAGATTCATTTTGTTATTTCTGACCAAGATGTGAACAGTGCAGATCCAGATCAGATTGCATGGATGTGGTCTACACTGGTCAAAATAATGTGTATATATGGAGGAAAGAGACAAACATGTTTTTGGTAAATTGACATCATTCCTTGAAATGCTGTCACCTATGTTGTGCAGGCAACATTATTTTTAATGGATTTTGCTTAAATAAATATATAATAATATTATATACTAAAATTTGTTACATTATGAACAATAATTTACAAGCAAACAGATAGCCTATTGTTGTTTATTTTCAGAAATAGCAACTAGCACAGATGTGCTGGCTGATCTGGATCTACACTGTTCACCTATGAGTAATGCCCATATCATTTGACATACAGATAATTAAACCACTCCATACCTATAAGAATCTGTACAATGCTCGCCCCTGCGTATCTCTTCACATCGTCCAGCCATCTTGGAATGCTCTCAAATGATGTTCTCTTTGTTATATCGTATGCCATTATAACACCATTTGCACTTCTGTAATAACTCTGTGTTATTGTCCGAAATCGTTCCTGACCAGCAGTATCCCATATCTGCAACTGTAAACAAAAACATTTGCCTGTTAAATAAATGGAAAAGTCATGTTAATGTATGGGTAAATAAAATTGATTTTTGTGTTTGCTGTATCAGAATAGCATGACATTTTCATAAAATAAGACTTAGAGTGATTTGTTTTATTCATGTTATGGGGTTTTAAAGTAAGTAACTATTAGCAGTGGCTAAGGGTATGGAGTTGCTGTCAGGTCTGTTCCACCAACAATAAACATTTGACATTTGTTGAGAACCTTTTGGCATTTGATACATGTTACAACAGAGAGCTTGTTGAGCCATGTTTAGGAAACTCCTTGGTATAGACACGAGTTATACTCACCTTGGGAAAAATTCATTGCACCCTTTGGGTGACAACAAAAAATCAATAAAACTAAAAACAGTATAAATACTATAATACATGTAGTATATTTATCCAATGCAACATTACATCAGTACTGTAAAGACCAATTATCAGTGTGACAATGTATCTTGCCAGTTGTATACGGCAGATCTAATAACATTTTGATTTAAAGGTTTGGACCCCAGCAAATGGCAATATATCGGAGCTCTACTGTATTTGACTGCTAGAAGTATGGATCAGTACCCTAGACACTGCCTGAACTATCAACATATCAACTGTGGCAGATTTGGGTTGGAAAGAGTAGCCTCGACCAGGATTCCAACCTAGGACCTCCAGCTTACCGTGCTGTCGCTCTACTAATTGAGCTACTGAGGCCGCTGGTACGAAATCTACTACATTTCCTCCCCACCTATACAAGACATTTCCAACTTACTTGGAAATGTGCAGGCTTCTGCCTAAGTTGGAGTCGAATACCCCAGCCTAACATGCTTCGCCCGAAAGAGCTCCAAGGGTATTCGCCCTGCTCGCAGCGCCAATGTGGCAGATTTGGTTTGGAAAGAGTAGCCTAGACCAGGATTCGAACCTCGGATCTCAGGCTTACCGTGCTGTTGCCCTACCAATTGAGCTACCGAGGCCGCTGGTACGAAATCTACTACACAACCATTCAGAAATTTATGTTTTTGTTTAATCAAAAATAAATTAAAATGAAATTGACGGTTCAATTCCAATTCATTTATGATCTCACATTATGGCTGTTCCCAAGTTGATGTTATGGACACTTATTACAGAGTGTCAGGGGTAAAGTTTGATTTATGTTGAATCCTCATAAGTTTAAAACTCACCTTCACAAGCTTTCCATCAATCTGAAGTGTTTTCATTGTAAAATCAACACCGATTGTACTCGCATGCTTCTCGACGTAAGTACCCGATTTGAACCTCTGAACCACACAAGTTTTACCTACATCAGCGTCACCAATTAGAACAATTTTGAAAAGGTAATCAAAAGTCTCGTCTGCCTCGGAATGGGGATGAAACGCCATAGTTTTGAAGTAAATCGTTTTTCACATTTGATGCGTCACAATTGTAAATACGAGATTGACATAATCCGGAAACACTTTTACTTCCTGTTTCGGTTTCGCGTGTAATAAGCAACTTGTGAAACGTGCAAAAACAAGTCTTAATTTCCAAGGAGCTGGTCTCACGGAATGATAAAACTGAGATTTGAGACTGGTCTCCATTCTCAGTTTTATGATCTTGGGCCCATGTGTGTAAATGATATCATTCGAACTTATAAATACCAACAGCATTTCAATTTGAAGAAAGCGGGGTACCAACTCTACCAATTGTTGCTTTATTGATATCACTGATAACCGGGTAAATAACCGATATCAAAGGCAAAAATGTTACGTTTTATCTTAATATATTTCATATATGAATGTGTTTGGGTCTACATTCTACATATAATAAGCATGTTTTCTCACAGTGTTCTTCAGCAAGAATGTATGAAAAGCAAATTCCATTTCTGATAATCTTGGTGATAAGACGAGTAACGCAGCGAGGACCGCCGTCGCAAAAGAAGATAGAACAAAGAAAAATGCCCCTAGACACTGATGAAGAAAACATAGTGATAAACCATTATTCTTGGGCTAAATCCGTTATGATATTGTTATATTCGAATTCAAATATATCAGTGACGGTTTTTTTCTATTGTCCAAGAACTCACAAAACATTTACACGTTTATATCACTGGCGCTTGACCAGCCGCCCCACCCCCTGCCAACCCTTACTAATACGCCCTTTTTGTAAAAATGGTGTCAAGTCACTAATATTATTCCATTCTATCAAAATATGCGAAAATACACCGTCAAAGTCGTATTCTAAAAAAAAAATATTTCTAAGTATATAATTCAATTATATCGTATTCTAAAAAAAAATTATTTCTAAGTATATAATTCAATTATATACTTAAAAATATTTTTTTAGAATACGATTTTGACGGTGTATTTTCGCAATTTTGATAGAATGGAATAATATTAGTGAAATGACACCATTTTTATAAAAAGGGCGTATTAGTAAGGGCTGGCAGGGGGTGGGGCGGCTGGTCAAGCGCCAGTGAACTAGACGGTCACGTGACAAACAAGTAATATAACATACTGCTATTAATAAACAGTTTTACATATGTGATATCGCCATGCCCCTTTCATGATAATTACTGACTGGAAAATATTCAACTGGCCCATATATGCAACATCCATAATTGTTTATGTAAACGGAGTATCTAGTGACTGTCTACTTATCAATAAATAGTTATGCGCAGTGAAGCAGTCAAACGCTACCCGAGATGATCCTCCATTCATAAACAGCGTGAATCGAAGTCACGATGTATTGCAATTTGATATTAATAATTGAAATATCTTCCATTGCTATAAATTAAATATTTAGTGCAAACCCCACTTTTTCAATATTTTTAAAGCAGCAATATCATGGACACGTGGGAAAATATTTTTCTACAAACTTCTCGCACTTAATGACGGTTACGATTAACAATTAACCAAACAACTAGTTTTAAATCTGCATAAACATACACATCGGATTTGTACATATGTATAAAAATATATCTTAACCATTTCCTCTATATACGAAATTCCTCTTACATGACTGATCAGTGTAGATCCAGATCACCTGGCGCATCTGTGTTGTCTGATCTGGATCTACACCGTTCGCTGTTAGATTTATTCGGCTATTTCTGACCATACGATGCCAACAGTGTAGATGCTGCTCAAATGGCATGGATATGCCGGCTGATCTGAATCTACACTGTTCGCCCATGCGACAAAACCTTTATCTATGATGTAAATGGTTAAATCAGGAACATAACAAAATGGGCCTGCACACAATACAAAGAATGAAGGAAAAATTGTTTTCGACGATTTGATCTATCGGAAGTAAGGAAAGGGCCACAATTCGTAATCTTGAGGCTTTTACTGCAGTAAGTTTCACTGCACTTTATAATGAATAAATTGTCATTAAATAGAAATCGGCAAGATGTTGCCATTCGAACAATATTATTTACCGGTTTTCCAACTATTATCTGGCATTCTTCCTATTTATAGATGTATTTTACGTAGAATATTGAAACAATGTTGAAAACAGAAATTTCGGTTATAAGTAATATATAGTTTTCTTTTAATTTAACAAACTAAAATGGAGATAAAAACCCATTAACAAAACTTCAAAGTTGGAAACAACGATATTTTCCAAAATATAAAACTTGGCTAATTTGGGAGAAAGAATTCAAAATACAAAAGTAGTTTTAAGCATATTTGCAAGCATGTATTTCTTCGCTAGGATTTGAATTGCCCGGCCCGTCGATAAATTAATTATATAATTTTAATTTATATTTATTTGAAAGACTTTTCAAATTTGAATATTATAAACACTGCTGATATTAAGTTATGTCCCTCTTATTTTATAAAACACACTGAGTACAAAAAGACAATATGAATATAACCAAGCTGCTTTAAAGTCACTTTGATGATCACGATTCGTCTAAATTTAGAACAAAATACCCGAGTATTTGACCCATTAAAGAACAAGTAATCCAATACCCCATAAATCCATATGATATTAGTAATGGGTGGGTTATTGAAGCTAGGTCATCGCATAGTGGTATTTAAATGTTTAAAATGTTCTTTATGTAACTGCGAGTATCTAGGACTTAGACCAGGTATGTGCTCCTTCCTTCAGTTGAATGGGAACCCAAAAGACCGAGAACTATACTGGTATTTACACGTACAATAGGTCGGCATGATGTAATACTTGAACAAGTCATTGTTGCTGCTGTTTTGCATCTTTTTTTCAATAATCTCTCACTTATTCACAGAAAAACTGTTTGTGCATTTTCGGCGGCCGTAGAAAGTCTCCCCGTGCAAAGACGCCAGAGTTGTTATCAGTATTATAATCGGTTATTGGTGTCACATATATCGGGGTCATCCGCGTAAACCTTTTTAAGGGGGACAGGAAGGAGGCGGGGGTAGGACTAGGTGGGGGTAGTCCCCGGTAGCTCAATCGGTACTGTTGTAAACGTCAACGTTATGTTTGTTAGGATCTGTCGCCGAACGGGTTCGACCCAGTGGAGGATTATAATAATTAATTTACATTTATGTTCAAAAAGTATAAAAGTATTAATTATACATTTCCGTGACTTGGGTTGTTTAAATCTTTATAAAATACTAATATGCGGCTCGATGGCTAGGTGCAAACTATTATACCGTAAACAGAACAGCAAAAATACGCTTGTTATATTTAAATCAGTTTCTAATCACAAAGTAAATAACAATTTATGTTGTCAAACTCATAAAATTATGAAAATGAACAGTTCACTAGTTTATATACGTTTGTGAATAAAGTAACACTTGCATTAACAGTAACAAACAACCCGACAGATGTCCCCATTGACGCTTAAAGTCACAAAGGCGCATAAAGCCTCCAAAAATTGACAAAGCGAAGCATGTAATAATATCCGACATCGTTGGCTTTAAAGGCACGAAAACCCACAAAACACTTGTTGTCATTTACTTAGATGAATCGAATAAATTCTTGAATTTCTATTATTTCACACTGAATTAAAAGTACTCGGATTCGTGCATGCGCGAAACTCCTTTACATCTTGTGCGCTTTATATTAATCTCAAACTAAATTATACTTTAAATGTTTCAGATGAACAATGGAAAGCTGCTGGCGGCTAATGATAATTCTCATCTTTGGAACAATTTGTAACCTAGCACGAGGACAAAATGCCCTCACAGACGAAGAGATCGCTACGCTCCGAGCCAATAATTTCACCGTTACCATAGCAACGGACACAATTACACTGGCACACCATGGTTTGCCGGAACACACTTCAGAAGGTGGGTGGGGCAATCCAAATAATGCAACAATAGTCAATCACTCATACACACTACCTCGTCAAGCAACAGTCTCGGAACCCAAAGGGTGTGCAGGTGGTTTAGGAGTTATCGGCCTTGCGGTTAGCGGTGGCGCTTTCTATAACCCATACACTGGTTTTGGATGGAACGCCGTTGAGGGCGAATGTAAAGAAGATTTAGATACTTGTTATGGACACCCATCACCTGATGGTACCTATCACTACCATAGCTTGCCTGACTGCCTCTACACCGGAGAATTACGAAACAAGTTTCTGGGCGTGGCTCTAGACGGGTACCCGATATATGGCCCGATGGATGAAACGGGTAAAAACTGGACTACGGCAGAACTGGACCAATGCCATGGACATTATAATAAGGGCAGATACGTGTACAGAGCCACACTGGAGTTTCCTTACATACTAAGTTGTTATCACGGAAACAGTGTGAAGGTCAATCAACCAGCGGGCGGCGGCGGCGGCGGCGGGATGCCGCCACCTCCCAATGGCGGCGGTGGCGGCGGCGGAAACCTGCCTCCTCCACCGGGCAGACGCCGCCGGCACACGATGGACCACAATCTTCATCGCCGACAGATTCAACCGCCACCTGGTCACGAAAATGATCCCTGCTGGAAAGCCGAAACTCAAAACTGGAGTGCTTTAACATGCATAGTTGTTTGCGAAAATGCAGGTAGTGACTTGAGTAATTGTCCATCGCGTTCTGCATTAGTAAATGGCACCGGAAATCCGACAGGTGGATCGGTTACCCAGTCAACTACCATAGGAGCTATTCTGGGACTTTGTTTGATAGTCTATAGTCTATAGTATATTGGCAATACTATCTTAACACTTCAGACTGTACATTTTGTTAAAGATTAACAAGTATGTGGCACACACGTGTAAACTTGTTACTCATTATAAATGAGTTTATCGCATGTGCAAACAGTGTTGATCCAGAGAGTGCCATCTGATCAGCATCTACACCGTTTGCCAATTTGACAGAAATAACAAAAAGCAAACAGCGTAGATCCTGATCAGATCGGCTGGTTTTGATCTACGTTGTTTGTCCATTGATGACAGACATATCCCGTGACGGTAAAATGTTAATCTTTGAACTCTAAGATATTTGTGTGCAATAACTATTCGGTCTGTGTCCAAGGTTATAAAACTGAGCAAGGAAACCTGGTCAGCCAATCTGATGCTTGAGATTTGAGACTGGTTTCCAATCTCAGTTTTATAACCTCCAGCCCTGGTGTTGCCTATTCAGATTTATTAAGAAATGTGTCAACTATCATGAAATAAATATTAAGGTAAATTATATTACACGTTATTGTTTTCAATAGCATACAAAGGCCGTTTGGACTCATTGTAGAAGTAATCCAACGTTATTTTGATGTAAAAAAATATTATTTTGTCTTAATGCCTTACCCCAAGTTGTAAGTACACCACAAACTGACTAGTTGAATAACACATTAAAACAGAGAAGGCCTTACTGTAAAACAATCATTTTCTTTTTATCTTTCCCCAAAATTTCGGATTTCATTAATTGTCACATGTTAACAATTGCCATCTTTCAACACACTCAACGTTTATGTTCCTCGGTCGGCCTGTACCTTCTCCATCAGTTAAGTTGTATATGGATCTGCGGAGCAGCGGTATTTCGGAGCACGGAAGGTACTGGGTATGAGCCGGACCTAGTCTGTACCATTGTGCTCGAAATCAGTAATCCGATTAAGAAGACAAAATCACCGATTTTCATGTAAAGACATTATTTTGCTCCAAAATTAGTCTAGATTCCGGAGTCGATGAATTTTGCCCGTTAAATGTTTCAAGCAAGATAGCATAAATTTTAAATAAAATTATATTTTTGGATTATGCGGTATTGTCCAACAATATTGACCTTACATGTGACCCTTTAGTCGAAAAATTCCGTAAAAGTTACGATCTTCTTGTAAAGAGAAATGAATGTATAAGAAGCCCGCTTAGCTCAGTCGGTTAAGGTGTTTCAATTCAAGAATATAGAAGTGAACTCGTAGTTTCGAATCCTGATGTAACTTTTATAAAGTTTTCTTAAAACTCATGCAGACCTTTTTTGCGTATACTAACTGTGTAGTATTTTTAATAAATGTATATATAGCGTGTATGCGCTAAAGCAAATTGCATTTATAGCTTGTACGATTGCATAATGCCAAAAAGAAAACCGTTGAAAAATAAATCTCATCTTGGTATTTGTAAGGATTCGAACCGGACACTTTCAGTTCAGTAGTCCGGAGTGTATTTGTCTACACCACATCTCACTGACGTAAAAGTTGGTCAATATATTTGCTGGTTAGATATAGGTGTTTATCTAATGGCCTTTACGAAAATTAATGAAGTGCCAGGTCAAAATTGCTGGACAATACTGTTACGGTCCGGCTGTTGGGCAGGGCCAGGTACGGATTCTGTTATCCGTCTAGACGGTGAAGACAACCTCTACACCTTTTCTGACTCTTGGAGGCCTTTCTAACAGGGTTCGAACACCAGGTTCTCTGGGTCTGAGCCAGTAACTGGCAAGGATGAAATACCCTTTTGCTATACGCAGACTTGGGAAAACTGTTATAAATGGCCGAAATTGAGCTCCAACTAAACTACTGTAGTAATATTTTGTTTTTTCCTACCTACAAATCTAAAATAGCCAGCTTCAGTTTAATGAATTTTATTTTCAATATAAAGTACCTCAACAGTTGTTAATTATTCTGATAATTCACCAAAACAAAATATAAAGACAAAATATGGAAATTGACAATATGTTAAATTCTGTTGCCAGTCTATTACAAATGATAAGGCTAGTAGCTAGTCTATTTATGAAATGCTTAAAACCTGCTAAAAAGCATGCAAATACACTACTGAAGTCAAAAGACTTTAATGAATAACTTTTAAACACTCTGCCTTTACAGGCTAATTATAATTAATATGCTATGAAATTCTTTAACAAATTTGTATTCAACCTTTAAATAAATGAAATTCTGTCAGATAAAATTACTAAAAGTCAATTGTTTGATAATAATTTTGAACCTTGCTTGAATCTTGTACAAAAAAAAATGAATGACGACAATTTTGGAATTTTGATGTGTTGGAGCTCCAGAATGAAGAAAAACTGGGTTTATATACCCCAGATGTACGCACTTAAAATTTGCGGTACACTTTAGAAAAATGGGTACACAAACAAAAAGTGTGTGCAAATGCGCACGGTTTAACGCTGCGCACAAGATTCAACCAAGTGCGCGTTACAAACTTACAAAGTTTAAGGAAAATCGTAAATGAAACTTCCACTAATATACATATCAATCAAAAGAGAAAACAATAAAGAAAATGACTGTCACCTCTGACTTCCTTTTAAATGGATAGTTATCGTGAAAATTAAAGCTGAATTTGGATGACATTTATGGATGCTGAGCAAACTGTTTACGTATCCTAGGCAACCGCCCATGATGCAATGCGGTGGAATACAACAACAATGGCCGCCTCCATGCCTGATTCACAAAATATTAAAGATAAAATGACAGTTTTCATTCAGGATAATGGCTTAAAATAGTTACAATGTATCAATTTGGAGACTAACAAACCTGGATTTATGATCCCATTCAACAAATAAAAGTAAGATAATTTATTAATAATGCATTTTGACTAGAATCGGACCAAAACACAGACTGTGTACATGTCAGTCATGCATATTACTACAATACCCCCCACTAAAAATGTCAAAGTTCCATCTGACAAAATTAATAAATTGAGGCACTTAAATTTAAGTTACTGTATAAGTTTCTCAACAAGTAAACATTTAAAGGCACATTCAACAAGTCAATTAATAACCTTAAATAAATTCAATGAAGCAAATCACCTTAATATAAGGTACACATACTTTATCGTTATGAATAGGAGAACAAGTTTGGTGAACAGCCTTAACAAGCTAAACATTTCAAAGTTCAACAAGAATCACCTTAACAAGTAAAAAAAACATGTCACCTTAATATAACATAAACATTAAATTTCTGAGGCAATATACATAAACAGTTCTCTGTTGCCCTCCGTGCAGTTATTACTAAAATTAATGTAAAATCAGTAATGGCACTGTGCAGGTAATAATTATAAATTTAACTTTGAAATGAGAAAATGTCTCTAATTGTCACTGTCACTTTTTCACAATCCGACTATGAGAGTCACTCCATGGCATGAATCACAAAACTATTTTTAATTAATTATTTCACTCTGAAAGTCACTGATAAACATTTCTATTTGTTAAAAGTCATGTTTAGTAGTAGCAATACATTTCCTTCAGATTGTAGGTAATTCACTTAATTAAAAGTCACTTTTCAAATGTTAATTTTTAGGTTTAAGTATGTTCTCCTTGCTTTCATCCTTTCTAGCCTCCTTCCTACTTTCTTCTCGTCTGCTATCCTCCCTCTTACTATCATTTCTCTTGACTTCCTTCTTTCTTTCTTCTTTCCTGCTATCTGCTCTTTTACTTTCGCCTCTTCCGACATCCTTCTTACTGTCCTCCCTTCTGCTATTCTCCATCTTGCTATCTTCTCTTCTGCCATCCCTACTTTCTTCTCTCTTCCTACTGTCCTCTCTTCCCTGATTCTTCACCATCTCCCTTCTCGGTGTTGCAGCCTCGGATGTTCTGGTTCGTTGGATCTCCTGGCCAATCCTGTCAACAGCATGAACAAGTCTTTCGAACATCTCTCGCATTGTTCTATCCACATTACGGATTGCCCTGCTGTTGGAATCGATCGCATTCTCTAGCTTCTCCATGGTGGCTGCCGGGAGTTCACAGTGGCACTTTTTCATGTCCTCTTTCCGACTTGGGTTTTCCTCTAGCCTAGCCTTCTTTGTTATTGGCTCTAGGGTTTCATCGGTTTGTTGGGCAGTGTCTATTTTTCTGGTTGGGCTGTTTGAGAGAAAGCTCATCAATCCAGAGTCAAAGCAATTAGGAGAAGTGTTGCCCAATAGCTGCGGTCTTATATCCTCATACTGAGTGGGAAGCGCTGGGGTGTTTAAGGAGCTGGTGGTTTGTGGCGTTGATCGCATTACTGGGGTTTGCGTTATTGTGCACGTGGTAGAACAACTTGCTGTAGTGGTGGATTGAATGGTGGATTGCTGTTGCACAGGCATATTAGATTTTGGGAACCTAAATGCGTCAGGTATCTGCTGGGGTAACTGAAGGCTGGTTTGAGCACCCAGGCATGGCATGCTGCTTTGGCTTAGAAGACTTTTGTGTGAAGGCACACTCAAGGTTGTCGGGTTGTGGCTTGTTGCTGGGTTGCTTAGGAGAGTGGCTAGGATCTCAGGAGTAACCTGGATGGTGATGAGCCCCTCCGTCTGTTTTAAATGGGTGGATGGCACATGATTGTGATTGCTTTCCGGCAAAGAAATGTCGGATGAGTTGCTTCCGGATGAGTTTACATCGAAAAACTCGTCAAGATCTGGGTCTAAGGGGTCCTCTGACGGCACTACCTTGCCTGAGAACTGCTCAGACAAAGAACACTGCCTGAAATCCACGCCCTCCTTAATCTGTCTGGGGTTGTTATTTTCGACCAGGTAGCTGTTATCAGTAGCACCACACTTAAGCTCCAGAGCCATCAGTAAGTGACGCTTATAACTTGTCTTATGGCGGTACAGGGCTTCCTTGGTTGTACATCTAAACAGGCACAACTTACAATAGAAGGGTGTCTGATCCAACGTCAAATGGTGCTTCAGGACATGCCCAATGATGCGGTATCTTACGTCTGCATGCGTCTTACCAGTGGCCTCGCAATGACAGCACATATACAACTTGCCTCGTCTCACCTTCTCGCTTGACATCTGAAAATACACAAGAACAAAGGGCCTTGTCAAAGCGGGGCAACCACTGCGATGTCAAACAGTGACATGCTTTCTAGCAGGCTGGCTGGACTATGGTTGAAAAATTTTGAAACTGGCATTACTGAAGCTGGCTGTATTTGACCCTTGCCCTGTACTATGGAAACTCTATATTACTCTGCACTCCCCCTTTAGCTGTTACACCTAATGGACATTCATGGTAACCTCAGGAAATGACTACTGCTACAAAATGACTATGACTATTGGATCTAGTGTCTGGAAGGTTGCCTGATGGACTTCTTGGCTCTCGTTATCCACCGTGGTAAATTGCAGCCTTCATATCGCTTGAGTTTGTCATGGTGAACACAACGTTGATCACCCTCTTGGTTCAACTGTATGACGAAGTTTATAGTTGACAGCTTTGATGTGATGAGGTAGGGCCCTTCATACCTTTTTTCCAATTTAGGGGTAACCCCAATTTTCCTACTTTCGTGTAAGTACCACACGATGTCGCCCACTTATACAAATGAAAGGAGAGCTTATGGTCATACACCTCTTTGCTTCGCTTGGCACTGTTGTGCAGGTATTTTCTTGCTACATCATGTGCTTTGAGCATCCTAGCCCTAAGCAGATTTGCATGTGCAGCAAATGAAGGCACTTCGTCTGTCGTCACATGACCTCCATAGACAATGCTCCAAATCTCTTTTATTACCTTTAAAAGTAAAATAAATGTCGGAATCATCCTTAAACAATGCTTTATTTGCACCTACCTCCCAAACCTACCATACCCAACACCTTCTTGTTCACCTGACCAATTTACCACATTCATGTACCTACCACCATACCCAACCACCACAAAAACTCATAAAATTCATCCAGCTCAAATTAGATTTTTGGCTAGTAGGTTGTTGTTATTTTTTTTTTTAAATAAAACTTAATACCCATACTATGAAAGGTAAAAAATAAGGTTGGCCTCAACGATCATTCATGTGAAAATCTAAGCCACTAAACCTGAAATTTTGCTCCTCTTAAGTTAGAATTTTACTTTTAAAAAGTTAGAAGTTACAATTTCACAGACACTAAGTAAAATAACCCCTATTTGTCTTTTTATGTCTTAAAATTTGCATTAACTTTTAAATTTAACAAAATGAAATGTTAATTTTGTAAACTTTAAATACAGCCTTTTAAATCAATTTTATAATGTTTCCAGTGTTTATTCTTTCAAATTAACTAAAGGAACATGACCCATTTCTAATTTTTATCTCAGTTTTAATTAAAACTTGAGGAAATCAACTGATTAAGATGTAATCTGCTATAAAAGCTTTGTTCATTTACATAAATAAAACAGTATTACTGTAACATGTTAGAGCATTATTCGCATATCTTAGTGATTTGGTTTCCAAATATTTGCAATTTATACAGCAGGGCTCTCACTAGAGGAAGACTTGGGAGACGTGGTCTCCTAAAAGTTACCAGACTTCTCACTTCTTTGAGCTATAGGATACAAAGTTATTTCGTATAAACTATATTGGGAAAGAAAGCTGCTGACTGCAAACTTCTCAATGATTCAGTAAAATTATGACAAAACTTCTTCTTGATATGCAAGTCTAGTGAGAGCTCTGAATTACAAAAGCATTTCCATTCACTTTGAAGTTTTTACAAAATACTGAGAAAACAGGATAAATTTCAATGAGAAATATAAATTAACAGTGTCATGCATAATCTTCTACTCCACAGATACACCTTTATTGCACGGGCTAACAGTGTAGTTCCAGATCAGCTGGATCATCCATGCTGTCTGATCAGGATATACATGTACACTGTATGCTTTTAGATTCATTATGTTATTTCTGACCAAGATGTGAACAGTGCAGATCCAGATCAGATTGCATGGATGTGGTCTACACTGGTCAAAATAATGTGTATATATGGAGGAAAGAGACAAACATGTTTTTGGTAAATTGACATCATTCCTTGAAATGCTGTCACCTATGTTGTGCAGGCAACATTATTTTTAATGGATTTTGCTTAAATAAATATATAATAATATTATATACTAAAATTTTTTACATTATGAACAATAATTTACAAGCAAACAGATAGCCTATTGTTGTTTATTTTCAGAAATAGCAACTAGCACAGATGTGCTGGCTGATCTGGATCTACACTGTTCACCTATGAGTAATGCCCATATCATTTGACATACAGATAATTAAACCACTCCATACCTATGAGAATCTGTACAATGCTCGCCCCTGCGTATCTCTTCACATCGTCCAGCCATCTTGGAATGCTCTCAAATGATGTTCTCTTTGTTATATCGTATGCCATTATAACACCATTTGCACTTCTGTAATAACTCTGTGTTATTGTCCGAAATCGTTCCTGACCAGCAGTATCCCATATCTGCAACTGTTAACAAAAACATTTGCCTGTTAAATAAATGGAAAAGTCATGTTCATGTATGGGTAAATAAAATTGATTTTTGTGTTTGCTGTATCAGAATAGCATGACATTTTCATAAAATAAGACTTAGAGTGATTTGTTTTATTCATGTTATGGGGTTTTAAAGTAAGTAACCGGTCACACGACTTACCGGAATCCACTAAAATTACCGGAATCCACGGAATCCACTTTGATTTACCGGAATCCACTTTAAAAATGGGTTTAATTGCATAAATATGCATTAAATTTGATTTAATTTCATAAAGTATATGTAATATATTCAATTGCTTTTAATTAAAAGATGTTTTTAGCGGAAATGACGTTTATATTTCAAAAATTGTTTACGACGCTTAATTGGCGGGAATTTGTTCGTTGCTATGCGCTTTTAATCGAATAATTTACTAAACCAAATGTTTTAATAAGTTATATTTTTGACAGATCTTAATGGGGTATTAAAACGAATTATGTTAAGATTTGCCGATTAGATATTCACCAAGTTCGTGCACGTGTTAACTTACATTTCATGTGCATAGAGAATACTTAATGGCGTTAAACATAATATCAAAAGAGATTGTAAAACTCAATATTAACAATCTCTGTTAATCACTTTTAATTATTTGTCTTTCAATCTTTAATTTATACAATCATGTTGATCGATCAAAGAAATCAGTGGCTATTGACTATAATATGTTTCACATGGCGGCGTTTTCCAAAACCATAAATAATATGACACTAACTACTCAGCCACCTGTACTTCCAATATTAGGCACCAGTGCTTCCAATTGCAACCTAATTAAAAGTTTTAGATCATGCCGTCTTCAATTGTAACAGTTCGGCGTTTTTACAGAATAAAAGAGATGTCACTTATTACTCGGACACCTGTGTTTCTACTCTCGGCAAAGGTAACGTAATTAAATTTGTTAGATCATGCCGTCTTTAATTGTCACACATCGTTGTTGAGCATATACAGCCACAATATATATACTCTTAATACAGGCCTATTAGGATATTCCTCTCCAAAAACCTGTTGTTAATAACCTTTCTAATTTACAGACTTTTCTTCAAAACGTTTAATTTTCATTAACAATATACGGATTACAAAGTGTTCATGTTAATTTCTTAGTGTTTTTTTGTGGATATTGTTTCTGTCATCCGATGTTTAGTGATTTGTTTATATATATATATATATATTTTTTTTCTTTCTGAATATGCTGTGTCAACGGTTTTTATTATTTATTATTTCTTTAATTTTGTTTAATAAATGTTTGTAACCGTTATATAAATATATCGTTATCTTAGTGTAAAAAAAAGGTTCTGTTTTTTGCACCAAGGTAACGATGTATTTATATATGTTGTATATGTATTTTAGTTCATTTGGCTGAAAACCCACTATGTTATTAGAAAACAAAGATATATGCATTATATTTACTAAATATTTCCATCAATCATACTCACAAACAAGAACAATGGTAACATGAATACATTCGTTGTTCATTGTCTATCACAAATTTACATTTTTAACGCAAATATAATCCGCCTTATTGCATAGAAAAATTTTTGGTTCCCCTTGTCATTGTAGTGCACTTCGTCGTCTTCATAGTCGGTTGACATCCCTGTTAGCACCTTGAATGTGCCGACTTGATTTGTTTTCTTGATGATGTTATTTATTTTCTTTCTCTGTGCGTCGAAGGATTTCTTTGTGAGTTTAGGGCCTTTGCGGAACTTTTTCCTCTCCGCAATTTCGGAGAAGTAGACAGACCCCTTTGACACCTCTCGATTTTAATAGGTCCACAATTTCCAGGATCCTTTTAGCGATTTCTTTTGGAGACGATCCGTGAGTAATGTCATTGTCACCGATTGTCAAGAACACGTAGTGAGGCTTGAATTGGAACAGGTTCTCCATGAGATCGTTGCAGAAATTCTCTGCATTCATTCCGCCCCGACCGAAAAAGCGAACCTCTGCAGGAACCTGTAAGTAAAAAAAGTACATATATAACTATAATACATGAATGAAATTGTCCAGAACTAATTGAGACGAGACTCATTTTTATATCAATATCTATATAAGATTATTTAATCAAATATTTATCTAATAACTTACTTTCATATCATATTTCGTAAATCTTCCCAGGCGTTTTACATAACTGTCTCCATAAATTGCTATTCTCATGCCTTTGTCCATCTTAAAATTGTACGTTTCGAAGCTCGAGTCTGAAGTCTGATTTTAAACGACTGATTGTATTTGTAAATATACGTATATATACCTCGCATGTCAATTATTCGGCTTGAGCAATTAGCGTCCGTAACAACAAACGCATTGTTTCACGGCGTGGATTTGCAGTTATTAGCATTCAGTTTGTAATTGTTTGTAAAAGTTGTAGAAAACATAAATTTTCATACATAAGCTGATAATATAAGCTGTTATGATATATTCATCATGAAATGTCAAACTGATGACATGGTATTTTGAGTGAATAATATCGTAAATATCCTTTTGTGTATTCGCAAACAGTAGAAATAAAAATACTGAATGATTAAAATAATTAATATATCTAATTAATACAATGATTAATACAATGAATATCAGGTTAGCCTATTTTATTCGATTAACAGCGCACAGCAACGAACATATTCCCGTCAATTCAGCGTCGCAAACAATTTTTGAAATATAAACATCATTTCCGCTAAAAACATCTTTTAATTAAAAGCAATTGAATATATTACATATACTTTATGAAATTAAATCAAATTTAATGCATATTTATGCAATTAAACCCATTTTTAAAGTGGATTCCGGTAAATCAAAGTGGATTCCGTGGATTCCGGTATTTTTGGTGGATTCCGGTAAGTCGTGTGACCCGTAAGTAACTATTAGCAGTGGCTAAGGGTATGGAGTTGCTGTCAGGTCTGTTCCACTAACAATAAACATTTGACATTTGTTGAGAACCTTTTGGCATTTGATACATGTTACAACAGAGAGCTTGTTGAGCCATGTTTAGGAAACTCCTTGGTATAGACACGAGTTATACTCACCTTGGGAAAAATTCATTGCACCCTTTGGGTGACAACAAAAAAATCAATAAAACTAAAAACAGTATAAATACTATAATACATACATTATCCAATGCAACATTACATCAGTACTGTAAAGACCAATTATCAGTGTGACAATGTATCCTGCCAGTTGTATACGGCAGATCTAATAACATTTTGATTTAAAGGTTTGGACCCCAGCAAATGGCAATATATCGGAGCTCTACTGTATTTGACTGCTAGAAGTATGGATCAGTACCCTAGACACTGCCTGAACTATCAACATATCAACTGTGGCAGATTTGGGTTGGAAAGAGTAGCCTCGACCAGGATTCCAACCTAGGACCTCCAGCTTACCGTGCTGTCGCTCTACTAATTGAGCTACTGAGGCCGCTGGTACGAAATCTACTACATTTCCTCCCCACCTATACAAGACATTTCCAACTTACTTGGAAATGTGCAGGCTTCTGCCTAAGTTGGAGTCGAATACCCCAGCCTAACATGCTTCGCCCGAAAGAGCTCCAAGGGTATTCGCCCTGCTCACAGCGCCAAGTGGCAGATTTGGTTTGGAAAGAGTAGCCTAGACCAGGATTCGAACCTCGGATCTCAGGCTTACCGTGCTGTTGCCCTACCAATTGAGCTACCGAGGCCGCTGGTACGAAATCTACTACACAACCATTCAGAAATTTATGTTTTTGTTTAATCAAAAATAAATTAAAATGAAATTGACGGTTCAATTCCAATTCATTTATGATCTCACATTATGGCTGTTCCCAAGTTGATGTTATGGACACTTATTACAGAGTGTCAGGGGTAAAGTTTGATTTATGTTGAATCCTCATAAGTTTAAAACTCACCTTCACAAGCTTTCCATCAATCTGAAGTGTTTTCATTGTAAAATCAACACCGATTGTACTCGCATGCTTCTCGACGTAAGTACCCGATTTGAACCTCTGAACCACACAAGTTTTACCTACATCAGCGTCACCAATTAGAACAATTTTGAAAAGGTAATCAAAAGTCTCGTCTGCCTCGGAATGGGGATGAAACGCCATAGTTTTGAAGTAAATCGTTTTTCACATTTGATGCGTCACAATTGTAAATACGAGATTGACATAATCCGGAAACACTTTTACTTCCTGTTTCGGTTTCGCGTGTAATAAGCAACTTGTGAAACGTGCAAAAACAAGTCTTAATTTCCAAGGAGCTGGTCTCACGGAATGATAAAACTGAGATTTGAGACTGGTCTCCATTCTCAGTTTTATGATCTTGGGCCCATGTGTGTAAATGATATCATTCGAACTTATAAATACCAACAGCATTTCAATTTGAAGAAAGCGGGGTACCAACTCTACCAATTGTTGCTTTATTGATATCACTGATAACCGGGTAAATAACCGATATCAAAGGCAAAAATGTTACGTTTTATCTTAATATATTTCATATATGAATGTGTTTGGGTCTACATTCTACATATAATAAGCATGTTTTCTCACAGTGTTCTTCAGCAAGAATGTATGAAAAGCAAATTCCATTTCTGATAATCTTGGTGATAAGACGAGTAACGCAGCGAGGACCGCCGTCGCAAAAGAAGATAGAACAAAGAAAAATGCCCCTAGACACTGATGAAGAAAACATAGTGATAAACCATTATTCTTGGGCTAAATCCGTTATGATATTGTTATATTCGAATTCAAATATATCAGTGATGGTTTTTTTTCTATTGTCCAAGAACTCACAAAACATTTACACGTTTATATCACTGGCGCTTGACCAGCCGCCCCACCCCCTGCCAACCCTTACTAATACGCCCTTTTTGTAAAAATGGTGTCAAGTCACTAATATTATTCCATTCTATCAAAATATGCGAAAATACACCGTCAAAGTCGTATTCTAAAAAAAAAATATTTCTAAGTATATAATTCAATTATATCGTATTCTAAAAAAAAATTATTTCTAAGTATATAATTCAATTATATACTTAAAAATATTTTTTTAGAATACGATTTTGACGGTGTATTTTCGCAATTTTGATAGAATGGAATAATATTAGTGAAATGACACCATTTTTATAAAAAGGGCGTATTAGTAAGGGCTGGCAGGGGGTGGGGCGGCTGGTCAAGCGCCAGTGAACTAGACGGTCACGTGACAAACAAGTAATATAACATACTGCTATTAATAAACAGTTTTACATATGTGATATCGCCATGCCCCTTTCATGATAATTACTGACTGGAAAATATTCAACTGGCCCATATATGCAACATCCATAATTGTTTATGTAAACGGAGTATCTAGTGACTGTCTACTTATCAATAAATAGTTATGCGCAGTGAAGCAGTCAAACGCTACCCGAGATGATCCTCCATTCATAAACAGCGTGAATCGAAGTCACGATGTATTGCAATTTGATATTAATAATTGAAATATCTTCCATTGCTATAAATTAAATATTTAGTGCAAACCCCACTTTTTCAATATTTTTAAAGCAGCAATATCATGGACACGTGGGAAAATATTTTTCTACAAACTTCTCGCACTTAATGACGGTTACGATTAACAATTAACCAAACAACTAGTTTTAAATCTGCATAAACATACACATCGGATTTGTACATATGTATAAAAATATATCTTAACCATTTCCTCTATATACGAAATTCCTCTTACATGACTGATCAGTGTAGATCCAGATCACCTGGCGCATCTGTGTTGTCTGATCTGGATCTACACCGTTCGCTGTTAGATTTATTCGGCTATTTCTGACCATACGATGCCAACAGTGTAGATGCTGCTCAAATGGCATGGATATGCCGGCTGATCTGAATCTACACTGTTCGCCCATGCGACAAAACCTTTATCTATGATGTAAATGGTTAAATCAGGAACATAACAAAATGGGCCTGCACACAATACAAAGAATGAAGGAAAAATTGTTTTCGACGATTTGATCTATCGGAAGTAAGGAAAGGGCCACAATTCGTAATCTTGAGGCTTTTACTGCAGTAAGTTTCACTGCACTTTATAATGAATAAATTGTCATTAAATAGAAATCGGCAAGATGTTGCCATTCGAACAATATTATTTACCGGTTTTCCAACTATTATCTGGCATTCTTCCTATTTATAGATGTATTTTACGTAGAATATTGAAACAATGTTGAAAACAGAAATTTCGGTTATAAGTAATATATAGTTTTCTTTTAATTTAACAAACTAAAATGGAGATAAAAACCCATTAACAAAACTTCAAAGTTGGAAACAACGATATTTTCCAAAATATAAAACTTGGCTAATTTGGGAGAAAGAATTCAAAATACAAAAGTAGTTTTAAGCATATTTGCAAGCATGTATTTCTTCGCTAGGATTTGAATTGCCCGGCCCGTCGATAAATTAATTATATAATTTTAATTTATATTTATTTGAAAGACTTTTCAAATTTGAATATTATAAACACTGCTGATATTAAGTTATGTCCCTCTTATTTTATAAAACACACTGAGTACAAAAAGACAATATGAATATAACCAAGCTGCTTTAAAGTCACTTTGATGATCACGATTCGTCTAAATTTAGAACAAAATACCCGAGTATTTGACCCATTAAAGAACAAGTAATCCAATACCCCATAAATCCATATGATATTAGTAATGGGTGGGTTATTGAAGCTAGGTCATCGCATAGTGGTATTTAAATGTTTAAAATGTTCTTTATGTAACTGCGAGTATCTAGGACTTAGACCAGGTATGTGCTCCTTCCTTCAGTTGAATGGGAACCCAAAAGACCGAGAACTATACTGGTATTTACACGTACAATAGGTCGGCATGATGTAATACTTGAACAAGTCATTGTTGCTGCTGTTTTGCATCTTTTTTTCAATAATCTCTCACTTATTCACAGAAAAACTGTTTGTGCATTTTCGGCGGCCGTAGAAAGTCTCCCCGTGCAAAGACGCCAGAGTTGTTATCAGTATTATAATCGGTTATTGGTGTCACATATATCGGGGTCATCCGCGTAAACCTTTTTAAGGGGGACAGGAAGGAGGCGGGGGTAGGACTAGGTGGGGGTAGTCCCCGGTAGCTCAATCGGTACTGTTGTAAACGTCAACGTTATGTTTGTTAGGATCTGTCGCCGAACGGGTTCGACCCAGTGGAGGATTATAATAATTAATTTACATTTATGTTCAAAAAGTATAAAAGTATTAATTATACATTTCCGTGACTTGGGTTGTTTAAATCTTTATAAAATACTAATATGCGGCTCGATGGCTAGGTGCAAACTATTATACCGTAAACAGAACAGCAAAAATACGCTTGTTATATTTAAATCAGTTTCTAATCACAAAGTAAATAACAATTTATGTTGTCAAACTCATAAAATTATGAAAATGAACAGTTCACTAGTTTATATACGTTTGTGAATAAAGTAACACTTGCATTAACAGTAACAAACAACCCGACAGATGTCCCCATTGACGCTTAAAGTCACAAAGGCGCATAAAGCCTCCAAAAATTGACAAAGCGAAGCATGTAATAATATCCGACATCGTTGGCTTTAAAGGCACGAAAACCCACAAAACACTTGTTGTCATTTACTTAGATGAATCGAATAAATTCTTGAATTTCTATTATTTCACACTGAATTAAAAGTACTCGGATTCGTGCATGCGCGAAACTCCTTTACATCTTGTGCGCTTTATATTAATCTCAAACTAAATTATACTTTAAATGTTTCAGATGAACAATGGAAAGCTGCTGGCGGCTAATGATAATTCTCATCTTTGGAACAATTTGTAACCTAGCACGAGGACAAAATGCCCTCACAGACGAAGAGATCGCTACGCTCCGAGCCAATAATTTCACCGTTACCATAGCAACGGACACAATTACACTGGCACACCATGGTTTGCCGGAACACACTTCAGAAGGTGGGTGGGGCAATCCAAATAATGCAACAATAGTCAATCACTCATACACACTACCTCGTCAAGCAACAGTCTCGGAACCCAAAGGGTGTGCAGGTGGTTTAGGAGTTATCGGCCTTGCGGTTAGCGGTGGCGCTTTCTATAACCCATACACTGGTTTTGGATGGAACGCCGTTGAGGGCGAATGTAAAGAAGATTTAGATACTTGTTATGGACACCCATCACCTGATGGTACCTATCACTACCATAGCTTGCCTGACTGCCTCTACACCGGAGAATTACGAAACAAGTTTCTGGGCGTGGCTCTAGACGGGTACCCGATATATGGCCCGATGGATGAAACGGGTAAAAACTGGACTACGGCAGAACTGGACCAATGCCATGGACATTATAATAAGGGCAGATACGTGTACAGAGCCACACTGGAGTTTCCTTACATACTAAGTTGTTATCACGGAAACAGTGTGAAGGTCAATCAACCAGCGGGCGGCGGCGGCGGCGGCGGGATGCCGCCACCTCCCAATGGCGGCGGTGGCGGCGGCGGAAACCTGCCTCCTCCACCGGGCAGACGCCGCCGGCACACGATGGACCACAATCTTCATCGCCGACAGATTCAACCGCCACCTGGTCACGAAAATGATCCCTGCTGGAAAGCCGAAACTCAAAACTGGAGTGCTTTAACATGCATAGTTGTTTGCGAAAATGCAGGTAGTGACTTGAGTAATTGTCCATCGCGTTCTGCATTAGTAAATGGCACCGGAAATCCGACAGGTGGATCGGTTACCCAGTCAACTACCATAGGAGCTATTCTGGGACTTTGTTTGATAGTCTATAGTCTATAGTATATTGGCAATACTATCTTAACACTTCAGACTGTACATTTTGTTAAAGATTAACAAGTATGTGGCACACACGTGTAAACTTGTTACTCATTATAAATGAGTTTATCGCATGTGCAAACAGTGTTGATCCAGAGAGTGCCATCTGATCAGCATCTACACCGTTTGCCAATTTGACAGAAATAACAAAAAGCAAACAGCGTAGATCCTGATCAGATCGGCTGGTTTTGATCTACGTTGTTTGTCCATTGATGACAGACATATCCCGTGACGGTAAAATGTTAATCTTTGAACTCTAAGATATTTGTGTGCAATAACTATTCGGTCTGTGTCCAAGGTTATAAAACTGAGCAAGGAAACCTGGTCAGCCAATCTGATGCTTGAGATTTGAGACTGGTTTCCAATCTCAGTTTTATAACCTCCAGCCCTGGTGTTGCCTATTCAGATTTATTAAGAAATGTGTCAACTATCATGAAATAAATATTAAGGTAAATTATATTACACGTTATTGTTTTCAATAGCATACAAAGGCCGTTTGGACTCATTGTAGAAGTAATCCAACGTTATTTTGATGTAAAAAAATATTATTTTGTCTTAATGCCTTACCCCAAGTTGTAAGTACACCACAAACTGACTAGTTGAATAACACATTAAAACAGAGAAGGCCTTACTGTAAAACAATCATTTTCTTTTTATCTTTCCCCAAAATTTCGGATTTCATTAATTGTCACATGTTAACAATTGCCATCTTTCAACACACTCAACGTTTATGTTCCTCGGTCGGCCTGTACCTTCTCCATCAGTTAAGTTGTATATGGATCTGCGGAGCAGCGGTATTTCGGAGCACGGAAGGTACTGGGTATGAGCCGGACCTAGTCTGTACCATTGTGCTCGAAATCAGTAATCCGATTAAGAAGACAAAATCACCGATTTTCATGTAAAGACATTATTTTGCTCCAAAATTAGTCTAGATTCCGGAGTCGATGAATTTTGCCCGTTAAATGTTTCAAGCAAGATAGCATAAATTTTAAATAAAATTATATTTTTGGATTATGCGGTATTGTCCAACAATATTGACCTTACATGTGACCCTTTAGTCGAAAAATTCCGTAAAAGTTACGATCTTCTTGTAAAGAGAAATGAATGTATAAGAAGCCCGCTTAGCTCAGTCGGTTAAGGTGTTTCAATTCAAGAATATAGAAGTGAACTCGTAGTTTCGAATCCTGATGTAACTTTTATAAAGTTTTCTTAAAACTCATGCAGACCTTTTTTGCGTATACTAACTGTGTAGTATTTTTAATAAATGTATATATAGCGTGTATGCGCTAAAGCAAATTGCATTTATAGCTTGTACGATTGCATAATGCCAAAAAGAAAACCGTTGAAAAATAAATCTCATCTTGGTATTTGTAAGGATTCGAACCGGACACTTTCAGTTCAGTAGTCCGGAGTGTATTTGTCTACACCACACCTCACTGACGTAAAAGTTGGTCAATATATTTGCTGGTTAGATATAGGTGTTTATCTAATGGCCTTTACGAAAATTAATGAAGTGCCAGGTCAAAATTGCTGGACAATACTGTTACGGTCCGGCTGTTGGGCAGGGCCAGGTACGGATTCTGTTATCCGTCTAGACGGTGAAGACAACCTCTACACCTTTTCTGACTCTTGGAGGCCTTTCTAACAGGGTTCGAACACCAGGTTCTCTGGGTCTGAGCCAGTAACTGGCAAGGATGAAATACCCTTTTGCTATACGCAGACTTGGGAAAACTGTTATAAATGGCCGAAATTGAGCTCCAACTAAACTACTGTAGTAATATTTTGTTTTTTCCTACCTACAAATCTAAAATAGCCAGCTTCAGTTTAATGAATTTTATTTTCAATATAAAGTACCTCAACAGTTGTTAATTATTCTGATAATTCACCAAAACAAAATATAAAGACAAAATATGGAAATTGACAATATGTTAAATTCTGTTGCCAGTCTATTACAAATGATAAGGCTAGTAGCTAGTCTATTTATGAAATGCTTAAAACCTGCTAAAAAGCATGCAAATACACTACTGAAGTCAAAAGACTTTAATGAATAACTTTTAAACACTCTGCCTTTACAGGCTAATTATAATTAATATGCTATGAAATTCTTTAACAAATTTGTATTCAACCTTTAAATAAATGAAATTCTGTCAGATAAAATTACTAAAAGTCAATTGTTTGATAATAATTTTGAACCTTGCTTGAATCTTGTACAAAAAAAAATGAATGACGACAATTTTGGAATTTTGATGTGTTGGAGCTCCAGAATGAAGAAAAACTGGGTTTATATACCCCAGATGTACGCACTTAAAATTTGCGGTACACTTTAGAAAAATGGGTACACAAACAAAAAGTGTGTGCAAATGCGCACGGTTTAACGCTGCGCACAAGATTCAACCAAGTGCGCGTTACAAACTTACAAAGTTTAAGGAAAATCGTAAATGAAACTTCCACTAATATACATATCAATCAAAATAGAAAACAATAAAGAAAATGACTGTCACCTCTGACTTCCTTTTAAATGGATAGTTATCGTGAAAATTAAAGCTGAATTTGGATGACATTTATGGATGCTGAGCAAACTGTTTACGTATCCTAGGCAACCGCCCATGATGCAATGCGGTGGAATACAACAACAATGGCCGCCTCCATGCCTGATTCACAAAATATTAAAGATAAAATGACAGTTTTCATTCAGGATAATGGCTTAAAATAGTTACAATGTATCAATTTGGAGACTAACAAACCTGGATTTATGATCCCATTCAACAAATAAAAGTAAGATAATTTATTAATAATGCATTTTGACTAGAATCGGACCAAAACACAGACTGTGTACATGTCAGTCATGCATATTACTACAATACCCCCCACTAAAAATGTCAAAGTTCCATCTGACAAAATTAATAAATTGAGGCACTTAAATTTAAGTTACTGTATAAGTTTCTCAACAAGTAAACATTTAAAGGCACATTCAACAAGTCAATTAATAACCTTAAATAAATTCAATGAAGCAAATCACCTTAATATAAGGTACACATACTTTATCGTTATGAATAGGAGAACAAGTTTGGTGAACAGCCTTAACAAGCTAAACATTTCAAAGTTCAACAAGAATCACCTTAACAAGTAAAAAAAACATGTCACCTTAATATAACATAAACATTAAATTTCTGAGGCAATATACATAAACAGTTCTCTGTTGCCCTCCGTGCAGTTATTACTAAAATTAATGTAAAATCAGTAATGGCACTGTGCAGGTAATAATTATAAATTTAACTTTGAAATGAGAAAATGTCTCTAATTGTCACTGTCACTTTTTCACAATCCGACTATGAGAGTCACTCCATGGCATGAATCACAAAACTATTTTTAATTAATTATTTCACTCTGAAAGTCACTGATAAACATTTCTATTTGTTAAAAGTCATGTTTAGTAGTAGCAATACATTTCCTTCAGATTGTAGGTAATTCACTTAATTAAAAGTCACTTTTCAAATGTTAATTTTTAGGTTTAAGTATGTTCTCCTTGCTTTCATCCTTTCTAGCCTCCTTCCTACTTTCTTCTCGTCTGCTATCCTCCCTCTTACTATCATTTCTCTTGACTTCCTTCTTTCTTTCTTCTTTCCTGCTATCTGCTCTTTTACTTTCGCCTCTTCCGACATCCTTCTTACTGTCCTCCCTTCTGCTATTCTCCATCTTGCTATCTTCTCTTCTGCCATCCCTACTTTCTTCTCTCTTCCTACTGTCCTCTCTTCCCTGATTCTTCACCATCTCCCTTCTCGGTGTTGCAGCCTCGGATGTTCTGGTTCGTTGGATCTCCTGGCCAATCCTGTCAACAGCATGAACAAGTCTTTCGAACATCTCTCGCATTGTTCTATCCACATTACGGATTGCCCTGCTGTTGGAATCGATCGCATTCTCTAGCTTCTCCATGGTGGCTGCCGGGAGTTCACAGTGGCACTTTTTCATGTCCTCTTTCCGACTTGGGTTTTCCTCTAGCCTAGCCTTCTTTGTTATTGGCTCTAGGGTTTCATCGGTTTGTTGGGCAGTGTCTATTTTTCTGGTTGGGCTGTTTGAGAGAAAGCTCATCAATTCAGAGTCAAAGCAATTAGGAGAAGTGTTGCCCAATAGCTGCGGTCTTATATCCTCATACTGAGTGGGAAGCGCTGGGGTGTTTAAGGAGCTGGTGGTTTGTGGCGTTGATCGCATTACTGGGGTTTGCGTTATTGTGCACGTGGTAGAACAACTTGCTGTAGTGGTGGATTGAATGGTGGATTGCTGTTGCACAGGCATATTAGATTTTGGGAACCTAAATGCGTCAGGTATCTGCTGGGGTAACTGAAGGCTGGTTTGAGCACCCAGGCATGGCATGCTGCTTTGGCTTAGAAGACTTTTGTGTGAAGGCACACTCAAGGTTGTCGGGTTGTGGCTTGTTGCTGGGTTGCTTAGGAGAGTGGCTAGGATCTCAGGAGTAACCTGGATGGTGATGAGCCCCTCCGTCTGTTTTAAATGGGTGGATGGCACATGATTGTGATTGCTTTCCGGCAAAGAAATGTCGGATGAGTTGCTTGCGGATGAGTTTACATCGAAAAACTCGTCAAGATCTGGGTCTAAGGGGTCCTCTGACGGCACTACCTTGCCTGAGAACTGCTCAGACAAAGAACACTGCCTGAAATCCACGCCCTCCTTAATCTGTCTGGGGTTGTTATTTTCGACCAGGTAGCTGTTATCAGTAGCACCACACTTAAGCTCCAGAGCCATCAGTAAGTGACGCTTATAACTTGTCTTATGGCGGTACAGGGCTTCCTTGGTTGTACATCTAAACAGGCACAACTTACAATAGAAGGGTGTCTGATCCAACGTCAAATGGTGCTTCAGGACATGCCCAATGATGCGGTATCTTACGTCTGCATGCGTCTTACCAGTGGCCTCGCAATGACAGCACATATACAACCTGCCTCGTCTCACCTTCTCGCTTGACATCTGAAAATACACAAGAACAAAGGGCCTTGTCAAAGCGGGGCAACCACTGCGATGTCAAACAGTGACATGCTTTCTAGCAGGCTGGCTGGACTATGGTTGAAAAATTTTGAAACTGGCATTGCTGAAGCTGGCTGTATTTGACCCTTGCCCTGTACTATGGAAACTCTATATTACTCTGCACTCCCCCTTTAGCTGTTACACCTAATGGACATTCATGGTAACCTCAGGAAATGACTACTGCTACAAAATGACTATGACTATTGGATCTAGTGTCTGGAAGGTTGCCTGATGGACTTCTTGGCTCTCGTTATCCACCGTGGTAAATTGCAGCCTTCATATCGCTTGAGTTTGTCATGGTGAACACAACGTTGATCACCCTCTTGGTTCAACTGTATGACGAAGTTTATAGTTGACAGCTTTGATGTGATGAGGTAGGGCCCTTCATACCTTTTTTCCAATTTAGGGGTAACCCCAATTTTCCTACTTTCGTGTAAGTACCACACGATGTCGCCCACTTCATACAAATGAAAGGAGAGCTTATGGTCATACACCTCTTTGCTTCGCTTGGCACTGTTGTGCAGGTATTTTCTTGCTACATCATGTGCTTTGAGCATCCTAGCCCTAAGCAGATTTGCATGTGCAGCAAATGAAGGCACTTCGTCTGTCGTCACATGACCTCCATAGACAATGCTGGCAGGCAGTCGGACCTCCCTACCTATGGACAGCATATTTGGTGTAAGCTTCGTAGATTCATTCGGTGTAGAGCGGTAGGCACCTGCTAAGCAGCCAAGGTACAAGTCCCATTGGTCTTGTTCATCAGAGAGGTAGGCTCGGATCATCTTTAGTAATGTTCGGTTGAAACGCTCTGTTTGGCCGTTTCCTTTCGGGTTTCTTGGGCTCGTCCTTGTTTTTCTTATTTCAAGGATCCTACAGATTTCCTTGAAGACCTTACTTTCAAATGCTGACCCTTGGTCGCTGTGAATACTAAGTGGTGTACCCCATCTTGATACGAAGTCATTTACTATCCTGGTGGCACACTCTTCTGCCTGCTGGTTGGGCACTGCTATAACTTCCACATATTTTGTGAAATGATCCGTGAGCGTAAGTATGTATCGGTTTCCTCTCTCTGTTACAGGAAATGGGCCCATGTAATCAACAGCTAAAGTATCCCAAGGCGCGCCGCTTCTCAAATGCCCCAATGGAGCTCTCGGTTGCTTCGGGGGTGTCTTATCTGCTGCACAAACATCACATTCTCGTATGAACATGCTTATATCCTCCTTCATGTTAAACCAATAGAATGTTTGAGCTGTTCTTTCTTTGGTTTTTCTTGTGCCTAAATGACCACTCAGGACAGAGCCGTGCATCTGTTGTAATACATTGGTTTTTATAATTCTAGGGACAAGGAGCTGCTTGCGTTCCTCAGTACCATTTTTCTTTGGAAATACTTTATAAAGCATGCCATTCTGAAGATGGATGTTATCCCATATTATCCAATAGTGTCTTGTGGCTGGACTAGCTGTCACCATTTCAGCACTTGCGGGTTTTCTGTCTTCACATTTTGCTTTATGAATTGGTCCTATATCAGGGTCTTTGGACTGAATATTTGCCATCTCTTCTGGAGACTTAAGATCCATCCACTGTGGGAGCTTGGCTTCTGACTTTGAGGTACTTGGAGTCGGATGTGTCTGAGGTGCTCTCTGTGTGACCTCATCTGTTGTTTGCCTTATCGGACTCTCGTCTTTTGATGCACCCGCAGTTCCTTCTTTGGCAGCCGACACCTCTATATGATTGGTCTCCATTGGCTGTGTGTTTGTATTGCGCAGTCCATCTTCAGCATTTGTCTCTGTCATGGTTTCTTTTTCTTTAGCATTCAGCTCTAGCATCATCTGATCTGCCCGTCTTCTGCACTTTTTGCAGGGCCCACATTTCAAGGGCTCATCCATGTCAATCTCTGGACAGGTACAGTCTCGAGGACTTTCACAGCGTGACAAGGCATCACAATGGGCTTGTTTCTTTCCAGCTCTGTATTCAATAACAAAATCATAGGGAGCCAATATTTCGATCCATCTTGCAATCTTGCCGCTAGGTTCCTTTAGGCTGAAGAGCCAAACTAGCGCTTGATGGTCACTTCTCACTAAGAATCGCCTGCCAAGCAAGTATTGTCGAAAATACTGGACAAAGAAAACTACTGCAAGGAGTTCCTTTTCAGTTATGCAATAATTTCTTTCAGCCTTGTTTAAACTCCTGCTGGCGTATGCAATGACTCGTTCGCGTCCCTCTTGGATTTGCTGTAAAACTCCTCCTATACCTATTCCAGATGCATCGACATCCAGTATGAACTGTCCGCTTTCATTGAGAGGATAGCCCATCACATCGGGACTGACCAAAGCCTTCTTTAATGCTTCAAAAGCATTCTCACATGACTTGTCCCATATAAATTCCTTGCCTTTCTTTGTGAGGTCTACCAAAGGGCGTACCATGTCCGCAAAACCCCTCACAAATCGGCGGTAATAGGATCCTGTAGCCACAAACTGCTTGACTTGCTTTGGAGTCTTAGGTGTCGGCCACTGCAAAACCTTGGCAATATTGGTGGGGTCTGGTCTGATACCTTCTTTCGACACAATGTGGCCTAGGAACACGACTTCAGTCTGCAGCATGTTACACTTATCTGGCTTAAGTTTCAGTCCAGCTTGCTTGATTCGTTCTAAAACTTGACTTACTCGCTCGATGTGTTGGTTGAAATCTGCAGCAAAGACTACAATATCATCTATGTAAACGAGACAGGTCTCCCATTGTAATCCTTGGAGTGCGAGTTCCATAGTACGCTGAAATGTACTAGCCGCATTATTCAACCCAAAGGGCATCCGCGTCATCTCAAAATGTCCAAATTTGCAGCAAAAGGCGCTCTTTGGAATATCTTCTTTCTTGAGGGGAATCTGAAAGTACCCAGATGTCAAGTCGAAACTGCTGAAAAGCGAACTACCAGCTACCGCGTCAAGACAGTCTTGGATGCGAGGTAGTGGAAACCCATCTGGTTTCACCAAAGCATTCACCTTGCGGTAGTCTACGCATGGCCTTACTGCTCCTGATTTTTTCCTCACTAGGACAATAGGTGAAGCCCATGGGGAAGTGCTTTTCTGGATCACTCCCTTTTGAAGCAGGTCTTCTATGGCCTTCTTTTCCTCGCTAGCATATGCCATCGGTACCCTTCTGGGCCTCTGCTTTATTGGTGGGGCTTCTCCAGTATTAATCGAATGTTCAGCCAGATCTGTAAGCCCTAGGTCCCATTCGTGCTTTGAAAACGTCTCTTGATACTTGACTAAGAGTCCTGCAACCACTTGCTTCTCATATTGAGATTTTCCTTTAGTTGATCTCTCAAACATGTCTTTCAGGTGTTCAGGGACCTCACTTTCAAGAGCTTGATCAACATGGAGTCTGGTTTTGGTCTCAGCTGTCCTTGGTTGAATTCTGCGAACTAAAGCAAGGTTTTCTTCCTCCAATTCGTGTTCTTTGGCAAGCAGTACACTAACAACTCTTTCAATTCTCTCTGCTCTGCCAATCTCTGCGTCTTGCTTCAAGGCACAATCATGTTTAAATGGATTCATTATCCTCACTTTGCATGCAACACTTCTGTTGATATCCACTAACGTAGAGGCCATTTTCAACATATATCTGTTTGCGAAATTTTCTGTTGGCTCAATTAAAAAACTTGGGTTGGGGTCTAGGTCGTCTTCCTCCATCCTTTCTACAAAAACATCCACCAAAGCTTCGGAATTACCAGGGATAACACAATCATCCCCCACTACCACTTTTCTGGACATCTGTGTGCCTCCAATTCTTATACAGGGAATTTCTGTGCCATCTAAAACTATTTTGTTCCTGCTTAACAAAATATCAGCTGGCCCGCTTTCACTATCAGTCAAGACGTCGAACCCCAAAAGAGCATCATCCTCTATCTCAGCTACTATAGCCTCTTTGATGACCTCTAGTGTTCCCAGCTTTAACCTGAATAAAGCCTTTCCCATCTCTTCAATTGGAGCACCGCCAGCACCTCTAAGGCAAACTCCCTTTTGGAGCTGTGGTCGGTTACCATCCTCAATGCTTTTGTAGATCCGTGACGAGATTACGGTCCTAGATGCACCAGTATCCGCAGTAAATAGAACCGGTTTGCCTTCTATACTTCCCTCTATGTATAACCCATCGCAAAGCCGGCTCATCCTCACTTTACCTGCCTCTGACTGGCTGCATCCTTCCCCAATGTTTTTAAAATTCGACTTTTGGCCCTCATCCTTCTGATTCTCTAGTTGGACCTCCCTCTGGACCCGAGGAATGGTCCCCTGGAGTTTAAAGGCTCCTTCTCATCTTTTTCTTGGGTGGTCTCTTTTGGTTTACTTCCTTTTGACCCTTGGTTTGGGCACTCCCTTGCAAAGTGACCAATTTGGTGACAGTTAAAACATTCCGAGTCCTTCTTTCGAAACGTGTTCTGACGCTGATTACTATTGTTTTCCTTCTGTGACTTCTGGTTCTGCTCTAATTTCTCAATTCTGTCCAGGAGTGTTTGAATGATGACATCCTGATCACCAGTTTTCTTGTTTTCAGGTTTAGCATCCTTGTTTATGTTCTCTTTGTCTTGTTTTTTGGCAGGGATTCTGTTGATAACTTCAGGCTCATCCTCCTCTTCAAACTGGTCGATGGTTCTTCTGGTCATCTTCTTGCCATGTCTGTCTGAGTAACCTAACCTTCTGGTCTGGATCAGATTTACCACATGGAAGACCGCTTCATCTATATTCTGGGGCTCTTTGTGGTATTCAACCTCAAACCTCACTTCATCATCTAGTAAACCATCCAAGAACCGTCTTACTAAATCCTCATCTCTTGTCCGTCTGTCTCTGTACCCATGGGCCTTGTCATACAAGCGTTTCAGCTCGGCTGCAAATTCTTCAGCTGTCTCACCATGTTTCTGCGACCTACGGCTAAATTTGGCAGCAAATGACCTAGCTGTTTCAATCACCCGAAAGCGGCTGTTCATCTCAGCAACTAGCTCCTGGTAGTCATTCAGCACAGGGGGTGATAGCTGCGAGAACGCAAATTGTCCTGCTTGACCTTCTAACCTGGGCAGCAGCTGATCTAACTTGTCGTCTTCGGTCCAGCCATACCTTGAAGCTATTGCCTCAAACCGGGAAATCCACATAGCCCAGTCTTCTTTTCCAGTGAACGATGGGATTTTGATGCCCCCTACAGGGTGACTGCCCATGTTATGTCTACTTCCATAATCATGAAATTGACCCCTAGGCTGTCTGCGGTCTGCTCTTCTATCTTCACCTTGAAACTGCAAACCGGTTGGTCTGTTAGCATTCCATGTAGTGTTGATAGCCGGACTATGCCGGGAACCAGTGGCGCGCGTATAGTTATTATTGCTATATTGTGTATATGGTCGTTGATCTTCATACTGCTCACCATACCTTGCAGGATTTGCAGAATAAGCCTGGGGATAAGTGTTAGGTCTGTTGTCTTCAGTAAAGCTGGTATGAGTTTGTTTCAAAAGCTTTAATTCGTGTACTACGTCCTTAAGGATACCGGTTACTCCACTCATTGCTTCGCTCACATCCTTCAGTGTATGCCTTTCATGCACGGAAAAGGAGGTATTTACACCAGAGTCAGTCATAATTGGACTATCGTTATTCAGAGATCTTGAACCTGGTATAATCGTTGAGTTATATTGGCTGGGAGCTGGATTTTCTCGCCTTTTAAAAGCAATTTCTGAGTCAGAATCATCAGGTGAAAAATGTGATACGGTGTCAAATCCATGACTGCTTGAAGTCGCATAAACATTCTGGGTTGGCCGGAAATGCTGAGTTTCTGTTTCGCTCTCTCTTGCCAAAGCCTCATAACTGGTTGGGATGATGGTGGTGTTGGTTGCTGACATCTTCTGGGTTTGGATCACTGGATCTGTTGATAAAATGACAGATCCCACTTCTGACACCACAAAACTGTTGCGGTCCGGCTGTTGGGCAGGGCCAGGTACGGATTCTGTTATCCGTCTAGACGGTGAAGACAACCTCTACACCTTTTCTGACTCTTGGAGGCCTTTCTAACAGGGTTCGAACACCAGGTTCTCTGGGTCTGAGCCAGTAACTGGCAAGGATGAAATACCCTTTTGCTATACGCAGACTTGGGAAAACTGTTATAAATGGCCGAAATTGAGCTCCAACTAAACTACTGTAGTAATATTTTGTTTTTTCCTACCTACAAATCTAAAATAGCCAGCTTCAGTTTAATGAATTTTATTTTCAATATAAAGTACCTCAACAGTTGTTAATTATTCTGATAATTCACCAAAACAAAATATAAAGACAAAATATGGAAATTGACAATATGTTAAATTCTGTTGCCAGTCTATTACAAATGATAAGGCTAGTAGCTAGTCTATTTATGAAATGCTTAAAACCTGCTAAAAAGCATGCAAATACACTACTGAAGTCAAAAGACTTTAATGAATAACTTTTAAACACTCTGCCTTTACAGGCTAATTATAATTAATATGCTATGAAATTCTTTAACAAATTTGTATTCAACCTTTAAATAAATGAAATTCTGTCAGATAAAATTACTAAAAGTCAATTGTTTGATAATAATTTTGAACCTTGCTTGAATCTTGTACAAAAAAAATGAATGACGACAATTTTGGAATTTTGATGTGTTGGAGCTCCAGAATGAAGAAAAACTGGGTTTATATACCCCAGATGTACGCACTTAAAATTTGCGGTACACTTTAGAAAAATGCGTACACAAACAAAAAGTGTGTGCAAATGCGCACGGTTTAACGCTGCGCACAAGATTCAACCAAGTGCGCGTTACAAACTTACAAAGTTTAAGGAAAATCGTAAATGAAACTTCCACTAATATACATATCAATCAAAAGAGAAAACAATAAAGAAAATGACTGTCACCTCTGACTTCCTTTTAAATGGATAGTTATCGTGAAAATTAAAGCTGAATTTGGATGACATTTATGGATGCTGAGCAAACTGTTTACGTATCCTAGGCAACCGCCCATGATGCAATGCGGTGGAATACAACAACAATGGCCGCCTCCATGCCTGATTCACAAAATATTAAAGATAAAATGACAGTTTTCATTCAGGATAATGGCTTAAAATAGTTACAATGTATCAATTTGGAGACTAACAAACCTGGATTTATGATCCCATTCAACAAATAAAAGTAAGATAATTTATTAATAATGCATTTTGACTAGAATCGGACCAAAACACAGACTGTGTACATGTCAGTCATGCATATTACTACAATACGACTTACATTGTCATTTAAACTATAGACTTCAGCTTAAAAATGTGTTTAAATGGCTTGTAGTATGATTTGTCATCAGGGCGTGTCGACGACATAACTGCAATTGTGTGGCATTTTAATAAATTAAGATCGTAATTTTTGCTGTTCTCATATTTTCGTGATTTTCTAAACGTATTGTGCGTCGGTCTGTCTTAAAAATAGAAGGTTCCGTCGCCTGCAAAATTTAAGGCATGCAGGGATCAAAGTTTGCACAAAGTGTGTGATAAGAGTTGTGTTTATTAAGGGACTATGCCGCTTGTGCAGTAGTTAGCATTCAGGGCGGGTAATCGATCTGCGACTTACCATGCATTTTGTAAACAAAAGTCGGTCATTTTGGGTAGGAATTGCTAAGTGTTCTACTATTGCTCGTTATCTTAGTATGTCCAATTGTCACCGTTCGCCGAACATATTCCTGAAGTGCGCATATTTCTATCACGCATATATATTTTTGAATATTATTCATCCACTTACAAATATATAAAGTTGCTTTCGTTAGAGCTATTTCGTTCTAACTATTTTTCTTCACTGTTCTAACTTTGTATGAACGTATGTCAGATTTAATGAACATAGTAACGTTTTTAACATTTAACGTTTTTAACATTGATTTGTGCAAAGTTTAATTAAACTGCATTTTGCTGTTTGAGAGATTTTGACATTTTTTTGTTCTTTTTTATCTGTACTAATGTAATGACGAATGGAGTAACGCCTTAATTCAGGTACACCAAACAAAGAAAACAGCTAGTATTGCGCCGAGAATATTACATACACATTGAAACTTGAATCTGTTTGCAAATAAAACAAATATTCACAAACAAATATAAATAATGGGGTTATTCTTAATCAATGCCCGAAACAACAGCATCAAACGTCTACGACAAAACCAACACTTACAAAAACTAGTTATTTGACAATTAAATTATGAAGTGAAAAACAAGAGTGCCAAAGTGCCACAAAACACGCCCACCGAAGAATTTGCCATTATTTTGTAAAGGGCCATAACTCTGACGTGCCTAAAGCGATGTGACTAGTTATTATGCCCATAAACATTTTCCCCAAATTTCATGAAGATCGGTCAACAATTGTTTGAGTTACTGAGCGGATATCGATGTAGACGCCGCCCGGACGAACCCGTCTTCGAATGGCGTATAATAATGAAATACAGTATTTTAAGTAAGTAGAAATTATTTTTGTTATTTATTTTGAATAATTTTAAAGCTTATGCCGTTAATTGTCGCATAAATGCCCTTCATCGCTAGAGGTTCGAGTTAATTGGAAGACGGAAAATTTTGATTCTTTGAAGCATGGAAACTGTTCAGCTACTTTCTGGAAGTCCACTGGTTCTGTTATGCGATCATACCTGAAAATACTGTGCATGACAACATTTAATCCATTGGGGATCGGCGGTAATGTCTACTCAGTATTTAGGGAGGCAGGGATCAGGACATCTGTTTACTATTTACTTAAAGGTAAGAATTCGGGGGTTTGCATTTCTATAGAGCTTTTTTAAAACACTCATTACAGATTAAGAAATCTAAGATGATCTGCCAAATACCATACCTTACAACTGAATATTATAGTTATAAATTATTTTTGCAGTCACGATTTTATTACAAATGTAAATAATCGGAGCATTATCCAGGGCGTTATTATATCACGATTTCCATTGTATTCATAAAATGTGCAGTCGGAATTTATTATGGATTATAAATAGGAATTACACTGTCATTATTTAAAACGAAGTCCTACATCATACATGTAGCCTGATTACTAATATCGAGATAGTCACAGCTAAACTGTTGTTGTTGTTGATTTTGGCAAAGATTTTTGAGTCTTGCGGGTCAATCCAGTGAGTGAGCAATATAATTTAAGGCGTTACTTCGTTCGTCATTGCACTGTCAGAGATAAAAAAAACAACTAGAATATGACCTCGGACACTGATTCCCACACTGCTGCAACAACATTTGTAATAACAAAGGGCCATAACTCTGGTAAAATGGTCGCAGGAAAAAATCCTTTCTTTACGATCACCTACACATCCTGCTCGATCATCTGTGCAAGTTTGAAAGAAATCCGTCTGATAGTTTAGGACTTGATGTCACGATTTGGAGGGCGTACGTAAAGACGGACATACAGCCACACGGAAGGACGACTGCAACAATATATGCCTCCCATTTCAGCCAATCAGGTTCTTGAGATTTGAGACTGGTCTCCAGCTTTACTTTTATGAGCCTGGGCCCAGAAGTACATCTTATTACACTAGTTGTGATATGTCACCCTAAGGTACTTTGTAAAATAAAAAAATCATAATACAAAATTGACTCCGTCAAATTTGACATTGACCGAAAGATGCTGGCTCCAGAAACGACCCTGTTGTTGTAAGCAATATAATTTGAATGTTTGATGAAGAAATATTAAGCAATGACAAAGTTACATCCAACGTAAAATTTCGCGACAAATCCAAAATCAACAGAAGGCATAACTCTTTCTAATGTGACTTTAACCTAAAGATTCAGACATCATTATGACCATGTTGTCATAGACAGAATCCAAGTACAAAACGGGGCATAACTGTCAAATGTGATCTTGACTTAAAGAGTGTTAGAAAAGCACGAATGGTCCTGTATCATACAATAGAAATATTAAAAGGGCAATAACCATAAACAATTACCAAACTGTAACAAGGTGATAGTAATTATGCACATCTCCTCAAATGATTGAATTTACCGACAAAGTGTTACTGTATGCAAGCCAGTGGTTGTCAAGACAAAGCCCGGATACGATTGGTCCTATATCATACTATACAGAGTTTTAAGGGCACAACTCTGTGAAAAGTTCATCCAGTTGGAACGTGAAGATATTATTCAAATCCACTCTTAATAGTGAATTTCGTCAAAAAATGTAACCGAGTTCCAACTGCAGGTTGTGGAGAATTATCCCAGACAAGCATGGTCCTATATCATGATGGTATTTAGAAATTATAAGGGCAGTAACTATATGGAAACTTATTCAGTTAACAAGTGCTGAAAATAAAACATCTCCTTTGTTTATAGTTTCCGTGAATTCCAACTGGTGACTGCTAAGGAATAGCCAAGATGTGAATGGTTAAGGGCTTGCCACACTCCTCCCAATCCTATTCATCAATAAAAAGAAAATTATCAAAATCTCAATAACGGCAAAATGCCGTTCAATGAAACTTTGCACAAATGAATGTTACTAATGTATCTTTATTTTGCATACAGTAAGGCGCGTTAGAAAAGTAAAGAAACAAAGCTAGACCTAAAAATTCCTTGTAATTCTATTTGCATAAATTCACAAAAACTACGCGATACAAAAAATAATTTTAAATTCACACGTGAGTGCAATGATACTGACAAGAAAATGTTGTGTACTTTGTAAAAAACTTTCAACTACTAAAAGAGAAATCAGTGATTGTCATCCGTTTACGCGACCACGAAATACAACGGTCAAATGCACTTTTACTAATATCTCGTAAAGTTTACATATGTAAGTTACGAGGACACACTAAATTGTTGTCAGTATCATATTACTCATGTGGGCTATTAAAATGATGTTTTGTGTTCTTTAATTTTTGTGAATTTATGTAAATAGACGTTGAGGGAAATTTTAGATCTCGCTATTTTTCTTCACTGTTCTAACGTGTCTTACCATATGCAAAATAAATTTACATTAATAACATACATTTGTGCAAAGGTTCATTCAACAGCATTTTGCCATTATTGAGATTTTGATAATTTTCTTTTTATCGATGAATAGGATTGGGAGGAGTGTGGCAAGCCCTTAAGTATTAAAATATAAAATAAAGGGTCAATAACTTGGAGAAAAAACACCCAACCAGAATTGCATTTCTGTACTTGTAAATAAGGCTTCATTGAAGTTTCATTGAACTCCAGCTAGTGGTTACTGAGCAATATCCCGAATACAAATAGTCATATTTTATTATAGGGAATGAAAAAGGCCAATAACTGTGTGAAAATCATTGAAACTCAATGTGCTGACTGTATGCACTCATTTTTTTGGTCCAGCTTTCCACAAAGTTTCATTGAATTGGAGCCAGTATGTGCCAAGATATAACCGAAAAAAGCGGAAGGCACAGATATGCTTGAAAGGCACCTAGGTGGCCACTATTTTGTCCTCTCTTTTTGTTCTTTTAGCCGTGTAAAAGAAAATTTTAGCCACATGGAGATGAATGAATACAATTTACAGTTATCTATTGTTCTAAGTGTGGAAGAAGGGGCAACTATATGCTCCCTTAAAATTTGTTGTGAAGCATTAAATCGGGCATAACTTTGTCAATTGTGACATTGACCTCAAGATTTTGGCAAAATCACGACCCTGTTGTCATAAGCAGTATGAGTTGAAAATTAGATGAAGAAATGGAAAAGTTATAGCTAAAGTTTAGTTTTATGGCAAAGTTACAGCAAAAATTACGTTTTCGTGACTGACACACTGAAGGACAAAGCTGTCCAAATGTAACGCTGTTTCTTCCAAATGGCAATTCAAAAAGCACCTTGCCCACATTTCAACTTTTTTCAGCGGTTAGCCGATATAACCTAATGCGAGAAATACTGACCTATAATGCTTCGTTTTCTTCATCGAGTACTTGATCATGATCGCCAATTATACTGTCATTGCAAAGTTTAGGAGGTCGTGTTACATTTTTGCTGAGTTCAGTATGAAGCTTAATTTTCAATTAAACATCTGAACCTGGTCATCTGGATGCTGGGTTACTAAATACAAAACAAAACATATTGTATTAATTTGAAAAGCACTTGCCTAGTTTTCTGCATTACACGACACAAAAATATATTTCATAAATGTGAAGCTACAGCCGATAGGTTTTAAATTTAAGATTAACTGACAAGGTTTTCACTGGTTCAAAAATATTATGCACACCTCAGACATACATTTAAACACCAAATTTGACATGATGATAAAATTGTTAAAGGTAGTAGGTGTCACATGGCAATCCCCTAAGGTGAAAATGCATTCAGAAATAACACATTAACGCTTCACTCATATTGTTAGAGTTACAGACACTGTAACAGTTATATGCTTAAGATCATAAAACTAAAACTGGAGACCTGTCAAATCTCAAGCATCTGATTGACTAAAATGGAGACTCTTCTTCATTTCAGCCAATCACATGCTTGAGATTTGAGACAGACTGGGTCCAAGATCATAAAACAAAAAATCTAGAGAGACCAGTCTCAATCTCAGGCATCCGATTGGCTGAAATGGTGTCTGATTGCCATTTCAGCCAATCAGATGCTTGAGATTTGAGACTGGTCTCCAATCTTAGTTTTAAGATCTTGGACCCTGGTCTCTACACTCTTGGGCCATTTTGTCTCAATAAACAATATTTTTGCTTAGTGAATGTTTTGAATTAGAGATTAAACGCTCGTTTGGAGCATTGTTAGATTTTGTAGGTCCTAAAGTAACCAGTGCCAAAGAGTTTAATAGATATACATTAAGTACAATCATACCATTATCATAATTTGAAATCGATTAATCAATTTGTACGGTAAGTTATGTGAATAATGACCAGCTGGGTTTTAGTACAAATACAAAACATTAACACTTTCATCTTAAAATAAGAATTAGAAGATGTGTAGTAAACAAAATATGTTTCTTACCGTAAATATTGCAATGATACGTTCTTTGCAAGCTCTTTCAAGTACAACTGCAAAATGCCACCCTTGTTGCAACATGCCATTATCATATCATAATACAGATAATTATATACCTCTCTTTGACCACAGTTATGACATCATAAGTGTCTTCATAAAAATCAAAAGACATCACAATGACAAGAAAAGTTCGCTTAGTTATTAGTTAACCAAACGTTATGTAATTTACACTTTAAGTAACAACTAAATTACGAAATACACACAAACAAGAAAACTGTTTTATTAAGGAATACTGCGTTTTCAATAGATGCAGATTCGTGAATTTCGATTCAAGCAAACGAGAATTTCTGCACATAAATCGCACCTTATTCTGAACTTGGGGTCATTTTGATGCAGGATGATCTTGGAAAATTTGTCAATTATTTTGCAAACCAAGAAGTAAAATATTGCGTATTGTCAATATCATTATATGACTGACAATGATCTGATTTTAATCCCTTCCAAAATTCTTAAATTGGTTCATGATCTCTTGGCTTCAAAAGCTATTTAAAATCCATGAGAATATCTCACTTTATGGAACATATTTTATAATAATAAAGACATTTAAAAATTAATTGTGAATACTTATTGTCGGATTTACCGAAACCTATAAATAAAATATAGAAACTATTATTTTTTATATTTATTTTATTTTTTTCTGGACACAAAACGAATAATGAATACAAGTGTTTTACCAGTAATTGAACATCTTCAGAATTTGTCCGTCTATAGATGATATATTTTCCGGCTCTGTATCAATTGTTTGAGAAACTTATTTTTTGCAGATATATTAATTCGGTGATTATTCTTCTTTTAATTTCAAATCATCATCAAGCTGATCACGTTTACCCGGGATACTAACACTAGAAGATGCACCACCTTTTAGATCATAACTGCCCGAAGCTGATCCGGTCAGCGAGTTGCCGACATGACCTCCGACACCGCCATCTAATCCATCTTTTGATGAGTAGCTCGCGTGTACATCACCGCCAACCATCCCTGATGGATCGGATATACCGAGGCTGGCACCAACCTTGTGAGATCCGTCGCTTCCATGTTCGTAGCTTGCACCGACGCTACCATAACCAACGCCGACACTTCCATGTACCTCAGTACTGCCTGAGCCAAACGTTGCTCCTCCGGAAACACCAATCTTGCCAAACATGGCATCTACGTCAACTGTATGTGTAATTGTTCCATCGTCACCAACATTGTGATGCACAGTAATGAGAAAGCGACGGCGATCGTTGTCATCTGTTAAAAGTAATATGCGAAATTCCTTTGTGACAGACATCTTTAAAGAACGCATATCATATTTCGCAAAAAGGCGTACGTCTCGCCGCTTAAACGTCATAAAATATCCGTCAAATGTCTTCATACTACCAAACGTCATTAAAATTTCAACTGAACGAACTTGCTTTATACGATTTGCAAACTTAAAATTTAGTTCAATATACGTAACATCGGACAGAAGTTCACTGATGTACCCAGGGAATGTGTTTTGGACGTCTGTCTGGTCTGTGTCTGTTCGTTTCGGACGAACCCTGATTTATATTAAGTTCTAACTCCTTGCTAAACATTGCGCCGCTTTGCCCAGACACGATATTGTGGCACAAAGAGTAACGGCAAAACATCACAACTTTTGTTAAAGCTTTAACCGAATCAGTTATTAAATGAACATGTTGTTTTATCATTTCAGTTGAAACCGTTTAAATAAATATGTATGGTCGTTGTAGTGTGAATATGTATTGGTTTGATTTTGTTCGGTTCGTCTGTTTGATAATGTTTTAAATATATATTTTTTTCTAAATATTTATTAAAATTGCTACTGAAATACGAGGGATGATAAAAAAACGTGGACTTTTGTTACAGATTTTATATTATTCAAAATACCACAAATAAAATTACACGAGCTTTAATCGGAATATGTCCAGCATATTTTTACAAAATATCAGCAAAATACAACATCGCGTAAAAAACTATGAACAATTAAAACCATACACTAAGCGCTATCCGGCGCACGTCAAATTAGATCTCTCAACGTCAACGACGTTTATTCATGGGCGCAGCGTTAGCGAAGCGGCGTATGATCAATTAAAGATTTTTTTTAAATAGACCCTGTCACCAGAATGCAATGCCGGGGAACCCATTTATTGAACATAGCAGTGTTTTATTGCTGGTCAAAGCCTCGCAAGTGGTTATGAGGCGATCAAGAAATTGGTCACTTCTCGCTCGAACCGCCGAAGAAACGACCGGGAATGCAATAACCACACTATCCTGGTTCTTTAGCAACGGGAGTTTAACTGTAAAAATATTTCATTACTATAAAACAAGTCTTTGGATTGCGGACACAGTCTCTGTAGCTGTTTACTCAAGTGTAATTAAAATAAACAACTTATTTATTCTTTTTTGATAATTTATGAATTCTTAATGATTCAAATACCGAACAAAAACATTGTTTGCAAAACAATTTTTTAAATTTATTATTAACATGCCTTTAAATATGTAATTTGTTCGGCAATATCCGGTGCACGCTACCTCATCCAGTCTGGAATAGCTCAAAAAGCGCCACAATAGTTGAACTTTTGTCCGCTTCAGTTGCCTCCCGGATTGACGTCACTGCCGTAACGCCGATTTTTTGTCTTTTTGTCCTTACCCCAGGCCTATGTAATGGCTCTCCTGATCGTAAAAAAAACCCACTGGTACCACTTAAAAACTACAGCTCGGCTTACGGAAGTTTTCGTTTGCGTCTGCTAAATTATTTTAGCTTTTCAGAAGGTGATTTTCAAAGATCATTACGCAATTTTATTATAGCGCGTATTTCCGGGCGATCTGACGACATTTCTGACGTTTTCACGTTGGTGGTAGCTCTCTTAAATATCGGCTGTTTTTAAAACGCAAAGTCCGATTGACGTAAAATTTTGGCATGACATCATTCGTATACCGCGATTTGAGGTTGCCAAGTTTGGCTCTTTTCCCACTAGTAGTTTTGTTTATATTGACAGGTATTTGCTTAATAAAGTACAATAGCAATGACGTGCGCCGCCTGCGTGTTACCATGGTTATTCAAATAAGCGACACCCTTTTAAAATTGATTAAATATATGAATATTTTAGCTCAGTTTGTTACGTTTGTGTTTTGATTGAATTTAGTATATAATTTATTGCGAACGTGTTTCAAATTAAGATGCAATAATAAAAGTCTACGTTATTTTTGATCATCCCTCGTATGTAAATTTTAAGTTTTCTTGTACATTTAACAAATATGGAAATAGTTTTTTTTCTTATCAACAATTATACGCTTAACCAAACAAAACAAGTGTTCTTAAAAGTTCAACAATACTAGGTATCCTCGAAGCGGTACTAGGCATGAGCGTGGGGAGGGTTAGGTGTTCGAAGTCTGGGAGTGGATGTTCACGGGGCGGGACACAACAGACGTTGAAAAAATTGTTGTATAGTATTATATTATTTTAATTTAACTTTTATTAACACATTTTTCAACTCCAAAATCCCTCAAAACACCCATCTTCTTTTCGAATACACATCACCATTTTCGAAAATGTCTGCTCCTTTAAAAAAAAATGAAAGTATAAATTTCAATTTTTGATTCTGATTGTTTTGTAATTATTGATAAATCTTCACCACAATGATGATATCATGGAGAGAAGACTTAATATAAGCCATCATTTGATAGTTATATATAGATTATTGGTGTTCTATGTTATATCTGAACATGCTTGTATCATTTGAATACTGTTTCAACCTGAAAATAGCGCTTACAGTTTTGCCAAATGAAAATGCACGCAATCAAATATGTTCGTGTGACCAGAGGCATCAATATGCTCCAGGTGACAATATATGGGTTGAGATCATGAAAATGGTAAATTAGCATCCCCTAAGCTGCCGCTGTGGTACAGAGTGGTAAAATTTATTGCCAACCTAGTGGTTCTTGTGAGGAATACCAACAAAACAAGAAATAAACACCACAATCTGCTAAAACCATACGATAAAAATTACTATCGGTACTGACAAAAAGTACCAGTACTAGATGCAATTGTTATTTGTACCATATACACATACCAAGGTAGAAACCAAGAGCGTACCAGGCTCCAATATTTCACAACTGTATCCACAATTCCACATACTAGAAGTTCAGCTGTTAGACAAGGAAGTAATATTTCAAGTATTCCATTTCTGAAAATAAATGGGCTTTTAAAAGTAAATATAACGAGGAAGATATTTGTTTGGTTTGTGTGTAAACAGATAGGAATTTGCAGTGCTATTGGGAAATTGCCTATGTACTGTTTATTGGTATAAATACTGAGTTGTGCTTAACCCTGGGCTAGGCGGCATCGGCAGTAATATTCTTTGCCATTACTGCCAATAAACAGACTTAATCTGTCTGCAATATTTTCATATGTCGTGTTTGGTGGCTTTCAAAGTTCCCTTTTCATCTGTTTTAATAGCACAGCAGCGTTGTGTGTGCCGTGTGGCGGCTGTAAAAAGTCTCCCTGTACATTCAATCAGTGCTGTTACCAGTAACGTCCTTTGACGGTCGTTGAGCACGAACCGTGGTGTTGTCTATGATATGCAGGATTCATATTCCCGGATTACCTGTCAAAATTCAATTCTGTTTAGTACCGCCCATTGTTTTCTCGTTTAAGGAAAGTCATTCTCTTATCTGGCGACCATACGCCGCTGAAGATGGAATGGTATTAATCTGAAAATACCGCATAGAAGGTTCCATATTCACCATATGCATACTATTGTTTGGGATAGATCAATATTGAACTGTTCTTTGGTGTAAATATTGAGTTGAGTTCAACCCGGGGCAAGGCGGCGGAAATATGCATTTCCATTACTGCTCATGAACATTCTCAATCAAACCGAGTCTGCAATATTTCATATTTCATATTTAATCCTTTTAAACCTTCTTAAAGTTTCATGATAAAACGGTTCATCCTCTTAAGAGATACAAAGATGACAAACACCAGGATCGGATCTAACCAACGACGCACCTTCACTAAGTGGATCATGTTGATATTAAACTAGAATTTGGTGTTCCACCGAACACATGTGTCGCCTGCTTGCGAAAAGTTGAAATGTGGGCCTATGTTTTATCATACATGATAAAATTTTAAAGATGTAATTCAAGTTGCATTGCAATACTACAAAATAACTAATTTTAAATGATCAGTTATTATCTTTATTGTATATTCCAGTTACAAGCAAAATTAAGTTTCAGGTAAAAATCATTCAAAGGAGCACAACTCAAAACATATATAACTTCATTAAAACAGATGTCATATAAACTGTTGTGACAAAAGAACGAGTACTTTCCAAGTTATAGGCAATTAAGTTTCAGGTTAAAGTTATTTAAAGGGGCATAACAAGAAAACGTTAATGAGGAGTTATCATTCTCAGTGTCACAGATGGCTTTGTTACTGCAGATGACATATTTTAAATATTAGGTAAACATGACTTGTACTTTTATGTTATAGGCAACGTTAAGAACCACATTAAAGTCAAATAAATGGGGCATAAGTTGAAAAATCGTGAAACAGGAGTTATCATTCATGTTAACAAAAAATGAAGATGAAATATTCTAATTGTTCTAAAAGTAAGTACGATTAGGACTTAAAAGTTATAGGCTTTATTAAGTTCCATATTAAGTCATTTGAAAGAGACATAACTCCATAACTCCAGCAGGGGTTATCATTCTTGTTGTCGCAGATGGCTTTGTTCATGCAGATGATATATTCCAAGTATAAAGTTATTAGGACAAGTACTTGCAAAGTTTTAGGTAACATTAAGTTTTATATTAATGTCACTTGAAAGGCGCATAACTGAAAAAATACTGTATCAGCAGTTATCATTCTTGTTGTCAGAGATGGCTTTGTTCATGCCGATGATATATTCCAAGTATTAAGTAAATAGGACAAGTTCTTTCAAGGTATCAGGCAACATTATGTTCCATATTAAAGTCTCCTAAAAGGGGAATAACTCAAAATATAGTAAAATTGGAGTTATCATTATTGTTGTCACTGATGGGTTTGTTCATGCAGATGATGTATGACAAGTATTCAGTAAATAAAGCTAGTACTTTTAAAGTTATAAGAAACATTAAGTTCCGTAAAAATTATTTAAGTCATTTAAAAGGGGCATAACTCAAAATATAGTAAAACAGGAGTTATCAATCTTGTTGTAAGATTGCTTTGTTTATGCAGATATTATAGTCCAATTATTTAACTAATAGGATAAGGACTGTCAATGGAATAGGCAACATTAATTTCCATACTAAAGTCATTTAAAAGGGGCATAACTGAAACTGGAATTATCATTCTTGTTGTAAGATGGCTTTGTTCATGCAGATGATATATTCCAAGTATAAAGTTAATAGAACAAGTACTTTCAAAGTTACAGACGACATTAAGTTTCATGTAAAGTCATTTGAAAAGGGACATTTCTAAAAAAAAAAATGAAATAATTCTTGTTGTCACTGAGGGCTTTGTTCATTCAGATATATTCGTCGTATTATGTTAATACGACAATTACTTTCAAAGTTATTGGCAACATTAAGTTTCATATTAAAATTCCATAATAAAGTCATTTGAAATGGGGATAACTAAAAAATACTGAAACAGGAGTTATTATTCTTGTTGTTTTTACAGATGGCTTTGTTCATGCAGATGATATATTACAAGCATTATGTTAATAGCATTATGTTAATAGGACAAGTAATTTCAAAGGTATATGCAATATGAAGCTACTCGATATTAAAGTCATTTCAAAGGGGCATAACTAAAAATAAAGTGAAACAGGAGTTATCAATCTTGTTGTCAGAGATGGCTTTGTTAATTCAGATATTATATTTCAAATATTTACTTAATAGGATAAGGACTTTCAATGACAGAGGCAACATTACGTTTCATATTTAAGTCATTTGAAAGGGGCATAACTCAAAAAATACTGAAAGATGAGTTATCATTCTTGATGTCACAAATGGCTTTGTTCATGCAGATGATATTTTCTAAGCATTAAAGAACAAGTAATTTCAAAGTTATATTGAACATTAAGTTCATATACAAGTTCCATAATAAAGTCATTTGAAAGGGGCATAAATAAAAATACTGAAAAAGGAGTTATCATTCTTGTTGTCACAGATGGCTTTATTCATGCAGATGATATATTCCAATTATTATGTTAATAGGTCAAGTACTTTCAAAGTTACAGACAACATTAAGTTTCATATTAAAGTTGGAGGACTACCGGACGACGGCACTGCCGACGACGACAACGACGACGACGTCGCCGAACAATTTGATCCCTATGTGTCTTCCTTCTTTCCAAGCTACACAAAAATGTTACTCGACAAATCATTTTTCATCCTTTTTCGTTCGTACTACTATCTCCACCTCCCAGAGACATTTTTCCCAAAAGGCCCCATTCCGCTTCGAGCACAAGGGCCAAAGATTCAAAAGGTACCAATGACAATATCTTCAACGCAAGCCCCTACAATTCATAACTAAGAAGGTAAAGCCGGAATCCACAACAACTGGAATTCCTTTATCCCCATTCACTGCCACTAGATCTCACTGACCTTTTCTTGGAGACTGAGGCAAACACTTCAACCAAATCAACAGCATAGCCAGGTGTTCTTTTTGGAAAATTAGGACGTATAACCCGATGTTTCAATCCACGTACCAGATCCATTTATCCACGTGCCACTCTCCATACAACTTCTTCATCTCTAGCAATTGTCCATTTTGGTTCACCATCTACAGCAACCGTCCCGATCACAACACATGCTTAAAAATCTTCGTTTTTTAGTAAGTTGCATCGCCAGCACTTTATCTTGAGCCAGCATTCCCAGCATCAGCAAGTCTGACCTTGGACCTCGCATCTCGTAACTTCAATGACTATATACAAACTTAGCTCCTGACACCAGATAAGTGCAGCGCACACAATTGTCTCTTAGCGCATATCACTTCCTAATCAGTCTTTTTCAAGTGATGAGAGAATCTAAACCAAATAGAAAATTTCCGAATTTTCACCATCACGTCTCACAATCACCAAAGTAAACAAACCCATTGATCTAAGACTGCTATTTAAAGATGCCCGATCAAATTTGCAAACTGGCTAGCAAGCGACGAAAAAGTGGCTATCAGTGCGGGAAAACAACTGACTGACGCACAAGATTGAGGCACCACCAAAAAAAACAGCAACACTTCCTGGAAGGATGAATACAACGACCACCACTATGACCCTTTCAACACAACCCAAGATATCCCATGTATTTGCTACAAACACAGAAAAAAACAGTGCCCAAACTCAATCTGATTAAAATCATTTCCTGAAAACCGCTACGCTATACGCTAACATTTTGTTAGATCTGACTTTAGTTAGATTGTGCCCAAACTGCAACAGGTATTTTATTTTATGAACATTCTTGAAACTTTTATTATCATGCATACACAGAGTATTGTAATTATATAGCGAATTTACAATAACAGTTATTTTGTACGGAGGGTATACCAAGTCTTATTCGTGAAAACTGATTTTTTATAAATAGTGCAAACCAAGTAAAGACAATTGTGAGCGGAGAAATAATTGTATTAAACAACGTGGACTGACATTTCAACATTTAATTGAAGTATATTAATGGTGATTGGATTTAAGTGGACGTATAATATACGTCCTACTGCAATATACATGCAAAATATCTTGACAAATTTGTTTATCATTTACAATTATTCATAAAATTTTAATGAACACGTGCTAGTTTTGTTCTACGATTACCAAAAATAAGAATATTGAGCAAAAAAGGCATGGTAGATTGGCCAAACAACGATGCCATTGTGTTCGGATATAAAGGACAAAGTGGTAAGTAGTTACACTTAACCTTAATTACCCCTCTGTCATAAGTAAATGGAATCAAATGTCTGTTGATATAAAGACAAGACCATCTCGTATATTTTTTTCAATCACAAACTAAACTTGCACGTACCCAAACTACTTCAGTATTTCAATGTAGGCAGTTGAGAAGGACAAGTTCGTCAAGCTTGTATTAAATTAAGGTGTAGCGCTCTTAACCTCGAGCTACATCGCAAATTGATAAATTGTCCTCTATGTCCATGCAGTGACATCGAGACTCCTACCCACTACATATATATGAAATCATGAATGATAAGGTAATTGAAAATTTCATTATTTTTCTTTGTGCCGTATCACAACAAAGTTGACTGCAGAGTTAAATTAAAAGACACGGTTATCAAATGACAGATAAACCTAGTAAATTAGGACACTGAAGTAGTTTCTATGTGGCATGAACAAAGAAGTTGTTTCTTTTGAAAAAGAAGGAGATTATCCAAGATAGACTTCTCTTGCATGCTTATTGATATACTATCTATACATAATGAATGGGTTATCTTGAAAACAGCTATCGTTGTTCTTATATCTGTAATCTATGTAACATACACAAACGCTCCCCTCCCACGGGAAAAAGAAGAGAGGAAAAGGGAGCATGTTTGTTATAAGTATGTCAATAAAACAACAGCCAGTCGGAAACGACTGCATACTCGACTATTCGAAAGGTCAGACATATATCAGCACATTTTAAACTGGGCTTCATTTAAACTGGGTAGTGATTTAGGAGTTTATGACACCCCCAACACACACACACACACATGAACAAAAGTTTCTTAATCCAAGTTAGGAAATCAATAAATTACACTTAATTTATTCTTGTAGGTTTTTAGAGGGTTTACACAACCCAGCCCATACATCCCTGATCCCACACCCATCAACCCACTATCCCTGCCTACCTCAAACCCCCACCCCCTTAACCACTCAATACGCAATTATCCCATTTTTTCTGATTTGTTTATACCTCTAAAATGGTATAGTATAATATGGTATGGTTTTGGTTATGGTATGGTACAGTACAGTATATAGTGGTGTGGTGTAGTATAGTATGGTATGCTTGTTGCTGTTGTTGTTGTTGGTGTTGTTGTTCTTGGTGTTGTTGTTGGTGTTGTTGTTGGTGGTGGTAGTGGTGTTGTTGGTGGTGTTGCTGTTGTTGTTGTTGGTGGTGGTGGTGGTAGTGTTGTTGTTGGTGTTGTTGTTGTTGTTGGTGGTGGTGTTATTGGTGTTGTTGTTGTTGGTGGTGGTGGTGTTGTTGTTGGTGTTTTGGTGTTGTTGGTGGTGGTTGTGTTGTTGTTGTTGGTGGTAGTGTTGGTGTTGTTGTTGGTGGTGTTGGTAGTGGTGGTGTTGGTGTTGTTGGTGGTGGTGGTGATATTGTTGGCGTTGTTGTTGTTCTTGTTGTTGTTGGTGGTGGTGTTGGTGGTGGTGGTGTTGTTGGTGGTGTAGTTGTTATTGGTGTTGTTGTTGGTGGTGGTGGCGGTGGTGGTGGTGGTGGTGGTGATGTTGGGGGTATGTGGTGGTGGTGGTTTTTGGGGGGGTCGGTGGTGGTGGGGGGGGGTATAGTACAGTACAATACAGTACATTAAGTGTAGTGTAGTGTAGTGTAGTGTATTACAGTATAGTATAGTATAGTATAGTATAGTGGAGTGGAGTGGAGTGGAGTGGAGTGGATTGGAGTAGAGTAGAGTAGAGTAGAGTAGAGTAGAGTAGAGTAGAGTAGAGTAGAGTAGAGTAGAGTAGAGTAGAGTAGAGTATTCTTAGTCTTAATTCTAATTTTTAAGTGAAAGAGGCCAAAAACTAAATTTAAAAAAGCAATGATGAGTTATGGGCCTTTGAATATCAACCTGATGTATGATAAAATAAAGCTGTACAAAGTTTTAACGTTGTAGTTTAATAGAATGAAATTTATGAGTTTGTACACTAGCTTGCACGCAAACTATAACCTGAAATTCTAAGTTGAAAAAGGGCCATAATTTGATCAAAATCAAAGAAAGAGTAATTGTTCTTGGCATACATAGTCAGGGTCATAATGGTGAACAAGTATCTTAAGTTTCAAAGCTATAGTACAAGAAGTATGAAAATAATTAGCTTGCACGCAAACTTTAACCTGAAATTCTAAGTCGAAAAGGCGAAATAATTTGATAAAAATCAAAGAGTTGTGGTTCTTGGCATACATAGTCAGGGTCATGATGGTGAACAAGTGTCTTAAGTTTCAAAGCTATAGTACAAGAAGTATGAAAGTAACTAGCTTGCACGCAAACTTTAACCTGAAGTTCTAAGTCGAAAAAGGGACATAATTTGAACAAAATGGTTCTTGGCATACACACTTGGGATATGATAATGAACAAGTGTTGAAAGTTTCAAAGCTGTAGTATAAGTAGTATTGAAGTTATAGGTTTGTACACACTAGCTTGCACGCAAACTTTAACCTGAAATTCTAAGTGGAAAAAGGGCCATAATTTGATCAAAATGAAAGTTAGAGTTATGGTTCTTGGCATACACACCCGGGACATGATGATGAACAAGTGTGCCAAGTTTCAAAGCTGTAGTATAAGTATTATTGAAGTTTTGAGTTTGTACAGTAGCTTGCACGCAAACTTTAACCTGAAATTCTAAGTCGAAAAAGGGCCTTAATTTGATCAAAATAAAAGTTAGAGTTACGGTTCTTGGCATACAGACTCGGGACATGATGATGAACAAGTGTGCCAAGTTTCAAAGCTGTAGTACAAGTATTATTGAAGTTATGAGTTTGTACACTAGCTTGCACGCAAACTTTAACCTGAAATTCTAAGTCGAAAAAGGGCCATAATTTGATCAAAATGAAAGTTGGAGTTATGGGTCTTGGCATACACACTCGTGACATGATGACGAACAAGTGTGTCAAGTTTCAAAGCTGTGGCTATAGTAGTTTAGGTAGGTTGCACGCAAACTTTAACCAAAGCGGGACACCGACGCCCAAGTGAGTACAATACCTCGACATAGTCTTCGAATAGTCGAGCTAAAAAACGCCACAAACAATTAACGAAAATGAGAACCCTTTTGATTATCGCCTTGGAACGGTGAGTGGCAAATAAATTGCCACTGGGGGGTTTAGACCAGGTTCTAGGGTGCACTAACCTCACACTTGCCCGAACAGGTTCTCATATCAACACACAAGTACAAGTTGTCTTGGTGAAATAACTCCAACCCACCCATCAGCTCAGCAATGTTGCATGCAAAAGCACACGAACATATAAAACATAAGAAGATAATAGCTCTGCAAAGCCAAAGGGGCGGGTAATAAATGATTTTACCGAGACCAGAGCTCCTGGAGTCAAATCAGCAAGAACACGATGACAGGGATAAAAGAAACAAGTCGAGCTTCTAGGTTCTTATACAAGATTTCCCCGTAAACCGTCATAAACTCTTAAATCCCTGCCAACGTCGTGCAACCAAAGAATTAAGTATAATGATCAACTGTAGATAATGTAGATAGATGTTAATCACCAGGCATGCAGAGCGCTGTAGAATATCATGTTGGTAACCTTTCTTTTAAATTTATTTTTAACGAATAATCAAAAGAATTTAACATTGTCTTTTTTTAATGTTTAAGTTAATAAGTTAAATCTCCATAAACTGGCTTTGAAATACCTTGGGTTTCTGCGATAAAACTTGTAAAAGGTGTTTCTTAATATGTGATACCGATAACCTTGTTTTAAAAGATGTCTGTTATGCAAAGATTACTCTCACTGAAATCATTAACATCATTACAAGCTCTTGAAAAGCGAACAAGCTGTGAGATATAAACCCCGTTAGATGTTGCACGAGGAACATCGCCGTAAAACGTGAACTTCACTAGATTAAAATTTAAATCATCTCTGTTATCATATATTTAAGCAGTGACCTTTTTCAATGGATAGATTTAGATCAAGAAAGTTTGCTTGCTTTTCTAAAATGTTTGCTTTATTAAGCTGTAGTTCTTTAGGATAAATTTTACTAACCAGTGATGGAAAATGTCTCGATACACTCTGTCTGGTCATGAGAAGTCCAGGCCCGAGTCCAAACTGGGATGCCCATTTTTACCCAATGGCATATTGGGTTTGCTCAGGTAGTGTAATAGATCTCGCAATGCATTAACGACATAATTTTCAGTTACGGAAATGTATATCATCTATCATTAAAACATAACAAGCAAAATGTTGTAACATACAAATATACTCGTATAACATATATTACAAAATTTATGATATACAGAGGAAAATTTTATGACGTTTAGCGAGTTTACTTTTCAAGAACGTAGCGCTTGCGAGTTGATATTTTCATACGTTAAGCTGTATTACGACATAAAACGTATATTTGTTGTCGTTTCACGGGTTCTTAGATGCACGGTGGAAGTAAAGACATTTGATGTGCGATTTACGTAAAGATATATTTATGACAATCTACGTTATTCACATACTCGTGCATTATATACCCGGTAAGATGACATTATATGAAGATAAAAACGATTTCCAAGAATCAAATGTCGACGAGGCTTGGGAAGGATAAAATAAATGACAGTTAAATAAAATCTTTTCATTTTGTTATTCTTTCGTTTTTACTTAACCAAGTGAGTATCACTTACCTCCACAAACTGCATTTTCGACAACTTCTAAGCTTTCTAGTGGCTCAATTATTATCTGGAAAAAGATGCAGCATTTTTTTTGATAGTGTGATAAGTAAAAAGAATTAAAAACGATATCCAAATAAAGCTTATGAGAACTTTCTGTCTAACCATTCTACGGACAGAGTCCGAAAGTCTTGATGTTATCGACGTTATTCTATCAAATTTCAGAATTAATGGTCATTTTCTTTGTCCTACTTCCTCCTAGATTTCACAATAATACAGATTGAGGAGAAAGTTAGAAATTAGATGGTATAATAGCATCGATAAACAGTTAATTACCAGATGACTTTTTACCAGATGACTTCATAACAGCAGCCGTTTAAAAATAATGAAATTTGCATATCAGAAATGGCCAAATCCAGCAGACAAAGCCTACCCACAGAGAAGAAAAGTAGAGAGGAGAAGAGAGTACGGTTTTAGAATAGTTTCAAAATAGACGCCACAAACAATTAAGTGAGACCCCGAGCGGTTACCGCCTTGGAACGGTCAGTGGCAAAACAAATTTGCCACTGGGGTGTTTAAACCAGGTTCTAGGGTGCACCAGGACCGATACTTGCCCCAACAGGTTCACATATCAACAAACAAGTACAATTGCCATGGTGAAATAACTCCAACGCCATCAGATCAACAATGTTGCATGCAAAAGCACACAAACATATAAAACATAAGAAGCTAATAACATTGTAAAGCCAAAAGGGCGAGTACTCAACGACCTTATTGAGACCAAGTTCCAAAAATTTAATATATAGTTATTTTTATGAAAACAATTCGCCTATAAACAATATTTTAATACAATACCCTGCCATTTGTGCCAAGAGAGACAAACTCTCGACCTCTGGTTATATATCCATGTTTGAACGAACACTCAACTTCACGGTAAGGTTGCCCAATGACCAGAACTGAAAAGAAATATCGAAGTTGCTGAATGGCATTTTCATGATAAATGAAAATGGTGGGTTGCAAAATTATTGAACATAATTTAGAGACAAAATAAACTATAACAATCCACATAGACGAGTTTTTATATCATATGTTGTTTATACGCTGCTCAAAATAATTAAAGGAGCGCCCATATAATCAATAAAATACCATACGAGTTCAGTAGTTTTATGAATACCGTTTCCAGAAATAACAAAAATGTTATTTTACAAAAAAACCAATCGGCAATTTCATCTCCAACAGGCACATTCATGAACAGAAACAGTGTCGTTAATTAGTGTTTCCTCCTCGGGAGTAAAGGCACCCTCTGTATCGTCTGTGCACGCTCCTGATGACACGTCTGATCATATCCTTTCGTATGCATGCGATTTTGCTACAAGAGCATGAGAAAGCACAGGGTCTGAATGCAGAGAAAGTCTACGATAAAGCATGTTCCAGACATGCTCTATAGGGAATCTCGCAAGTAAGTCTATGACCTAGATACTTTCATCATCAAAGAAGTTCCGGACGCTTCTCGCAGTGACTGCTTGAGCATTGTCTTGTGCTAAACGGAACGTTTCACCTATTGTGCCAGCATATGGCTTAACAATTGGTTCTAGGATCTCGTGCCGATATCTCAGGGCCGTCAGACTACCTTCTGGAAGGATATAAAGGTGTCTGCGTCCGTCAATGGATATCCCTACCCACACCATAACTGACCCATCCCCAAACCTGTCATATGGAATAATGTTACATTCGGCATACCTCTCTCTTCGTCGACGCCATAACCTGACAGGCCTATCACAGGTCATAACATGGTAGCGGCTCTCGTCTCAATAGCTGTGCAAACTATAAGCGAGCTTTCCGGTGAGCTACGGTCAGAATTGGTCTATGGCAGGTCTTCAGGCATCCAAACCATCTTCATGAACAAGATTTTCGACAGTTGGAGTGGACATACGAACCTTTGTAGCTTGCAGGAAATTTCAATGCAAGTAGCAGTACACTGAAAAATTCGCAGGGCCAAAGTTCTTAGAAATCAATCATGAAGAGGTGTTGTAATGCGGTGTCCAGGTCTTCTTGTGAATTCTTCAGTCTCCTGATAACGACTCCATATTGTTTTGCCACTGACCGTTCCAAGGCGGTAACCCCAAGGATTATCATTTTCGTTAATTGTTTGTTGTGTTTATTTGAATTTGACATACTTTTAAACACATGCTTTCTTTTCCTCTCTTCTTTCTGCGTGGGGAGGCTGTGTTTTAAGAGTGTGGCGATTCCTAATATTCACATTTCACTGTTTTTGTCCACAACCTGGCAACAAAGCTTAAAGAAACGTCTAGAACGGCGGTCACCTCACGTTGCGTGAATCCATTCTCGATCATCTTCACCACAGTAGTTGTGTAATGACGTCGCACACTCTGGGCCGTTGCCAAAAAAAGCAGACACAGTAAAAAGTTGCACTAAAACATTCATTTTGTCAAAGAGATGAAAAGGGAACGTTGAAAGCCACCGAACACGACAAAATATGAAAATATTGCAGGCTAGGTATGATTGAGCCTGTTCATGAGCAGTAATGGAAATGCATATTACTGCCCACGCCGCCTAGCCTTAGTGTGCTATCAGGAATTAACTGTACACATGCAAAAGTCTTAATCTTTTTCAGGGGTTACCCCAAAACAGAAAACCAAAATACCCATGCTTTGTAAATTTATTGTAAAGTGCACAGATTTTGATGAGGATATTGACAGTCAATACATACAAACGACATGTGACATGCCATTAAAATAATTTGGTAATTTTCTCCATGTTTCTCAGGTCTGGGCATGAAAATAATAATAAAATTTATCAACCTTGAAGCAAATCATAGGTTAGATGTAATAAATCAACATTTAATTTTTGCTAACAGTACCGAAAAGGATTATTTGCCCAATGAAAAAAAGAAATGTCTCAAAAGATATGTGCGGGCGAAATGGTAACGACAAAAATAACATCTTTCAGATGCGTAGATATATATATCACTCGGGGTTATCCCCTCGTAAAATATCCTAAAGCATCTGAACTCCTCCTTGTTATAAATCATATGATATATCACTGGAAGCTACATGTATTCATTATTTCATAAATAACTTTCTTGGAAGAGTGAAATATTTTTGTACTATATATACGACGTTGCGATTTATTTTGTTTATTGTTTTAATTTGTTGGCCATAAACACAATGTTAAATATGCACATTAATTTCGGGTTGTCAACCCAGCAATGTATTTATGACGCTTTTTTTCGTCGACAAAGGACACAGTGAAAGAAGTTCTAACAACCAAACTTTAATTCTTTCGACAAAAATGTTTCTTACGTAACATATATTAAGTTCAAACATATTTACCATTCTCAAGATGCGACGACCCCTCACTGCTGCAAACACATATTACAGTTTGGTAATATGCCCTAACTTGAGCCGTTACAAACAGAAAAGAAAAGAATGCTAGTGGAAACATTTCTTAACTAGTGTTCCATCAAGGGCAAAAAAATCTAATTTTGTTTCCTTTTATACTGTTGCGTTGGTTGCGATATGGAAATCGACACAGGTTTTGATCCGAGTTGCACTTGTTACTCCATACGCTTATCTTGAATCATACAAGGGATTGTCAACATATTTAGAACAAACCAGTGTTATAACAAATATGGGATAGTATTATATACTCAAATAATGTGCTCATTTATTGCAATTTCTAATATAATCGGAACACATTCATGCTCATCATGACATTGGGTTTGAAGACTTATTAGTGTTTCGATTACTATATGCCATCTTCTACGTCCAACTTTTCGTTCAGGTTTCTTACTATATATTCTCCTGAAGTTCTCATGGGAATTTAAACACTGATTCAGACAATAATATTTCTAATGCTTTGTGAAGAGCGAAATAATTTCGACAGATATTTGAACATAAATGAAAAAAAAAAAAAAAGAAATATTTATTAAATCTAAATATGCTGTAAATCCCATGGCGAACAGTGTACAATTAAATACAAAATGGCATTACCAATTACATATTACATAATACATGCAAACATGAAAAAATGTGTAATGAAAAAATGATATTAAACGTTGGAGAAGGTTGTTTTTACTAAATACAATTTAGAATATTTAGTTTGGCCATTTTTGCCAGAGTTATGGTCCTTTGTTAATTTCACTTATAAAATTTTGTGGCATCAACTCCACATTTTCTATTTTCAAACTTGCACAGATGATTAGACATGACGTGTAGATTGTTGTAAAAGACATTGTCTTGCAACCATTAACACAAGAGTTATGGTACTTTGTTTATGTTAGTCATAAAAATTTGTGGCACTTAACTCCGTATTTACTAGTCATGATCACCACAGTTTGTTAATACCTGATATACAATTTTGTTACAAATGTTGTTGCAGCAGTGGAGGCATCAGTGTCATGAGGACAAAATCTAGTTTTTGATTGATATTTACGTCAATAGATAGAGTAAGATAGCACAGTTGGTATTGTAGGACAGGGGTTAATTTTGCTTACATCGTGTGTACAGCGTTAGTCTTATCATTGCATAGTCACGACGAATTCCTTCGGTAAAGTGACCCGAAAAATATTTTGAAAACTAAAGTGAGGTCGAGCTCGGGTTTTCGCTGATTTTATTGCTCTACTTTCTGAAGTCAGGTCCTATATTTTTTCAGACAGAATATTTTCGTCTGGACCCAGTTTACATCACTTAAATTACTCAAAATTTGTATTAAATCCCAAAAGATTTCAATTGAAGAAGTATCCGAATGTACGTAGAGAACCCCAATGTGAAAAGGCGGTGTACGCAGAGTTTTATTAGGGGCAATAACTTTGTTTATCTCGAAGGGACTGGAATCAAATTGTAAGTAATTATTTTTTATATATTTGAGCGGAAAGTGCTTTATTTTGACATCCGGATTAGACAATAAAGCAGCTACCACATTTTATTACTATTCTAACATAATTCTTTTTTTTCAACTATTGTCTTCTGTAATTATCAATATCCATCTGTTTATAACAATATAATAACAGTATTTTTCAAAATTGTTAAATAAAAGATAATTATTTTATTTTCACAGCTTATCATCAGTAAAACTGTATTATGAGCAAGTATGAAGTACCTTAAGTCTGTTAACAACAAAACATAATTAAACTTTATACTCCCAAAACACTTTTATGCGTATATTATAATTTAACTGTATATGATTCCAACACACTTTGAAAGACAATGATTACTGAGGAAGTGTGCAGGCTTTTATTTTACAGAACCTATGTTAAAAATGTATTTTCGGATCGTAAATAAATTTCCAAAAACCGGTTTGGTCAGTTGTTAAAGTTACTTACGCGTATCGCTATGTGTTTAATCATTGCTAATATTAGCATTAGAGCGGATCATTAGTTCGGTGGTTAGCGCGTCTTCCTCTGAGTACTGGGATCGCTGGTTCGATCCCCTGCTTCTCCAACTAAAAGTCTATCGGATGAGACTTTAAACCGAGGTTCAGTGTGGTGCTATACTCCAGGCACTTTAAATCCAGGGACGATTCTGGACTTGGAAAGAATTATCCTCCAAAACATAAAATGACTAACACTTCTGGAAGGCTTCCGGTAGCGACGGTAAATAAATGTAAATAAACTTAATATGACCATTTGAAGGGTAGGACAGACTGCGGGTGACTTGCTTCCCCCTCCCCTCCCACCCAATTTAGTTTGTAAGCTTCCAAACTCAATCGTTGCCCATCAGTGCTTACGATCCAGAAGTGTGTTAGTTAGTAGAGGGCATGATAGAGAAGATGTCTTAGTTTCAGAAGCATACCTTGTTCTTTTGGATATCAGGCGTAAAACACCAACACACTGGAACAAGTCTTATTCGAAAAAGGTAAATGAATACAAAGGACGAGTTAAGAATCGATCTCATGACCCTTATTTTAAGATTTTATCGGCTATATATTGTATTGGTTTATAAAAAATAAGCGGTGCCATGGTTCTGCATGATGCGGTAACCCGCATGTCAAAGTTTTCTTGATTTTACAATGTTAAATATATCTCGTATTATTTGTAAAAATATGTTAACGCAATAAACTCGTGTCAGTGATTCCTGTGATCATTTGACCTGTGGTACTTGTACTTGTTTGGATAACGTTTTCTTCGAAAAAGTTAAAAAAAAATATTCGCATCTAGAACACAAATGTGACACTTGTATTAAAGTGTTTTCATTAGTTTCAAGTTAAAACCTCATGCCATCCTATTCTTAAATAAACTCGTCCATTTCACATACAGCAGTTGACGGTACAAGTAATAAAATCCTGTGGACGGGTACAAGTGATAAATCTGAGAATCGTCTTATTTTCTTTCTTGGTTTGAGCGCACATACTGCGGATTTGCGTTGTGAAATTTATTTATTTTTTAGTATTTTTGTTGGTCGTTAAATTTTACTTGTAACATTTGGTGCAGTTTAGCATGAAGTTTCATTGAGTTTGAGCCAAAGGGTGCTGAGATATAGCCCGGAAAAAAGCGGGTTGGACGGACATGCTTGCTAATGAATAACTATGTTGCTAACATTGTGTTCTCAATTTTGCTCTAGCTACATAGAAGAAATTTAGGCTACATTAGCGATGAATGAATAGAATTTACAGTTATCTATTTTTCTAATAGCTACCTAAGTATCCATTATGAAATGGATGGATGGACGGAAAAAGCCCCAACTGCATGCTACCCTGAAATTTTTGTATAAAATGGGGCATAACTGTTGATTGTGACCTTGACCTAAGGTTTTGGCATCATTATGACCGTGTTGTCATAAGCAAAATAATTGGTTGTCAGAATTGCAAGGCTAATTGCTGTCGCCATGACAGTGCGGGTTCGCTCCCAGGTGTAGGCAATATCATTTTCAATTGAAACTGACTTGAATGTCACAGTAGCAATATTTGTTACCGATGTCGTGCAGTGATGATAATGTTTATCTGGGCTATTCGATCAACATTTTTTGGGGGTTGTCCCGGCTAGCTTAATGGGTTGCATTGTCGGAATTGCAAGGCATGGCGCTGTAACCGCGACGGTGTGGGTTCACTCCCAGGTACAGGAAATATCACTTGAAGAAATATTATGAAGTGGCAAATTTACAGCCAAATTTAAGTTTATGGCAAAGTAATAGCCAAATTTAAGTTTTAGTTACGGACTGGCGGACAGACAAAGCCTTCCCAATGTATCTCTATTTCCTTGAAAGGGCAACAAAATACGCTTGCCCACATTTCGCCTTCCCAATGTATCTCTATTTCCTTGAAAGGGCAACAAAATACGCTTGCCCACATTTCGCCTTTCTGCGAGCATGTGATAAGCGAGATCTGCGGGACAACTACCACTATCATTTCAAAAATACAACAAAACTTCATACACAATAATAAAAGAGTTGTATTACTTCATATATCCATATATTATATAATTTAACAAATAACATTACCGTAATTTTAAAACATTTATCTAGTGTAAAGATAAAAAAATGCTTTAACAAACTAGAGGCAGAAGGGTAGTCACAAAAAGCAAATCCTAGCTACCATTTCTAAAACGAAATTATTCTCGTGAAAAAATTTTCATGTTTAGTGTCTTGTCACTGGAAAAGATGTATTCAGTAATATTTTTTGTCATTTTAGTTGTTGCTACATTTCGTAAGATGTTACAATTATCTATTTTTTTCTCAAAACTAGTTGGAGCTATCATTACCAACACATTTTGACAACATAATGTTATTTTTAAAGTGAAATGCATTATAAGTAATGTCCTATGCTCAACTTAATCAAATCATTGATGCCAAGTCATTTCAAGAATTGATCTATGTGAAGGTACCTTTTCCCGTGACAAGCCCCATATATGAAAAAAAACACTGACTCTTCATCTTTGCAGAATGTAATTATTTGTACACACTGTTAGTCTCTTGTTTGGTCTTAACCCTTTCCTCCATAAGTACACATTTTTACGCATGTGCGACCAGTGTAGATCCAGATCAGCTGGCACATCCGTCCCGTCTGATCAGAATCTGCACTGATCGCATTTTGGTCTAAAATAACCTAATGAATCAAAAGTAAACGGTTTAGATCCTGATCAGACAGCACGGATGTGCCGGCTGATCTGGATCTAAACTGTTTGCCCACACAAAATAGGTGTATCTATGGAGGAAAGGGTTAACCCTTAGCTCCACAGATATGGCTTCCATCCACAGGAGTTACCAGTGTATACCAAGACTACCCTACAAATCAGTGCCTACTTATCTTGATCTACACTAGTAGCTTTTTGATTCCTTATTTTATATCTAACTAAGAAGTATAATGTAGATCCTGATCAGACTGCATGGATTCTGACTTACACTAGTCACAAATTGGATAAAAACTTTAATAAGGATTAGAGTTAACCCTTTACTCCATTGTCCAAGGTTATAAAACTGAGCATGGAAACCAGTCTCAAATCTCAAGCATCTGATTGGCTGAAATGGCGACCAGTTGCCATTTCAGCCAATCAGATGCTTGAGATTTGAGACTGGTTTCCAATCTCAGCTTTATAACCTTCAGCCCATATATATTGGTTTTATTGCTTGTGTGACCAGTGTAGATCTAGATTAGCTGGGACAAACATGCCATCTGATCTGGATCTATACTGGTGGCTTCTTTGTAAGAAATAACTTAATAAATCAAAAGGGAACACTGCAGATCAAGATAAGCTGGCATATCCAAGCCAGTTGATACGGATCTACATTTATCGCCCATGGATAACAGCCATATCCCATGGAGTAAAGGATTTACATAAATCATCAAAATAAGTATACTAGTTATCACTTGAAGTCACTTTTTTAACCCTTTCCTCCACAGACACACCTTTATTGCGTGGGCGAACAGTGTAGATCCAGATCAGCCGGCACATCTGTGCCGTCTGATCAGGATCTGCACTGTTCACTTTTTGATTTGTTAAGTTATTTCTAACCAAAATGCAACCAGTGCAGATCCTTATCAGACGGCACGGATGTGCTGGCCAGTCTGGATCTACACTTGTCACACATGCATAAAAATGCATATATATGGAGGAAGGGGTTAAAGTTTATTAATATGTAACAGATCATAAATGGGTATGAAATTCCTGAATTAAATGGTTATAAGAATAATTTATGTTTTGAGCATTTTATTTTAATTTAAAGCTTAGTTTTACAAGTAATTAATGTATAATAGAGGTACAGAATATGACAACCCTAGAACCAGAACTTACCCATGATTAAATATGACAAGAATTATTGAGATTATACATTATTATCCCTTTATTCCATATTGCAATTGCAAGCCATGTTTATCCAGAACAGCCAACACATCCTTGCCATCTTATCTGGATCTACACTGGTCACTTCTTGCTCAGACATAACCTACATTTCATGAATCTAAAAATGAATAATGCGATCTGTAGATCTGCCAGCTTATAAGGATTTTAATAACAGTGGCATAGCTACTATTAGGCCCTGTAGGCCCGGGTCTACAAGTTGGACAAGAAAATGAAATTTTCAAAAGTCCCCAAAATTCAATAAAACAGGAGGGGGTGGGATGGTAGCAGGTTTAAGCCGTTTGGTCGAATCAATTGTGCGTTGATTTGTTTTCTGGGTGTCTTTGGCGTTGATTTGTTTTCTGGGGCATCGAATCTAATTCATAGTTTTAATTTGTTTGTTTTGATAATTTTCCTTGAAATGCATTTTGCTTTTTTAGTCTCCACTTGTTTCCGGCTTCTGGGGGGATTGGAGGGGGCTTCCCCAGACCCCCTTACTAAGGGGCAAATGCCTCTTGGAACCCCTTGTATAGGCCTACAACTTGAAAAAAGCTGGCTACGCCCCTGAATAAGGATAATAATCACTGTTCGCCCATCTAATAAAAGACGTATATATGAAGTAAAGGGTTTAAACTTCACATAATTATATCAACAGGATGTGGAAACGTGATGAGGAGGCCATCTGTTAGATATTTTAAGATATTATGAAAATATTAATGCTTGTTGAATTTGTGCAGAAGGTTTGAACACATGTATTGTCTTAACCCTTTCTCCATTTACAATGTAAACACATGTTATCAAACAGTGTAGATCCAGATTAGCCGGTACATACGAGTTGAACTGTTGTCTTTTTGGTCAGAAATTACCTAAATAATCAAAAGCAAATATTGCAGATTCTGATCCGACGGCATCAATGTGCTGACTGATCTGGAACTACCCAGTCAAGTGGCAACATTGCCATGAATACATATCTATGGAGAAAAGACTAAATGTTAAAATACAATTATTTTCTTAAAGCACAAAATATGCAAACATAAGCTTGCACAAAATAAAGCTATTCTATGCTGCATGGCATATGTACCGGTATTTCAGACAACTTTTTAGTGTTTTCATGGATAGACATTGAAATTTTAAATTCGACTTTGATTTTCACCTTGTGAACATTAATAATGTTATTGTCTAAGTAGAAATTTATAATAAGTGACTTCAACATTAAATTTCTGAATTTGCTTCAGAAATTAAAAAAAAAAAGTATTGTAATTTTTTCACAAACTTGAACTTGATTTTAATTTGTTGCCCATGACACAGCCTAGGATGTATGTTGAGTTTTTTCCTACACTGGCAGAAACACAAGAAATACAGATCTGGTAAGCAAGAATTTTTTTTTTCCATTTTCTGTAACACTAAACCCATAATTACACATAATACATAATTCTGATAATTATATTGCACACAATTATCCAGTAAAAAATTACAAACTCTACATAGACTATATAAACACTTTATTCCATATATACGCCTTTTATCGCATGTGCGAACAGTGTAGATCCAGATCAGCCGGCAAATTCCAATCATATGATCAGGCTCTACACTGTTCACTTTTTGGTTTGATAAGAAATAACATAATTAATCAAACTGAGAACAGTGTAGATCCTGATCAAATGACTCAGATGTGCTTGATATACACTGTTTGCCCATGCTATAAAGGAGTTTATTTGGAGGAGAGGAATAACACTAGAAATAACCTAACTTCTCGTAGTAATGTATTAATAAGAGAATAATTTACAGTACTGTGATCTAAACAAAACAGATTATATGCACTTTCATTAAAATGATAAAATTACTTAACCCTTTACCCCATTTATACACATTTGAATACATGTGATACCAGTGTAGATCCGTATCAGCTGCAACATTTGTGCTATCTGATCTTGTAATTCTAAATAGATCACTGGTCGCATCTTGGTCAGAAATGACCTAATCTAGGAGAAAAACTGAGTTGATCTTGATCAATTGGCATGGATATGCCACTGATCTGGATCTACACTGTTTGCCCATGCAATAAAGGTGTGTCTATGGTATAGAGAGTTAAAGATCAATAAAAATTGTCCAAAGTTACATGTAGAATAAATGAAAAACTTTCCTCTGTGTTACCCATTATCCAGTTTTAAGGAGTAATGTTTTCATAACTACACTCAAAGTCTAAAGCATGTTAAATTTACAATGAAATCAAAATTTACTCAGGGCACGACAAATCCTGAAATTACTTAGTAGCCCACTGGGCTACCAGGATTTTTGCTTGGTAGCCCGGACTTTTCGGTTGCGTATTTATTACCTTAGATATACTCACATTACACCAAAAATGGGGCGTTTTGGATGTGTTTGGATTACTAGTCAAATTAAAACACCTCTCAGATTATTTACTTTTATTTATTTATCACATAAGTATTGAGAACTGTAATAGTAATAAGATAATTAGAATATATTATCAATGTCTAATATCATATGAACATCTCACATAAACAGAAGCTATCTGCTACACTTTTCCTACATGTAATATCATCAAAATATGTGTAGTCCTTGTTACACTACTATTTAGATTAAACAGTTAATTTTGATCATATTTTATTTGATGTTAAAATTCCAAGACCGGTATTTGGCTGTGAAGGAAGCAGGCATAAGGTGGGGCGTGGTTCAAAGAAAATTTAACATATAACTTGCCTTCTGATGACAAAACGATACATTTTCCATTAACCAAAATATATAGAACTGTTCTGTTATGAAACGTTTTGCGAAATGTCACCTGTTTTAATTTTTGACTTTCTTGCCGCCCATTGTTTTTCTGACCTACGTAATAATCAACGCAATCATTATCAATGAACTGACATACTTAACAATTACACCTTTTATCCTAAATTAGGTAGCCGAAACTGTGATAGTTGCAATCAACAGGTTGTTTAATTGAAAGAGTGATGATCTAATCAAAACACATTAAAGTACCGCATAATCTCGCCGTATCCTCGCGCTCTGTTAAATACATAGATAGCATGCAACAGAGCGTGCGAGACTGACAGCGAGAGGTCAAAGTTGACGAAATCGATAATTACCCGCGTGTGTTGTTTGACAGTGGAGTGTCATAACATTTCCTGTTAATTGGAGATTTCGAAACTGTTGATTTGCCGGGCAACCAATATGTGAATTTTATGGTGGCCCAGCGGACACTCGATGGAATTTTTTGGTAGTCCGCAGGGTCGAATGCGGTAGCCTGCGGGAACTGGGCAATGGATTTGTCGTGCCCTGAAAATTTACATTAATAATAATAAATAATGTAATAAAAAATGTAGCTGTAGGTAATAAGTAAAGTTTTATTGAAACAACGAATGTAATGAAATAATACTGTTTGATTAAAAGATATGTACATGTATGTTACTTGTAAAGTAAAATATTTAACCAGACTGAGTATAAACATTAATTTAACCCTTTCCTGTACAGACACACCTTTATTGCTAGGGCGAACAGTTTAGATCCAGATCAGCAGGCACATCCGTGCCGTCTGATCAGGATCTAAACTGTTCGCTTCTTGATTCATTAGGTTATTTCTGACCAAAATGCGACCAGTGCAGATCCTGATCAGACGGCACGGATGTGCCGACTGATCTGGATCTACACTGGTCGCACATGCGTAAAAATGCGTATCTGTACAGGAAAGGGTTAAAATTTCTATGAAACTAACACAGATTCACTTTTATTTTTGAGGTACTAATATTCTAGGATTTCATGAGGTAAATGATGTAAAAACTTAAAACCTCTATGTAGATTTGTATATTAACCCTTTCCTGGATATATACACATTTTTACGCATGTGCGACCAGTGTAGATCCAGATCAGCCGGCACATCTGTGCCGTCTGATCAGGATCTGCACTGGTCGCATTTTGGTCAGAAATAACCTAATGAATCAAAAAGCGAATAGTTTAGATCCTGATCAGACGGCACGGATGTGCCGGCTGATCTGGATCTAAACTGTTCGCCTTAGCAATAAAGGTGTATCTGTACAGGAATGGGTTAACCCTTTACTCTATGGAAGAAGCTGTTATCTAAAGGTGCACAGTTAAAATCCAGATCAGTTGGCACATTCATGCCATCTTATCTGGAACTGCGCTGTTAGAACATAGGGAAATATAGAAGGTAAAGAGTTAGGTTAAAAAAAGAATAGATAAAAACTGATGTATTTTCAAATGATATTTTACCTAAAACCACATAATTTTGTGCGCACAACAAATATATGAACCACATATAGATTACAAGACTGAAAGAATACTTAAAAATTGAAAAATATATCTGAACTATAATGAACGCTTAATAGAACTCACCACTTTAAAGTTTCATATGACATAATATACATCCCAATAATAGATTATGACTAATAAGTCATGTCTTTTTAATGCAAACAAGATGGCATAATAATTGGTTTATCTCAAGTATTTCTTTACATGTACCAGTAATCACTGTGGGGAATCACATGATCAAAATAATCTCTAAGCTATAGGGAAATTTTAAATTTTGTGAAGTTTTCATTTCTGTGTTGCACAAATAGAATTTATAAATGTACTATCATATGACCACAGACTATATGTTTTATACTACAACTGCTAACAAGTGTTTTGTTTAGAATTTTACCAGATTACCTCTGCAGTGCCATGTTTTATAGTGCTTGGGTGTTCTGAATTATGAGGAAGAGGTCATGAGCAAAATATTGTCAGTATAATTATACCTTCCAGTAGGCATACGATAGGCTACATAATAAAGCTTCACACAATATATGTTCACATTTTGGTGCCGTGACAAAAAAGCAAATGGCTACAAAATTGAGATCTATAATGAAGGGTCACAAAGCCGCAGTGACACGCCGTTTAACCAAATTCGAAGCCATTCAGCAAGAACATATTGATTACGAGGAACTTGAAACAATTTTACAAACACTAAGAGAGAAGCAGAAGACGATCGCCGAGATCCACGAACAGATCCTGGTCACGGCACCAAAATGTCGTGTAGACAATAAAATGAGAGAAAGACTGCTGAACTGTTTGACTGTTTACTTTAAGGAAGTATAAACAAGTGACGTCGCAGACGTCAAAACATGGTAATATATATTGCGCGTTTCTTAACGTGATGCCGATAATGGCGCGACTTCAAAGTCCATGTAACTTTACGTGACACCATGGACAAAATATACTTCATTTTTCATTGTTTTACATTTGTTTAGAGATTATTTTGATCATGTGATTTTCACAAGGCAAATTAATTGCGATATTGATGAATTAAATATTCATAACTTTATTTTATGTCCTTTGTACCTGTAAAATTTTAAGTATATGAAACACGTGTTCTTAGATGTGTCCTTATTGTCCAGCAGTTACTGTTGTAGGTTATAGTTTGCAAACATACAATTTTATTAAGTATTAAGTATTTGAAATATTGGTAATCAGTAAATGTTGTTAAATATTGTTTCCAATCATGCAATGTGACTAACTGATAAAATTCATTTTATGTACCATTTAATTGAAAATCTTTTAAACCTATTATTACTGTAACAGTATACAGCAAACTTACCTGCTATAATATGCAAGGCACATTATGAATTATGCAAAAGTCCATTAGCAGAGATTTGGTCCTTCACTATAAAAACTGTGACAGAATCTTGGGGCAGCACACTTGCCATTACTGTCACAATAAACGCTATTTTAAACAAGGACAAATCTTGCTTGATATTTAGGTAAGTTGAATTACTGTTATATTCTTCTAAAAGTAAACTTCGAGAAATTGCTTAAATTCTAATTCACAGAAAATGTTTGTAAGATAACTTAGAAACTAAAGTATGTAAATTATTTTGGCATGAATTAATCCTCTCATTTTAAATACAAAAGCTAGTTTGCTTTACTTTATATTTAATAACATATTGAGCTAGAATTCCCATTGATATTATAACAATTTGTACGATTGTGTATTCATGTTATCTTTGAATAATTTTTGGTTTATTTGAGATATATGTTTATACTGTTTAAATGTAGCACCCTTGCCATTACTGTCACAATAAACGCTATTTTAAACAAGGACAAATCTTTCTTGATATTTAGCAAACAACCCCCAAGCTGAAAGGTCCAAGCCGAGACCCGATGAAATGATTCCCCATAGTGAGTAATACAAATGTTTGAAACTTTAATCTTGGGATAAGACAATGTAATGAGAATCTGAGGCCCCTACCCACAAATATTGTTCTGCTGTTAACAGCTTTTTGAATTATGTTTTCTTTTGAAGGCACATTTTAACATGACTTCTATGTTAAGTTCTTCTGAGTAACAAGTTTTAAATAATTATTAAAACAAAAATTATGATACGAGTTGTTCTTAAGTCACTGGTAATGTCCTTGAAAACCCCATACTTCTGAAGCGCCAGTAAAAGTTCTGTTCTAATTAGAATAAGGAGGAGGGGCAGTGGCTGGACGAGCCTGTCTCGGCTTCAATCCATTAGCCTTCATATATGAGGTCAGCTGTTCAGGAATCTCTGCAAGAACTTCCTTGGCAAGGGCTGCTTGCGCGATCTGTGCATTCTGGCCTCGTCCAATGAAATCCCTGAACGGCACAAACTGTAAAAAAAGAAGCATACAATTTTGTTGTATTAAAGCAAGAAGATTTTAAGTTGTAACCAAGTGTCACATCAACCATTTTGTGCATTCTTGTTATAGTTTGTAACAATTGTTTTTATTCATAGATTTCACATTTTCTGAAATTTCTATGTTAAAGGGCATTATAATACTTAACAGTGTCAAATGTATAATACAGGTTATTCAGAATTTTATATTCAATAACCCCAGTACAATCAGTCCTTGGAAGTCTGGGCCGTTTAGCCAGAAATAATCCGGATACCAGTAATTACCAAGTTTAATGAATATGTAGAAATTACGCCTCACCTACCACTTCCTTTTCAAATATGATTACAGATAAAAAGCTGAAATCTTAATTGCTTAGTAAAAATGAAAAATCTAAAATTTTAATGTATCTATGCCAATGTATGTTCACAAAAGGCAAGACAAGTTTATTTCCTTCTTCGGTAACAAAAAACATTATATGCAAGAAACTCTTAACAACAAACATGTAAAATGCAAGAAACAACAAACATGTAACGTAGAAACTCTTAACAACAAACATGTAAATATTAGTTCTTACTTCATTTCATGACAAGTTTATCATTCTAATGAGATGGCTGGTAGGGTGGTGGGGCAGTTGCGGGCTGACGTTGCCGAGGGAAGATATTGTTTTGTTTCATGAAGTCCGTGACCTGCTGAGGCACCTCGGCAAGCACCTCTTTAGCTAACGCAGCTTGTACAAACTCAATGTTTTGTTGATTTCTGTTCAGGAAATTACGCATGGGAACAAACTGAAATAACAGTTAAACTTATTTGTACCAAACAAATTTGAACAAGAATTTAAAAACTTATCCAAGGAAGAATAATTATCAAACTTATCTCTTTGAGAGAATCTGAACTTATTGAAGGAATAACATTCAAATCAAGAATTATTACCGGTAAACATATCTGTGTCAGAATTAATTTAAATTATCTAAACAAGAATATTTTAACATAACTAGAGTGTATTCAAAGATATTGAACTAAAATGAGCAAGAATATTTCATCACCTATTAAAGTGCAAAACTGGTGTAAGTACCATGGAAATTAGAATGGAGTGATATAGTACTGTTATTGCACTAAGAAGATGATCTTAACTTTTATGAGAAAATTATTTTAACTAATCCAAGCAAAAAGCAAAATTGAACCAGAAGTTGCTTGTTTCAAAAAGTACATGTTCCCCCTGTTGCATAGTCACAGATAGAAAACCATTTATGGCAAGTTTTGTGAACTTGACCTTTGACAAAGCGTTCCTTAAACAACATGGTCATCTACTCAAAGAGGCTAATCATTCTGTAAAGTTTAAAAACTCTTGAGATACTGATCAGTAACAATTTTGAAATGCACAGTACCTGTGAGCTTGTTTGTAAACCCAGTGACCCCCCCCCCCCCCAAAAAAAAACAATAAAACAGTAGGGGTCATATACTGAAGGAGTCCAAACATCCTGTGAAGTCTGAAGGGCAAAAGTATTCTTGAGATATAAAACAGAAACCAAGTTGACATTTACGGACCTGTGACCTTGACCTCCAAACCAGAGACTCCCAAAACAACTATACATGTCACCTTTTCAGGGAGTCTAATCATCCTGTAAAACTTAGACACTGGGTCAAAGGGATCTTCAGATACTGAGCAGAAACTGGTTTTATCTTTACTGCTCCTTTGACCTTGACCTTTCACCAAGTTATCCCCCCAAAATAAGTGTCATCGACACAAGAGTCCAATCATCACAGGATATTAGAAAAACACTGGTTGACTTAATGACTTAATGAGTAGGGGAGACACAGATATTATTAACCAATCTGAACAAGAATATTTAAACTTTTCCAAACAAAGCTTATATTGGCAAGAACATATGCTATTTTCAAAAATTGAGTTTTTAATTCATCTATATTTAAAGCCAACAAAATAAATATCAACAATTTTCAGCCATCATAATATATGATGATGTGTTTTTGATTTAAAGAAAGCATACAATAACACATTCTAGTGAATATGAAAATCTGAACAGAAAACAACAAAACTTCATGTGAGCGGATGGTGGGTGTTCTTTAATAGTCTACAATTATGGTTGTCAGTCAGGATTTGTTTGTACATGATTCATGGTGGTGCCGGGTTATTTGGGTTTCTTAACCCTTTACTCCATATATACAGGTTTTATCACATGTGCAACCAGTGTTGATCCAGATCAACCGGCACATCCATGCCAACTAATCTGCTTCTACAATGGATGCATCTTGGTCAGAAATAAACTCAATAATCTGAAAGTAAACAAGGTAGATCAAAGTCAGATGGCATGGATGTGACGGCGGATCCACATCTACATTCATTTGTTTGCACATGTAATAAAGGCCAATATATGACGTGAAGGGTTAATTAAACAGTACAACATGTAATTACCTGAACAATATCTCTTTGAGCAACTCTACCCTGGAAGGACACCCGTACATCATCCCCGTCTAGCACATTCATGGCTAAAATGTAACAGAAATCATTGTCGCACTAAATATTTCATTCACCCTTTCCTCCAACCTTTTATTGCATGGGCAAACAATGTAAATCCTGATCAGCGAGCACATTCGTGCCATCTGATCAGGATCTGCACTGTTTGCTTTTTGATTTATTAGGTTATTTCTGACAAGAAAGCAAACAGTGCAGATTCTAATCAGACTGCACGAATGCGCCAGCTGATCTGGATCTACACTTTAAAATACCTAGATATGGAGTGAAGGGTTAAATTTTAGGAAAATCTATTTTGATCAATGTAAGAACAATTTGGATAGGAACGTCTGTATTTTTGTAACCTTCAAAACATTTTCACTATAACAAATAAAGAAATTGTAATGAAAAACAAGTAATATACTGTTAGCACATAAAAAATAGATTGGCGTTGTTTATTTAATTTGTTTGTCCTTTAAAATAAAATACCTTCAAAATCTGCATCGCCGACTCCCACAATGATAATTGACATTGGAAGTGTTGAAGCCTGTAAGAAAACACACAACAATAACAGCAATGATCAGGTGAAGACAGAGCTGTAAATGATGGCCGAGAAGCAAAATCTCAGTGACAGACTTTTAATTATAAACAACAGTAGCAAGATAAATACAATGAGCAATGGTCATTGGTGGAATATGATAAAAGGGAATAGTAAAGACTCATTTTCCATTATGATTGGACTGAAACTGGACTAGAGGCAGTGTTATTGTGTGATGGAAGTGGTGTGAAAGTAGAGTGGAAGAGGAGCAGATGTGGAGTGGAAGTGGAGTGGAAGTGGAGTGAATATCAATTGGAAGTGGAGTGGACATGGCGTCTGTGTTGTTTTGAAGAGGAGTGAAGGTGCAGTGGAAGAGGAGTGAATGTTGATTAAAAGTAAAGTGAAGGTGCAGTGGAAGAGGAGTGAATATCAATTAAAAGTGGAGTGAAGGTGCAGTGGAAGAGGAGTGAATGTTGATTAAAAGTGGAGTGAAGGTGCAGTGGAAGAGGAGTGAATGTCTATTAAAAGTGGAGTGAAGGTGCAGGGGAAGAGGAGTGAATGTCGATTAAAAGTGGAGTGAAGGTGGAGTGGAAGTGGAGTGAATGTCGATTAAAAGTGGAGTGAAGGTGCAGTGGAAGAGGAGTGAATGTCAATTAAAAGTGGAGTGAAGGAGCAGTGGAAGGTGAGTGGATGTTCGTTAGCATACTATAGGATGATGTATCAAAGCAGTTAATGTGGGATGAAACTGTAAAGGGACTAGATGTAGCTGGAGGCAGAGTAGTTGTGGGTGGAACAGAGTGGATGTGGGATGGAAGTGGAGTGATTAAGTGGAAGTTGGAAGGTTGTGGGTAGAAACAGAGTGGATGTGGGATGGAAGTGGAGTGATTATGAAGTGGAAATTGAAAGAAAACATATACAGGCAAAACACTTTTAGGCATCATTTAATAAAGGGTAGAACTACGAATCTTCTTATAGTTCCTAACATTAACAGCTGAACCAGAAGTGCTCAAATCACAAGAGGTGAGAGGCCTAAAAAGTTGCTCCAATTTAAGGAGCAATCAATATTTAGTAAAATGTATCTCGTATATAACCTCAAGCATATGAATATGAATTTGGCTTGGGCAGTAATATGCATTTACATTAATGCCAATAAACAGGCTCAATCAAACTGAGCCTGTAAAATTTTAATATTTGTCGTGTTTGGTGGCTTTTAAAGTTCCCTTTTCATCTATATGAATGCAGTCTCCAAATAAAAAGTCCTAATCCAGAGTTTAGAGACAGGTTTTAGATCCCCATTTAATTTACTAGGTCCAGCAAATATAATGAAGAATTTCTCTTATTCTATAGACATATTATTTGTTGTTTGAATAAACTGATCTCTTACATTTACAATGGCCTGCATGGTTTGAGGCATGTCTGTTATGACACCATCAGTGATAATCAACAAGACAAAATAACATGACCCGTCTCTCTTTGATGCTGCAAATCTACAATATGAAATACATGATAAAATGCACAAATAATGTCATCTGCTCCACATAATGGCGTCAGTAAAAGAATGATGTCAAATTTCAGAAGACACATGTTTTTTCATGATAGTAGTTTCTGTTACAAGTATAGGATAAAAATAAATTAAAATCCCTTTACTCCAAATATAAAGGATTTTATGGCGAGTGCGACCAGTGTAGTGTAGATCCAGATCAGCACATTTGAATCGACACTGGTCATTTTGTGGTCAGAAACAGACTAATAAATCAAAAGTGAACAATGCAGATCCTGATCTGACAGCATGGATGATTTGATTCTACACTGTTTACCCATGGGATAACACCCATATCCAATGGAGTAAGGGTTTAATTGTGCAAAAAATCCAAACGGTAGTTGATACAAGATTGTGTATGATTAAAAGAACTAAATTTTTTTGTAAGTGCCCAATAATGAAAAGAAAATCTCCAGTCATTGGATATGCATGCCTATTATCAAAGTAAGAACAAAACATGAGTCATTATTTTTGGATAGTTTCTACCTAGAAAGAATTTATGTAACTATGAAAGACAGTTAACAAAAATTTTTATTTGTTATTTAAAATGTTATTTTATGATGAACCTGCATGTCTTTACACTGTTGCTTTGTTTTCTTTTCTTGAGCTTGTTGTAAGATTGTTTCTGCTAATAAGCATCTTACTTACCACAAAAGTGTTAAAATAAAGCATGTCGAACTAAAGTTCTAGTTCTAGTGGGAAAAGAGCAACTTCATTTTCTGTTCATCACATCAACTACAGCAACATCAAAAGTGGATTTTCAAAAATACTAAATTTTGTAAAGCTACTCTGTCACTGAGTTTGATTATCTACCTTTAGTTCAAACATTCTCTTAACAATGATAATTACCTGGCCACATGGTTTATGCAAGGAGCAAAGTTTGTTGGTCCGTAGAGCTGAACACTTCGGATAGCATTGTTGTAAGCCCCTAAAATCCCTTGAATACCATTGCAGTATGGATTTTGGGGATTGAAATTCTGAAAAACAACAATATTTTTTGTTAGGTTTTTCAAGTCTGCCATTCATCTTTCTGTATTATGTAATCATTTTTCTGGGTTGGTTTAATTTGGCCTACTTTAAATGCAGACAAATCTACAAAATAAACCTTCATCGAAACTCATCTGTACATACCTGCCATATTTCTGGAAAGCATTCCAGGGGATTTGGTTCAAAATTCCAGGGGATTCCGATATAATTCCAGGGGATTTTTTTAACGCGGCTAATCAAGCGGAATTTACTAGAAACTAAACTAAGATGCAATATTAAATATATTTATCCTCATTTATTTAAACAATATTTTTATTATGTTTTTTTTTTTTGTAACAGGGTGTCAGCCCATAATAAAACTATATAAAACAAACACTATATGAACAGTCCAACAAACTCTGATGTGCATAGCATAGACTAACATCAGTTAGAACAATTATTTAAGTTAACTAACATGGACTTGGATGTTATTAACTTGCTGCAGAAGCTGAGTTCGAACGCTCAACATATGGTCTCTGCAGTCAAACCAGACCAGGAGTCAGTCTGGATCTTTCTAAGTATGCTAAGGGGGTTTGTTTAGGAAAGTATTTGTGTATTTACATTATAATTTCTATTTTCTGTTCCAAATCCCCATGAAAATTAAATATTGCTGCCCAAAAATTGTGTTTGAGCAACACTACTGAAGTCCATCTGGATCTGTCCCTGAATATATCAAATGTTGCAGCTTGGCTATTATATTTTTATTCCAAGGATGCAAGAAGAATCAGCTTGACGGGTCATTTCTTCCTACTTTGTAATTTAAAAAAAATATTTGCAAACGTGCCAAAACGTTAATTGTTGGTCAAAAGACGAATAATTTGTATCCGAAAGTGTCCCATTATCCGGATACACACATATTTTGGACATCATAAAAAACCTTCAGTCCTTAAACAAGTCCGCTAATTGTACATAAAACAGACGGTATACTTGTGATTTCATTCACACCTATGCAAACAATCAATTATCTAATAAACAATCCTGTTAAGTGTCAATTCTCAATAAATAATCGATAATCCTCTCGTTGACACTAATGAGACGAATTCGGAACGTTTTGACACAACCGTTATGAGTCCGAGATATGTAACGGTGTATTCGGCGTCTGATGAGAGCGACAAAAATGCATTTTTATACCGTTTTTCTTAACTTTTGTTAATTCCGGGGGATTTTCGTCTCCCGCCAGGGGGCCAGGGGATGGCTCTAAATTCCGGGGGATTTTTCCCCCGCCGTGGGATATGGCAGGTATGTCTGTAAAGTATATATAAAAACTGTTAGCTGAAATGGTAATTAAAGTCATGATTAAGTTAACCACTGAAGCATTAAACACAGCATTTGTCATAATTGGGACCAATGTAGACACAGATCAACCGGAGCATCCTTGTGCAATCTAAACAGGGTCAACACTGTAAGCTATTTCAGCTGATTAATTCTTTTTGTACAATGAAAGGTTTAGCACACATTGACAGAAAGTTGAGTTCATTAATTCACATTAATTCACCAAGCAAAGTAGTAACCAAATCCACATATTTACACTTACCAGAGCAAACTCATGCTGTACAGAATTATCTGGAAATCTTGCACCGAATCCTAGAGCAGGAAACAACTTGTCACTGAAATGATAATAAGCTATCAGTGCCTAAATAAATCACGAAACTTTTAATTAAAATCTCAATAATTAGATTTTTTAATGATAGGAATGTTTCCATTTTCTTTAAAGTTTTGAAAATAAGTCAAAAAGTTGAATGAAATATAGAATAAGTAAAAGCTTACGAATCATAATCTTGGATTATATCTCCTACAGCTTGTATTGCCATGGAATACTGGTTCGGGGCACCATATGGGTTGATGTAGTGAAGCGATCCGGGTTGGTTTGGGTTGCCATTGGAAGCTGTGAAGTCAATGGCAACAGTGAATGCCATTTCAGTACTGAAAAAAAATTGTTGTTTAATATCAGATAAAATGTTTAACCCTTTATGGATACACCTTTGATCACATGTGTGACCAGTGTAAATCCAGATCATCTGAAGCCATTGGACCTGGATCTACACTTTTAGTCCATACAATACTTTTTCATGTCATTTTACAGTCCTGACGTGCTATTAATCCCCTTAAAAAATATTTGGATTTGCTCTCTGAAAGACTATATTTTTCAGTGCTGCACATTCATAAATATATTTGGGTTTATATTAACTTTTGAAGAGTTCATGGGCAGATCAATATACAAATTTTAAAGTTCAAATTAAAAGAAATAATGTTAACAAAATAATATTTGTAAATTTCAAACAACAAAAGTTCAAGTTCAACAATATGCTTTTACTCCATGGATATGCCTTATCACACGGGTGACAAGTGTAGATCCAGATTTGCAGCCACAAATCGTCTGATCAAAATCTACAATGTTCGATGATTGATTAATTTATGTTATTACATGAACTATAAATAGACGCAACGCGATTGGTCACACCCCCAAAATAACCGAGTCAATAAATCTAGATATTGACCCGCTTTCGCTGATATTGACCTGTCTATAAATAGAATGCGAGTTTCCATCTTTTATATTATTTATAGTTCATGTAATAATAGTTATTTTAATGACGTCATTTACGTCACGTTTACCTTTGACGTTATATTTTGCGCCATTTATCGTTCAAATTAGCTTGATAAGCCGCACGGAGTCCACTTGAAATTAGTCTTAATTGAAGATTTCTAAAACATAACTATTTATAGTTCATGTAATAAAACATTTATTTACTTATAAGCTGGGAAATATGCTGTTGATATTGACCGCAAAAATCGTTATTGACCTCGGCTATCGCCTCGGTCAATAACGATTTTTAGGTCAATATCACAGCATATTTCCCAGCTAATAAGTAAATATTTGTATATTATTTGTGACCAATGAACAAACAGTGTATTTCTAGATCAGATTTCACAGATGTACCAGATGAAATGGATCTACACAGGTCACCTGTGTGATAAAAGGCATATCTCACAGAGTAAAAGGATATAAATACATTCACAGTATGCAAATATAAGTAACAAAAGACTTACCCTGATGTGATATAATCTAGGAATGAATACTCCATCTCTACCCTGCAGTTCACCAATGTAACCTAAAAGGAACATGATGGCTATTAAATAAGTGAATGATTAAACTAAAAATAAAAATAATAGTGACCAGCCAACTTTTACAGTTTGTTTATATTGTAGAATCTTCTATCTCTTTCAGACAAAACCCTTTCCTCCATACAAATGTATACACTGTACATCCATGCACTCTGATCAGGATCTGCACCATTTGTTTTTTTTATTTATTGGTTTTCTTCTAACCAAAAAGCTAACAGTGCAGGTCCTGATCAGATAGCATGGATGTGGCAGCTGATCTTGGTCTGCACTGGATGCATAAGCAATAAAATGCTTATATGGAGTAAATGGTTAAAAGCTTACTCAGTCTCTAGAATTAACAGTTTCATACAGGTTTACAAGAAATGCATTTCAGTATTTATACATTTAAATACACAATAATGGTTTTTCAATATCAATGAAGGTTTTGAATTTAGTGTAAATCTATAAACCATTATCACTCATGTATAGGCCACACTTGTTCTACTTGTTGTTTTATCAATCTGTTGTAAGTGATGTGGCCTATACATTGGTAAACTGATTTTTGTAAAACTTACATTTGGCCTATTTACTGAATTTGAACTCATTTTGGTAGTGTGGCTAGCATTTATGAAATTGAACTTGGCCTTTATACTAAATTTGGGCTCATTTTGGGAGTATGGCTTATTCTCATGTCTGGCCAAAACATTAGCAATAACAGAACATATTAAACAAAATTTAAATAAAATCACTGCAGTAATTCATTATTATCACAAGAAAACATCTTACCACACCAGAATGTTTATATTTGGCTTTCTTCTTTGCTCTCTTTTGTTCATTAATAACCTGAAGAAAATCAAAAACATATACATTGTATTTACTACATGTGTACAACTTTAACCCTACATGTATATGCAGTCTGATCTGCATCTACACTATTTGGTTCTAGGTCAAAAATAACCAAATGAATCTAAGTGAACAGTGCAGATCCTGATCAAACTGCATGTGTGTGCTGGCTGATCTGGATCTACACTGCTTGCCCATGTGGTAAAAGGTGTTTCCATTAAGTTTTTAATTGGATAAGAACAGTGGATAATTTTTATGAAATTATTTTTTTTATCATTTTTGCAAGAGCATAAAAAGACAAAGAAGTACCGTAAATGAATGTGATATGTTTTCAGTTTGTGTAAAATGACTGTAACCCTTTCCTGTATAGATACACCTTTATTGCTATGGTGAACATTTTAGATCCAGATTAGCCGGAACATCTGTGCCATCTGATCAGGATCTAAACTGTTTGCTTTTTTATTCATTAGGTTATTTCTGACCAAAATACGACCAGTGCAGATCCTGATCAGACAGCACGGATGTGCCGGCTGATCTAGATCTACACTGGTCGCACATGCGTAAAAATGCGTATATATCAAGGAAAGGGTTAAAACAATGAGTTAATAAATGAATTGGTCATTGTTAGACAAGTGTGTAAATTAAGAAAATTCTAAAGGACCTATCTGTAATTTATGGAAGTGAAGTAGATACACTGGGATAATGGATCCTCACAGAATATTTTTACCAAATTGTAACTTATTTTATTTGGCGAATGTTATTGCTTGGGGGCAAAAAGATCTCATATAATGGCATCTCACCAAGATTAGCTATCGTGTGGTGTGATTAATTTCTCTATAACATTATCATAAACATAAAGTACATACCTCATACTGATTATTTGGTCCTGGCCCTCGGGTCAGCTCTCGAAGATTAGTCCTAAATTCTCCTATGATGTCAGATCTGCAAAACACTAAGTGTTAAGAGGCATAAACTAACCATCTCACCCTTAGCTAGCTCAAGTTATAACACGGACTGGGTCCAAAACATACAAAATGAAGATTAGAGACCAGTCTCAAATCTCAAGCATCTGATTGGCTGAAATGTCAACCAGTTGCCATTTCAGCCAACCAGATGCTTGAGATTTGAGACTGGTCTTCCGATTTAGTTTAATAATCTTGGGTCCTGGTCTTTCTTTGAATTTGAGCCATTATTATTCATTTTTAATATCTTTTTCGAAGAAATAAAGTAAAAGCAAACAAAGTAGTTCCTGATAAGACTGTGCAGTTACTTTGTTTCAGGTTATCTTAAATAAAAATGTTTTCACTTTTACAAATAATATATTAAAATTTTCACTGGATAAATTCAGGAAATTATTAAAACTTCCCAAAATTCAAACACATTTAAGAAATTTATGGCCTAAATTAAATCCTATTCATTCCAGATGTTCTATTTCTTATATTCCATGTTAGACTAGTGTAGATCCAGATCACTTCTGACCTAGAAGCAAACAGTGTAGGTCCTGATCTGAAGGTTATAAAGCTGGGCAAGGAAACCAGTCTCAAATCTCAAGCATCTGATTGGCTGAAATGGCGACTGGTCGCCATTTCAGCCAATCAGATGCTTGAGATTTGAGACTGGTTTCCATGCTCAGTTTTATAACCTTGGGTCTTGATCAGACTGCACAGATGTGCATGCTGATCTGAATCTACACTGGTCAATTGGATAAAAGCAATAACCATAGTCTAGAGTAAGAGACTACAGTATATACTTACTTTCCACTGCTGTTCCAGTCCCAACATTTGACCAGTATACTCCTGTAATGGAAACAAACAATAACTTTAGTTCTTTCTATCACAAAAAAGAATGTTATATTTTTTGAAATTTTATGTCTCTTAAGTAAGGACATAATTATGCAACAAAACTTGTGTATAAGGAGTAAAGGGCTGAGGATCGATATAAATGCTGTTTAACCAAAAAGCCCATGAAACTTCACGCACAAGAATATGAGTGCATCTACAGTATTAAACAGACGCTGAAATTTGGACTATATATTGTCTTTCATTTCCTTGAATGAATTACAAGGTCTACTCTTTATTCCTTAAGTTTACTCCATTTATATAAGGTTTAAAGGTAAAGGTGTAGGGTTTATAGTGTTTATCATACGAAACATATTCACCCAACTTTCACATTTACCCTCTGATCACTGGATGTAAGTCATACTTTATCAGACAGCACCAAAAACAGCCACGGAACATTGCCTATATTCCTCACAGGTACCTATTTATACACCTGGGTAGAAAGAAGCAATGAAGGCTTAATTTCTTGCTCATTACTACCTTTCAGACTCGGGCTCGAACCCAGGACCCCTTAACTCCTAAGCGAGCACGCTACCACTGGACTATCAATACCTTTACAGGAGTTTTATTATGTGTGCAACCAGTGTGGACTGTACCAGCAGGAAGATGTATCTATATAGTAAGGATTAACTAATGCTTGTATAATATGAACACTAACCTGTCATAATCTCCATTACAGAGAGCCCTAGCAGGGACTCTAAACATGGCCCATGATGGATTTAATGTGTTTTTGATCACCTCTGTTCTGTGCACAACCGTGAAACTGAAATAAACCTAAACACATTACATATTACACATTAAAACATTACATATTACACGTTCAACTTGTCTTTCAAGACGTTCAGAAATCAATTTCTAATCAAGTTAAGTCAAAATCCATAATGGGGGTTGAAAAGCGCTTGTGTTATTAATGCAACTTATAATAAAACAAGAGGATGATGTAATGCTATGAAATCAGGTTTTCTTCTTAAATTCTAAGTGAAAGGAGGCATAACTATGACATAATACAGTCGAGAGTTATGAAACTTGTCCTGAAAATTTGCTATTGTGATGTCAGAAAACTATGTTAAGTTTTAAAACTTAAACTTGGATACTGAAAAGAAATGAACTTGAACAAAATCTTAATGGAATGTTGACACCCGCCTGCCCACCCACCGACCGGCACAATGACATACCCCAATCTAATAACCTAAGTTTTTTAAAAACCTGGAAAAAAACAAACAAACTGATATATGGGGCACGTCATGGGAAAGGGTACCTTCGGACGGTTGACCTCAATCCTTGAAATGATGTCATAAAGTTGAGCAGACGACATTTATTATTATGCATTTCGCGGTAAAAAAAACATTTTATTAACAAAATGTTTAACAAAATCACTTTTTAGTTAATAGAAAATAATATATTATCGTAAGTTCTTTCTAAATATAGTAACAACTAAAATGTCACAAAATATGACCCAAGGTACCTTTTCCCGTGGCATTCCCCATATAATGCCAGTTACAGCCTGTTTAATGCTGGGACCTATATATGGTATAGACCATACTTTGCATAATTTCATACAGCCTCACCTGTTATCTTCATTCACCCGTAAAAACTCCAGATATGGGTCTGATTTGCCAAAAAAGTCCTTCTTGTCTAGGTTCATCCCTTTGAACTGCATGCAAATTACTTCCTGTAAAAAAAGACAGGTATTTTCCATACATCACATTACAAGGTAAGTACAGTTTGTCAACCAATTCTGGTTAATCATTTTGTCCATTGTAGAAAGATATATTTAATGCAATAATCTGAATTTTGTTTTTTTTTGTTTTATAGTATGCAAGATGTTTTACCAAAAATATGATGCAATCGTTTTAGTCTCCACATATTCACTTTCTCAAATGTAGTGTGTAATTATTGATAGACTTAATCAAACCAAAGCCAGTTAATTTAATCAGTACCAAATATAAATCTGGGAACATCTGTGTAATGGTTTTGACAGACCAAATTTATTAAACAAAATGTACATAGTATGACAAAGGAAAATGTCTTCATGTGTGTGTTTTTAATCATGAATTAGTGACCTCCCACGGCACAAGGAGCATTAAATAAATAAGATAATTTGATAAATATGGTCCATTACCTTACAGTTTCCCAATTCTTCTGAACGTACTGAAATGAAAAATATAAAAGTCAGGATTTCAAGTACAGGGCCCACGGTCATAAAACTGAGATTGGAGACCAGTCTCAAATCTCGAGCATCTGATAAGCCTTTCAGTCGCCATTTCAGCCAATCAGATGCTTGAGATTAGAGACTGGTCTCCTGATCTTCGTGTCATATATCATCCCATTATAGGATTTTAACTCCAATCTCTCTGGAAATAAATGTTCATAAATGACCTTGAACTTTTTTTAAAACTAAAGGTCCTATTTTAATGTTGTTTTTTTTAGTGTTTTATCATTTAGGTACAAAATATGTTGTAAATTTGGTGGTGTATTATCAAAACTGATATTGTTTTTTTTTGGTTATCTTTTTTTCAACCTTTGTGATATAAGCCAATCCATGCTTTGCATTCTGATTATTTACTTGCATGGAAGAAAACTTACCAATAATTTTCCCACAGCCTCCTGCTAGTCCCCTGAAATACAAAGGTAGAATATTAAATGAAACAACTCTTAGTCTTAACACGTTGTTTACACTTTAACAATAGCCTATGTCATAAACAATAGACTATGTCATAATCACAGATTAGCCAGTGCTTTCAAACAGTCATCCTCAAATTTCAAGGTGTAATGGTTATGCTCAGACCCCTAGGAAAACTGACTTGTATTTCTTCGATGTCATGAATATTAAATCCTGTAACATCATTGGATGCTTAACCCTTTCTGTTGTCCAATAATACTGAAACTGAATGACAGTGAAACATTTTAAACTGCAGTTGAACAACAACAAAACATGACACCAATTCTAGTTTGCAGTTCAAAACAAGATGGTTATCTGCTCTCTCACAACTTTAATGATACAGATTAAATCCCATGTTTGACTAGTGTAGATCCTGATCACACTGCTAAACAGAATACCGTGTATGTTAAACAGATCAAGTATTTACACATTTAAATTAAAAGTACATGTACTATTGTAAACAAACTTACACAAGGGGTCTTTCAAAGTTTCCACCTGCAGCGACTATCTCTCCTAATGTACATTCCATTCTACCAAGGAAGTCCTGCAGAAAGATTACATTCCATAAATACATTCAATTTACGATTAATTAAATTATAATTTAAATATTTACACTTCAACTTCGTCCTCTACGATGAAGTCTTATTCATCTAACGAATCATAATTTCTGATGGTAAACAGTGTGACGTATTACTTAAAAAGGCGTGGCTTCTTTAGAGCCGTTCACAATTTATTGGACATTGCACGATGTTTTGACATGTGACGTCGCCAAGCACGAACGTTTTGCCACGAGTTGCTGCGAAAAAGCATGCCGTCATTCACTTTATCGTCAACGTATCTGTTCCAACAGCCATTCAAAAATGCCGTTTTATCATGAATTCTTCTAGTTATTTCTGTATTGATCATATTATTTATGAGTGTAAATATAAGGATTGAAACAATATTTGATGGTTTCCATTTGGGTATGAAAAACAGTTGTATTGTTTAAAGTACGCGAGAAGCCCTTTGGGCTTCACACACTTTAAACAACCCAACTGTTTTCCATACCCAAATGGAAATCATCAAATATCGATTCAATCCTTAAATATATTTTGCCTTCGGCAACAGCTTGTTGGCAGTGACTTGGCATAATATACATTTACTGTGTATGCATTTATTTTTGTGGGTATAAAAATTCATGGTCTTTGGTAAAACAATTTTTTTTGGGGTTCTTAAATTTGTATTTTTATTTTCAAAAATATGTTTACATATTATTAAATGTGGCTCTAAATTTGTGGAGCGATCTTTTCACAAAAATTCACAAAAATTAGTACAACATGAAAATTACTGATTTCACAGTAACCATATACTGGTAATTACTGTCACTGAAATAGGGTGTTTCTATAATTTTAACAAAAATCAGATTATTGTGTGACTTGTTCTATTTTTCCTATTTTTTATGAGAAACTGGAAAAATTTTCCAATGACATTATAAAATAATTGTCCTGTTATTACATCTGTTTAAAGATGTACATGCAGATAATATACATCTGTCATCTGATATTTGAAATGTTTGACTTACATGGTCTGACAGTTTGGCACTTTTGGAATCAACATCATATCTGAAATAACAGATGTATTGTCCTGCATTCAAAGAAGTATGATTTATTTTCACTTGATAGGTGGATACTGAATGAAGTGGTTATTTACAAAGACTCCCAAACCCTTAACCTTTTTATTTAAAACTTTGAATTATTTATCAAAATCCTGCAAAATTTCAAGGAGTAAAGCAATATAATGCAACCAAAGAGCCATCATTGTTTATTAAGTATTCTTTATATATTATTCTTGCATACCAGATCAGGTCATCTGGTGTTTTCACCTGTGTAGGAAATTTTGATTCTACACCCCCCCATGTAGAATGAGCCACGCGCCTTATATGACGTCACGGCGTCTGACGCATTTATGAATGAACGATGGAATGTCTCGTATATCACTCCGCTACTATAAAAAAGTAGTGCAAAGAAAAATTTACAGGAAAATACCGCAAAATGCCCAAAATAAATACAGTATGCAAGAAAAAGTATCATTCACTTATGTTGGGTTAAGATCGTGTGATCCAGCCCTCGTGAAATATGCACTTAGGCGGTAACTCAGCAGAGCCTCGTTACCGCCCTTGTGCATATTTCACTTGGGCTGGATCATGCGATCTTTACCCAACACACGTGAATGATACTTATAATCCTTAGTTATGAAGATACTTATGCAGCTTTTTGCACTCATCGTAACACTCTCTTACACTATCGGCTCATTACATTCACCTCTGTTATAGGCTGGGACTACTTTCAACTACTTTTTAATTTAACTCAAAGAAATAGTTCACCAATTACATTTACAATATCTTGGGTTTCTTCGGTTTTAATGAAAGATAGTGAAGATTTCTGTCATTTGTTTTATCTCAAGCTTTCTAATTCATAATTATAACTGTATAAAATAAGGCTGTCGAGTTTGGTAAAAAATCTTGACATTGAGCCTTTTGCAGAGATGTAAAGTGAGTGTAAGGAAGGACAACTCTGCGAAGGAGATTGCCATCGTAACTGTGAACAAGTGAACAATACAAAAATTTGACAAATTATTAGAAACTTTAATCTACCATTTCAAGTTGTTGGGTGAAGGGTTTATTGAGATCTGTTTGGTCTTAATCCTTTACTCCATATAGACATATCTAATGCATGTGATAAAAGTGTAGTACCAGATCAGCTTTCACACCTATGCAGTCGAAAATGGGATACATGTGGTACCCATGGAGTACAGGTTAAGAATACATGTTCACTTGCATCTTTAAGCAAAAAAATCATACTCTCCCATGTTGGAAGGCGACTGGGTTATCTCTTTACTCTGTGGATATGACTCATCTCCCAAGTGTAGATCCAGATCAGCCAGCACATCCATGCAATCCACTTTAGATTTACAATGTTTACTTCCTGGTCAGAAATAACCTAATAAAAGCAATGTGTGATCTGACTGCAAGGGTGGGCAGGCTTATCTGGATCTACACTGTTCACCCATGAGATATAAGCCTTACCCCATTGAGCAACGAGTTAACAATTGGCCACTCTGTACATTTAGAAATATTTGTTTCAAACTCACTAAGAATGAACAGAGCAATGCTTACATCTCAAACTTGAGTTTCTGGCTCTCTTCAAAGTAATAGTTAATGATAAACTTCTTCACAAAGTCTGGGTTCAAGTTGTCATCTATAACCTCGGTCCTCGCAAACTGTAATAGACAATGTACATAATGTATAATATAATGTTATTAATCAAGTGAGCTCATATTGGCCTTGTTATCGAGCCGAGGGTATTCATATTAGCCCGAGGCCGAAGGCCGAGGGCTAATGTGACTGCCCGAGGTCCAATAACATGACCAATGTGAATTCACATGATTAATGACAATTTTATTAATAAACAGACTACAACCATCAAATTTGTACGACTAAACTGGGCCAATACAGGAATTGCTGGGCCAATATGAGAATTGCTGGGCCAATATGAGAATTGCTGGGCCAATATGAAAGTGTTAATTAATTAATGCAAATATAAAGAACAGAATAGTTTTTTTTAAAGGAGCTACAATATAAATTACAATACATGTATCAAGAAAAATAAAATGGATACAGAGTACTAATGTTGCATTTTGCAAACAAAACAGCCTTCATGCTCTAGACCCAGATAATGTTTGCCATTTAGATAGATAATTTTCTCTTTGTCGTGGCTGACTGAATGCTATTGGGCATCTATACTGTACTTCATTGTTTATCAAACATTCAATAGATAAATTAAATACTGGTACATGCATATTCCAAAAAAGGAAATCGCTAACCTATGTTTACTTTTTACTCCACATGTACTGATTTTATCACATGTCAATCAGTGTAGATCCAGATCAGCCAGCATATCGCTGCAGTCTGATCAGAATCTACCCTGGTCACTTCTTGGTCAGAAATATCCTAATGAATCTAAAGCAAAGTGTACTAGTGTAGATCCTGATCAGACAGCATGGATGTGCTAGCTGATCTGGATCTACACTATTCACCCATGGGATAACAGCCATATCCCATGGAGTAAAGGGTCAAAGAGAACAACAGACTAAACAAGATTTAAAAAAACCAACTTGATTTATATTTTCAGGAAGTTTAAATAAATTTTAAGTTGTTACAAGCTCAAATTCAAATTTATTACATCACAAATTTATGCCCTGATAAGAAACATGTACATATAATTGAAATATTTAATGTTCATTTTGATAGATAAAACATGCGTGGTTTTTACATAACTTGATAAAAGTGATTCACTCCCCGTACCATGTACTGGACAATCATTATCACAGAAATAGAGCTGATTACAATTGATGTAGGTGGATGACTATTAAAGAACTGAGGTAAGTTATGTGATTTATTTTGAAATACAAATGAACCAAGCCAGCAATATTTTAATATTTGTCAGGTTTGGTGGCTTTCAAAATTCCCTTCTCATCTATTAGATAGTATTTCACTTTAATATCAGGGCTTTTCATACTAAAATTGGGAAGAGGCCCTGACCTTTCAAATTGGGAAATTTATGTGTGATAATTGTTTATTCTGGGAAATCAAAATTCATTGAAAGATGGGTACTAGTTTGTAAATTTGAATAGTAGTAAGTATTTTCAACAAGCATTTATTTTTTTAACCCTTTCCTGGATATATACATATTTCTACGTGTGTGCGACCAGTGTAGATCCAGATCAGCCGGCACATCCGTGCCGTCTGATCAGGATCTGCACTGGACTGGTCGCATTTTGTTCAGAAATAACCAAATTAATCAAATAGCGAACAGTTTAGATTCTGATCAGACGGCATGGATGTGCCGGCTGAACTGGATCTAAACTGTTCGCCCTAGCAATAAAGGTGTGTCTGAACAGGAAAGGGTTAAGCATTTTATTTTTCAAACTTCAATTTTCAAAAACCTCTCAGAGGATTTTGATCCTTTTTTGGACATCTTACCAAGCATTTTGTGAAGAGCCTCTGATACAGTTGGGGGAAAATACTATATTTTTGGATTGGGAAGAGGCCTAATATGTTATAAGGATGAAAAGCCCTGAATAAAAAAAAACTGGGACAGACTACATGTACACTAGATAAATTACCTCATAAAACTGGCCTGTCCTGGAATCTCTGGTCATCAGGACACACATTGGGTCTGACTTGGAAAATGTATCCATATCCTTTAAACCTCTGAAATAATATTATAAATAATTAAAGCTAAAAACACTCAATATTACATCTACAGTAACATTTGTAATTAATGCAAAATCTGCAAATCTTTCTTCAAGTTTTGTCAACAAAAAATGTTATGTACAAAATTATTTTCACCGAATTCTCTTTTTTAGAAACTTTCTCCATATATAACAGTTTCATTGCATGTGTGATTAGTGAAGATCCAGATCAGCTGGCAAATCCAAACTATCTGATCTGGATCTACACTGATCGCTTCTTGGTCATAAATAACCTTATGTCTAAGTAAGAAAAGACAGCACTGACATGCCAGCTGATCTGGATCTACATAATTTGCTTATGGAATAAAAGGCATATCCAAATTAAGGGGTTAACCATTTCCTCCATATATACGCATTTTTACGCATGTGCGACCAGTGTAGATCCAGATCCATGATCTTCGATGATTGCATTTTGGTCAGAAATTACCTTACGAATCAAAAAGCGAACAGTTTAGATCCTGATCAGATGGCACGGATGTGCCAGCTGATCTGGATCTAAACTGTTTGCCCACGCAATAAAGGTTAGTCTATTAAGGAAAGGGTTAATACTGATGTTGATTTAAACAAATACCAATTTATAAGATAGGGAAAATTAATAATAAATGACAAAATATTTTAGATTAAAAGTTTTCTGTAACTTGTTAGCTGATGTTACTGTTGATGTCACATCATGGGAACAAAAGTTTGGTGATGATATCTAACCCTTTTCCTCCATAGACACACATTAATTGCATGGGCGAACAGTGTAGATCCAGATCAGCTGGCACATCTGTGCCGTCTTATCAGGATCTGCACTGTTCGCTTTTTTATTTGTTTTGGATTGATGGATAATGTAGTTTGTACAAACATTTGATATCACACAAAAATAATAAACTACTGAAAATCAATAAGGTCCTATTTTAAATTTTTAGCTGCAACACAGAAAATCTCCCGACTGACAAAATTTATAAGACACATTTAGTTTAGCAGACCCCAATATTTCCGTAAAGAGCATAATTTAATTGTGAAAAATTCTGGTATGCCATTTGTGTGCCAAATGAATTTCAATAATAGTGAGTTAATAAATAGGACTAAGTCCCCCACACCCCTGCTTTTCTTGCTTTGCTGGGCTTTTTTGTGATTGATCTTCAGAAAAACTAGCTATGAACTGCAGTAGATGTCCTTATCAGTTACCTTGGGTGGATAGCTCAATGGTAGAGCAACGGCATGATAAGCCAGAGGTCCAAGGTTCGAATCCTGGTAGAGGTGTACAAATTTTTTCCTACTCGTTTCATTTGCTGGCTGGTCATTATCAATTATCAATTTACCCTTGGAGTTCTACTGGGCGAAGCACTGGCTTGGGCAGTTTATCAAGATCTGCATTGTTATTTGTAGACATTTGCCGATTGAGTGGCTTGTCTCTAAGAAGGGAGGAATGTAGTAGTGTCCTTATCAGGTGGCCTCGGTAGCAGTGGTTGGGTGATGGCACGGTAATCCGGAAGTCCGAGGATCGAATCCTGATCAAGGCCTACACATTTTCGCCCTCTGTTTCAGAAGAACTGTATGGTTCTAAAATTTAAATCGCCAAAACAACCTAGACAGGGAACCTAAGCCTTATTTTTCAGTAGGCAAAACATTTTACCAAATGAAACAAAAATACAAACCTGCATGAAACACTAAGCTCGACTTGTGTGGCGGGCACTGCAGCAGTCCCTGCCTGGAACTGTGAAGGTACTGACATTTTTATTTGTGTTGTTTTTTCTTTGATTTCGAAATCTGTGTTTAGTGGGAGTTTCCTTCTTGATTTATCTGCGCCGCAATGACATAGATTACTCATCCGGTGTTTGATCAAATTTAAAGTTGTGAAAAAGGTATCACACCGCTAAAAATCACTCAGTCTGGTGCTTTGGAGACGGACCCTGTTTTTCTACCAACTTTTAATGAGATTAGCCCTGTATACTCAATATCTATATTCTAGGGTCTTCACTTGACAAACAAAACGTTTTTGTTTACTTTTAATAAACTCTAAAAATTCATATTTCAACTATGCGAGTGTCACGTCATGAATACAAATATTGAGGGAGTTAGGATTAGATTATACTCATATTTACAGTTCACTTTTGGTAGCGCGACGATGCTGGGCTTTAAAAAAAGTAAAATATGGATATTAGGAATCGCCACACTCACAAAACACAGCCTCCCCACGCAGCGAAAAAGAGAGAGAGAGAGAGAGAGAGAGAGAGAGAGAGAGAGAGAGAGAGAGAGAGAGAGAGAGAGAGAGAGAGAGAGAGAGAGAGAGAGAGAGAGAGAGAGAGAGAGAGAGAGAGAGAGAGAACATGTTTGGTATAAGTATGTCAATTTTAAAAGCACGCCACAAACAATTAACGAAAAAGAGAACATTTGGGGATACCGCCTTGGGACGGCCAGTGGCAAAACAAATTGCCACTGGGGGTTTAAACCAGATTCTAGGGTGCACCAACCTCACACTTGCCACAACAGCTTCTCATATTAACAAACAAGTACAAGTTGCCTTGGTGAAATGACTCCAACTCACCCATCAGCTCAACAATGTTGCATGCAAAAGCACACAAATAAATTAAAATGAAACTTCATAAATCACCGAACACGAAAAAAACAACAAAATACTGCAAACTCGGGTTGATTAAGCCTTTTATAGAATTGCGTATTAATAACTGTTAATAACTATTAACGCCGCCTTGCTCCGGGTTAAGCGCAGAGATATGTATCGTGCTTAACGGAACGGCCTTCAATAGGTGTAATTGATACACGACACAAACAACGCTACTGTGAGATTTAAATATATGAAATAATCAAGCTGAAAGCCACCGAACACGACAAATAATAAAATTATATTGCAGGCTCGATATTATTTAGTCTGTTCATGGGCAGTAATGTAAATGCATATTACTGTGTACGCCGCCTAGCCCGGATTGAGATGACCTCAGTATTTAAAGATATAGAAATATGTATCGTGTTCAACTGCCTTCAATTGGCAAAATTTATAACATCAATGATTGTATGTACGGGAAGACTTTTTACAGCCGCCACAAGGCACAAAGAACCTCAAACTCACGTGTATGACGTCAATAAATTACCTGACGTCACTAGTATATACTACATAGATTCAACGGTTTGTAAATTCGATTTTTATTTTTTTTTATTTATTTTTAAAACAATAGAATTGTTTTATTGTTTTCACTTTAAAACTTAAATACCATTTAAAACAATACAGCAGAATCCTTTTTATTGTTTCCAACTTAAAAAATTAGAACCAATTCTCTTTCACGATTAAAATAATCATTGAATGCCTCAGCATACCGTTTTACAAGTTAGAGAATCGACCTTACACATTTTCCGAAATTAATAGCAAAATGGCCAATCTCACTGAAGTCAGATCAAACTAACAGCGGTTTCTAGGAGATTGCAAAATGGCGGACGACAGCTACAGTAAAGGTGAAGGCGGGAAGGAGAATTTAAGGCACGTCCATTTCGTATTTACGACCGATCCGTAAAGACGGATCTTCATCAACGGCAAAATATCCATCAAATTCAAGGAAATTTCTTTGCAATATAATAATAATAATAATAATAATAATAATAATAATAATAATAATAATAATAATAATAATAATGATGATGATGATGATGATGATAATCTGTCAACGAGGGTGAAATACGGGAACGTGGGTCTGCCGAGAAATATGAAAATATTGCAGGCTCTGTTCATAGGCAGTAATGGAAATGAATATTACTGTCCACGCCGTCTTTCCCCAAGGTTGAGCGCAACTCAATATTTACACCAATTAACAGTACAATTTCGATGGTATGCATAAGACGGTGAACATGAACCTGCAATGCGGCATTTTCAGATTAATACCAGTCTATGTTTAGCGGAGTATGGTCCCCAGATGAAAGAATGGTTTTGCTGTAAACAGGAAAACAATGGACGGAACAATAACAGACATCTATACGAAGATAAATTTATTCATCTGTATAAAGATTTTTTCAGATCAAGTTTAAAACATTGCATACAACGAAATTTTGTAGAAAACACGAACTATATAAGTGCATCTGTATTTTATAACTATGTCAGCTGAATAACTTATAAATAAAATTGATTAATTTAAATTATTACTCTGTTTCTGTATACAGCAAACAATATTATATATATTTCAAGAATATATACAACATGCCTTATATTATATGCACATAGTATACTTTTGTAAGACAACTCGATAAAATATATGTAGTAGCAAATCGGTCAATAAAACATATTAACAAGTGTCTGACTAGGAAATACATGTATATGCAAAATAACTTATATAAGTAAAGCAACGTAATAAACTCTGATAAAAACTTAATTGCAACAAAGATACTATTTACAGCACGACGTTAACCATGTTTATAAACATCAAATATGAAGTATTAAGTCCTTATGTTCTGGCAACCTATCAAACCGAGGAATGATCTGTATTTTCTCAGCCATTTTGGAAAATATATCACAACCAATTCTAAAACGTCAAATGGGGTACGCTACGGGAAAAGACATCTTCTGTCATATTTTGTTGATATTTTATTTGTTACTATATTTGGAGAGAACTAAGTATTATATTTCATTTTCTCATAACTTATTGGAGATTTCATTACTCATTTTGGCAACATAATGCTATTTTACCGCCAATCCATAGCGAGTTATGTCGTCTGCTAATCTCAATTACGTCATTTCAACAATTGACCTCAATTGTCCAAATGTACCTTTTCCCGTGAAGCACTCCAAATATGATGTATTTAGTCTTTATATTCCGGCATCCTTTCAAACAGGGGAATGTGAAACTGTGTGGCTTTGTATTTTCTCAGCCATTTTGGACCTAAAATAACTTTATCGAGTGTCACGTCTTTCCATACTCCTTCCGGTACATAGATGTCACGCTCTGCAGCATCA
>JAZAYU010000411.1:127995-280038 GCA_038501625.1 Corbicula japonica | reverse complement strand
TAGGCATCGGACCAAGCCGATTATTCGTAGTATCGCATTTTTCGTAGTATCGCATTTTTGACATTTGGTTGTTGATACCGTCGCAAATCGTCAATGTCGTTATATGACGTAATGTGTTATTGCTGTTATATGTCAAGGTCAATAAATAAAAAGGCAAATAGGCAAATTCGCCATAGGAATAAGATCATGCAGAATTAAATTGCAGAAGTAGAATGACAAGCAACACAATTGTTTTAGATTATATACAAGTTTAAACCTTTGACATTTAATCACTCAAACTGTTTGTTACAAGCAAACACGCCCGCTGATTGCTTACAGAGCATATCGTGTCACAACTGCTTGGGTCGATAATTGCTCAACAATACAAATCACGGATATCGCTTGAAAAGGTGTGAAAATCACCCGTCAGACCGAAATTCGTTAAATTGCATCCTTGTTACACTGTAAATCAGCTGAAGGGACTGTCATAATTATTCGTTATATCGCATTTTTCGTTAAATCGCGTCTTCGTTATATCGCATCTTTTTTATATTGAATAAAGAAGGAATTCGGACGGGACCGGCCGCCCAATTCGTAGTACACCGTTATTTCGTAGTATCGCGATTCGTAAAATCGCGACTCGACTGTATTTCGAACCAAACTGAGTCCAACTCAGAAGCTATCCTTGAGCTAGCTGTAGCACAAAGACACATTGCCTCAACCTGACACTCTTTCCATTATAATTTCAAATGCAGATTCATCAGATTCATTTTACATTAATTGCAACCTCAAAGAAACTTTTCCTGCCAATGGAAATTATTTTGCCATAGACTGGGAGTCATTGGATTGGCAGTAACTTAGTTCTGGCATAACAGTTACATCACTTAAGGGTTTCCTGTTAAGGAACCAGACCGTATGATGCTTGGTAAAGCTGAATAAAACCCCTAGTGTTTATTTACATGAATTAAGAAAAAATCCCAATTTGGCTGATTTTGCGACTGATTTTTTTCCCAATTTTAAGATTTTTATGACATCAAAAATTCCCAATTGTAGGGAAGGGGACCCTTTCCCCTTTGGGGAAAAAAAAAGCTGATCGTATGTATTTATATGACAGAACTGGTCTAAGTAGTGGGGTTGTCTTAATTCTGTGGTAGAAAATAGTGCAAAACTGTTAAAAGGGTCACTGAAATAATGGTCTTATTATTGGGGTGGTCTTAATTTTATGGTGGACTTTATGAAGGGTTTTATTGTACTAGTACTGTATTAACCCTATTTTAACATAAGCATTTATTTATCAATGTTCATATTCTATTTTTAGCTTTGGCGCTATCAGATATGGACAGGAAAATGGCAGTTACTGACAACTCATGGAGAGGTTCCGACACAGCTGGCTTCTCATACTGGTAATGTTCCTTGTCATGCAATAAAGTTGTGTCTATACAGGAAAGGGTAAACATTACATGCAGCAAATGATATAGTAGCAGACAACATCTTCTCTTCAAGTGGCTGTCAACTTAACCTTGTAGATAGCAGACAAATTCCACTCAAAAGTAGCAGACAACTTAACCTCACAAGGAGAATAAAACTTCACCACAAAATTTTGCTTGAAATCCCATTTTGAGCAGCAATATTTAATTTTCATTAACTAAAAAATGGAAATTGTAACTACCACAAGACTACCATAAATCTTTCATCCAACCCAGAACAAAATTCCAACTAAGGGGAGGCTATTCTAACTAAAGTAACAAAATACTTTATATGCATTTCTTTTTGTGGTGTTTGTTTAAATGACATTTTTAAGGGTTTCTAAGTTTGTGGTTTTAAATTTTCTTCAATACGTTTGTGTTCAAAATTACATTTTTATGGCAGTTATGAATAATTGGATCAATTTGTCCACTAAAACCACGAAAATTTGTACCCCATGCATATGAGTTATTTCTCAGTAATTGTACATGTAAAAACAAAATGTATATAGTTTCATTCTTTCTTTCAGTGATAAAAGTTGGAAACTACCTCTTGCATTTTGGAGGCACTGGTGTACCATTTGGAATGACAAACACAAACTTTTTGTATATACTAGATCTAAGCACATTGGAATGGAAAGTTTTATATAAACCTGAAGACACCAATGATGTAAACAAAAATATACCAAGAGCAAAATACGGACATGTGAGTATATTTTGTGAAGATTTTAAAATCTATATACATGTATTATTAACTTTTTCTCCAGGTATACGCCTTTTAACCCATGGTTGACCGGTGTAGATCCAGATAAGCTGGCACATCTGTGCCATCTGTTCTGAGTCTATACTGGTTTTATTTTGTTCAGAAATAACCTAATGACTCTTAACCCTTTCCTGGATATATACGCATTTTTACGCATGTGCGACCAGTGTAGATCCAGATCCGTGCCGTCTGATCAGGATCTGCACTGGTCGCATTTTGGTCAGAAATAACCTAATGAATCTAAAAGCGAACAGTTTAGATCCTGATCAGACGGCATGGATGTGCCGGCTGATCTGGATCTAAACTGTTCGCCCTAGCAATTAAGGTGTGTCTATACAGGTAAGGGTTAAAGCCAACAGTGTAGATCTTGATCAGGTGGCACTGATGTGCTGGCTGATCTGGATCTACTGTGCTAATATAAAGGTTTGTCTTTGGAGTAAATGGTTATTTTTGCCCTCTCCATCTGTCTGTCCATTCATCACTTTGCTATCCACTCTGTAACAGAAGTTTTATATAACTTGAGTCTTCAAACTTCATAAGATGATTTTACTTTTAAACAATGATCCATTTTGTTTAAGGGATCAGTGGGTCAAAGGTCAAGATCACAGGGGCCTTAAAGGTTAAATCCTTTTCCACTAAGTAAGTCAAGGGTCTAGATTTCTCCTTGAGTATGGCATTATCCACATTACTGGTGTAGTATGTAACTTTTGATAACAGAACTACTTCTGACCATCTTATACTGCCTGTGTTGAATAAAGCCAGAAAGCCAGCAATTACTATTTTAATTTTTGAATACTCTAAATTTCAGTCAATGACACACGTGGGAAGAATCGTCTATGTGGTTGGGGGAACATGCGGGTATACATATGATACAGATGTGCACAAGTTTGACCTACATACTCTCACATGGGAAGAAATACCAGCCAAGTCCAAATATATCCCCGAACCTAGGTATGTAAAAAGATAAATACAAAATATCTGTACATAAAGCTGATGTCTTATAAAGGTTTCCATATATCTAGAAGTATTTCGGTAGACTTGTAGACTTGTTTTAATTTCAGCCATTCAACTTATCAACTGCTTAAGATCATCTTTTCAAGCGAGACTGAAGGAAAAAAGCCCTGTATTCAATGAGATTTTTTGTGCCCAAGATTGCAGACTGGTTTAAGTTCATTAATTCTGGTCAAACTACTTTACATAACAGACAAACATCGAGAGGGGCATAAACACTGCAAACAAAACCATTATCCGTTTATTCCATGGGATATGGCTGTTTTCCCATTGGCAAACAGTTTTGATTCAGATCAGCCAGCACATACTTGCCATCTGATCAGGATCTGCACTGTTTGCCTTAGATACATTAGGTTATTTCTGACCAAGATGCCACCAGTGTAGATCCAGATTAGATGACATATATGTGCCAGCTGATCTGGATCTACACTGGTCACACATGCAATAAAACCCATATCTACGGAGTAAAGGATTTACTCTTGTTTTTATTTCCAGGTACAGACATGAAGTAATATATTACAAGGGCAAGTTACTCATGTTTGGTGGAGGGGCAGGGGTGGGCCACTCGGCATTCAGGCTTAGCAAGGTACGTACTTTACATTACTGTGTTAGTGAAACAGAATAGTTATAAGTTGTCGTTTGAACGTGTGATGTCAAGCTCAGCACACAAACAAATTTAAACTATTGGAGAAAATTTAATTGTGTCATAGAAGTTTGATTCAAAATCTATAGATATCTGGTATATAGAGAGTACACGAGTTATTAAAAGTCAAAGTGATATTTGAATATTACACTGTACTGGCAAAATATTATTATAACCCTATACTCCACAGATACACTTTTATTGCAAGGCTGAACACTTTTATTGCAAGGCCGAACACTTTTATTGCAAGGCCGAACACTTTTATTGCAAGGCCGAACACTTTTATTGCAAGGCCGAACACTTTTATTGCAAGGCCGAATAGGGTAGATCCAGATCAGCTGGTACATTTATGCCATCTGATCAGGATTTACACTGTTCACTTTTATATTCATTAGGTTATTTCTGATTTAGATGGGACTAGTGCTGCAGATCCAGATTAGATGGTATAGATGTGCTGGCTGATCTGGATCTACACAAAACACATATATAAGGAGTAAATGGTTAACTTACTTGCAGCCATGGAAACTTTAAAACTGCTGAACTTAGTTTTTGTGAGGAAAAAAAAAGGCAATCGAACAAAATTACTGTATATATTGGTCTGTATTTCAGATTGATGTTTTTGATTTAACAGAACAGACTTGGGAAAATGTAATGACTGTACCGTGTACAAGTTCTGCAGACACCACCGAACAGGGAGGTAATCATTATCACTTGAATGTGATTAACTATTTTTATATTATGTTTTCTAGGTTACCCCTTTACTCCATGTCAGAATGGTCTTCATTCACAGTTTTTATGCTTTCCGAAGAAATTCGGGGGAGCATATAGTCGCCGGGTTATCTGTCTGTGCATCAGTTCGTCCATCAGACCGTACGTCCCGAATCGTGCCCTGCCCATAACTTTTTTTATCTGAAGTCGGATTTTAAAATTATTTCACAAAAATGATCACCATATTGAGACGACCTGTCACGCGCAACATTTGGGTTGCTACCTTGAAGGTCAAGATCACAGCATGACCTTGCACCAAAATCGTGTCCGACCAATAACTTTTTTATTTCAAGTCAGATTTTAAAATTATTTCACTGAAATGATCACCATGTTGAGACGACGTGTTGTGCCCAACATTTGGGTGGCTACCTTGAAGGTGAAGGTCACAGCATGACCTTGCACCACAATCATGTCCGGCCCATAACTTTTTTTATTTATTTGAAGTCGGATTTTAAAATTATTTCACAGTAATGATCACCATAATTAGACAACATGTCACGCGCAACATTTAGGTCGCTACCTTGAAGGTCAAGGTCACAGCATGACCTTGCACCAAAATCGTGTCCAGCCCATAACTTTTTTATTTGAAGTCGGATTTTAAAATTATTTCACAGAAATGATCACCATCATGAGACGAAATGTCGCGCGTAACATTCGGGTCGCTACCTTGAAGGTCTAGGTCACAGCCTGACCTTGCATTAAAATCGTTTCCGGGCCATTTTTTAAAAAAATTTGCAGTGGGATTTCAAAATTATTTCACAGAAATGATCACCATCATGAGACGACGTGTTGCGGACAACATTTGGGTCGCTTCCTTGAAGGTCAAGGTCACAGCATGACCTTGCACAAAAATTGTGTCCGGCCCTTATATTTTTTATTTGAAGTGGAATTATAAAATTATTTCACAGAAATTATCACCATAATGAGACCACGTGTCACACGCAATATTTGGGTCGCTACCTTGAAGGTCAGGGTCACAGCATGACCTTGCACCAAAATGGTATCTGGCCAATAACTTTTTCATTTGTAGTCAGATTTTAAAATTATTTCACAGAAATGATGACCACAATGAGACAACATGTAGCATTAAACATTTGGGTGGCTACCTTGAAGGTCAAGGTCACAGCATGACCGTGCACCAAAATCGTGTCAGGCCCATAACTTTTTTATTTGAAGTCGAATTTTAAAATTATTTCACAGAAATGATCACCAAAATGAGACGATGTGTCGTGCAACATTTGGGTTGCTATCTTGAAGGCCAAGGTCACAGCATGACCTTGCAGCAATATTGTGTCCTGTCTATAACTCTGTTATTAATAGTGGGATTAAAAAATTATTTCACAGAAATGATCACCAAATCGAGGCACGCTTCCTTAAAGGTCAAGGTCACAGCATGACCTTGAACCTAAATTCTGTCCGGTCCATAAGTTTGTTATTTATAGCTGGATTTTAAGATTGTCTGATTCCATAGCAATACATTTTTTCAAAATTCACCTCAATAGTTTTACAACTTACTGTTTTTGTGACAAAGTACCCATTCCGGGAGCATCACCCGTCTTCGACGGTCTCTTGTTAGTCTTGTGACAAGATTATCATTATTGTTTTCACTGTTATATGCTTTCACTGTTACATGCATCATAATCTCCATGGAAAGTTTACCAAACGATTCTTATCACCTCATGACAACAATTAGTATTCCAAGTAAATTACCGAATTTGCTGTAATTTAGACATCACTACAAGAATTAAATATTGCTGATTAAAACTATTTTACTTTTTCTGTCTATCTTCTTCCAGCTAGCTCAGTCAGTAGTGTGCTTGCAGTTACATGGCTAGGCACCGCACCTTTAGGTTTGATTCAAGTATGGGCTATATGATTTCACTAATCTGTGGTGTAATTTCAGGTTATCCTGGCAGTAGACGATGCCACAGTTGTGTCAGGTACCATGAGGGTGAGACAAAACAATTCTATTACTTGACTTTTCTTTAGTTTTTTTTTTCAAGTAAATGTTAACATGGTAATGTGAATCAACTTCTTACTTTCGCATGTCAACAACAGATTATGCAGACCATTACATGCAAATGATGTGCATGTGAAATTCATAACATCATGAAATCTGAAATGACTGCATTTGTTTGAAAATTTTAATGTTTGAACATTAACATATTTCTGAAAATAGCTGATTTGGTTTCCATTCATGAGGATCTTTCAAGATGATCTTCTATGCACCCTAGCACTAACTCCAAGACCCCCAACAAAAAAACTAACTTGAAAAAACAACACATCACTTTTTACATATTTAAAAAAAAAGAAATCATCCTCTCCACTACCATTGTTTGTATATTTATTTAGTAACTAAATTAAAAACAACACATAAAATCTTCCAAGTAGGTTGATTTCTCATGTTTATTTTGTTTTGTATGTCGGTCAATAGCTATTCATAGCTAATGTTTGATTTGCTTGTAAAAAGTACCGACTATAAATAAAATTCTTGTACTTGTGTTGCATTGTTTATTCCAGATGTGTATGTATGTGGTGGTCTAGCACCTGATGGCATACAGAGAGATTTATGGCGTTTCAACTTACCTACGTACCAGTGGACACAGCTACAAGTGCCCTTCCCAAAACCAGTCTATTTTCATTCTTCTGCTGTGAATGATGTAAGTTACAAGTGCCCTTCTCGAAACCAGTCTATTTTCATTCTTCTGCTGTGAACGAAGTATTAAGTTAAAGGTGCCTTTCCCAAAACCAGTCTATTTTCATTCTTCTGCTGTGAACGATGTAAGTTACAAGTGCCCTTCTCGAAACCAGTCTATTTTCATTCTTCTGCTGTGAACGATGTAAGTTAAAGGTGCCTTTTCCAAAACCAGTCTATTTTCATTCTTCTGCTGTGAACAATGTTAGTTACAAGTGCCCTTCCCGAAGTCAGTCTATTTTTTATTCCACTGCTGTAAACAATGTAAGATGCAAGTTCCCTTCCTGAAACCATTCTATTTTCATTCATGTAAATTACAAATGCCCTCCCAGAAACCTGTCTATTTTCATTCTTCTGCTGTGTGAGTTACAAGTGCCCATCCCAAAAACAGTCTATTTCCATAATTCTGCTGTGAACTATGCAAGTTACAAGTGCCCTTCCCAAAACCAGTCTATTTCCATTATTCTGCTTTGAACGATGTAAGTTAAAAATGCCTCTCTACAAATCACCTAACGAACCATAATTTCTGATGGTAGGCAGTATGACGTATTACCTTTAGACTTTAGAGGCATAAATACACTAAAAGCTGCTCACAATTTATTGGACTGTGCGCAATGTTTTGACATCTTCGCTGAAGAGCACACATTTAGGTAAGACTTAACTTAGAGGATAAAGAGGTAAGACTTAACATAGAGGTTAAGTTGAAATGTTAATATATCACTTTTAGTACAGTATAGATAACATTTGTTAAATTGAATTTCAGGATGGGTGCATGTTTGTATTTGGCGGTGTTACCAGAATAGATGATACAAGATCTAACGACCTGCAAATCATGTGGCTGACAATCCCAACATTGAAACTACTGACCTGGAATAAAGTTCTCAGTTGTTTAAATGTGAAACTATGTAAACAGTCATATCAAACACTGATAGATCTTGGAATACCTCGGCAATTTATCGACCTGATTTTGTGATATCTACAAATGTACTACTTTCTTATAACAACTGCTGGATTTGCTGTGTAGAGGTCTATTAATCTACAGTTTTTTTAAGTCCGTAAATTACATAGAGCGTTATTGCTTGGAGTAGACCCTTGTCAGGCTGCTTGGAGTAGACCCTTGACAGGCTGCTTGGAGTAGACCCTTGTCTGGCTGCTTGGAGTAGACCCTTGTCAGGCTGCTTGGAGTAGACCCTTGTCTGGCTGCTTGGAGTAGACCCTTGTCTGGCTGCTTGGAGTAGACCCTTGTCAGGCTGCTTGGAGTAGACCCCTGTCAGGCTGCTTAGAGTAGACCCTTGTCAGGCTGCTTGGAGTAGACCCTAATCACTATTTGGTGTAAATCCTTGTAAGTCAGCATAGAGTAGACCAATTCTATCAACTTAATTGGAGTATACCCAGGGCCTAAGATCATAAAATTAAAATTGGAGACCAGTCTCAAATCTCAAGCATCTGCTTGACTGAAATGGCGACCACTCGAGATTTGAGACTGCACAAAAGTTCATTGGTAATGATAATAGTCATTGATTAGTTTAGTGTTTATCATGTTTCAATGTATAAAATTAAAGATAATTGCGGTTGTTTCCATTTTCACAAGGTTTTAAAATTTAGTTGTTCACCATTACCATGACACAATAAAAATTGGCAAACTCATTCCTTGCAAGTCTTATTTAAGAAAGGAAGTCTCTCCCTTGCCGATAGATTATGCAATTTACATTTCCTTGCAACAAAACAACACTAAAAAGAATGTAAAATAGGCAAACAGTGCTCTTATAAAATTTATAACTTGTGAAATCGGAAACTACCAAAATTGTCTTAAATTGTTAAATGCAGCACTGCACATGTAAATATTATTTGGCATTTGTGTGTGGCTGACAATTTACTGTGATATTTTCAAAACAAAAAGTGCTGTCTTACGCAGTGCAATAAAAGAATATGACTGTTTAATTTACGATCAATGTTATTATTTCTACCCAAAATACCAGTAAGTTGGAGCATGCCACTTGATTCAAAGGTGGCCATGGTGTCAAAGATTGTGGCAGTGTCTCAGAGGGTTTGGTCAGTGTATCAGAAGGTATTGCAGTGTCTCAGAGGGTGTGGCCCGGATGTCCAAGGATTTTGCAGTGAGAGGCAGTGGATCAATGAGAGTGTGGGTGTGGCCGGTGTAAGAGGGTGTGGCCAGAAATAAAGAGGGTGTGAACAGAGAGATGGCAGTGTTAGTGGGTGGTGTGGCCAGTGTAAGACAGTGGGGCCAGAGAGTACAAGGGTGTGGTCATTGTGAGTGATAAGCCAATGAGAGATGGTGTGGTCATAGGAGTGGCAAATCAGCCAGAGGTTGTGACCAGTGTTGTGGGTATGGCCAATGGGCCTGGCAAGCGAGTCAGAGGGTGTTGCCAGTATTTTAGAGGGTATGAAATATGGTGTAAGTGGGTGTGGCCAGTATGTAAACATGTGGCCAATGAGATGGTGCCATGGATCATGGGAGAGGCAAATGAGTCCGAGGTTGTAACCAGTGTTGAGAGGGTGTGGCCAAAGGGCATGGCAAGTGAGTCTGAGGGTGTGGTCAATGTCTCGGTGTTTGGCCTTAGATACACTTTTGCCACAGATCTCTCTTCCTCAACCTTGGAGTCAGAAGATGACCAGTGTGTTAAGAGGCCAGTTAGTGGTGGCCTGGTGGGTGCCGCCAGGGTGTAAGAGAGTGTGGTCAGTGTCTGTCTTGTGTTGTGGCTGAAGCCTGTGTTTCAAAGGTTGTGGTTACTGCCTCAGTAGCCAATGCGTAAGATGTATGGTCAGTTGTTCAAGGGTGTTGTTTTAGGAAGGTCTCCTTATATATACAGTACATATAAGCATATGTACACTTCGCTCAACAATCAGGCCCAAAAACCAAAAACATGCTAAGAGTGATATGAAAGAGCCATACATCTGTGTTCCAGAAAATGTTGAAAAACACTTGTCTGTGAATGTTCGATGTGCTCAAGAAATGTTCATGTTTGGTTGTCCTCGTGGTCAGTAATTATATGTTTGACTGGAATATCTTTTCCTTGCATACCTGATATGTATTGCCACATGATTTAATGGGGAAAGAAAATCTGATCTTTTCCCTAGGGAAAAGATAACGTTTGCATGCTACATGAGTGATATCAGGCCTTCAAGTATCTGACGTAATATACATGTATTCAAGTTGTGATGTTATTTAAAAAATAAGGTTTGCGTAAACGTCAATATTTCAGCGTTAGGAAACAAAAAATTATGTTCATATACATATACACAAATGTTATGAACAGTAAAAGGTATGCAAGAAAAAGTATCATGCATGAGACGTTCAGTGAAAATATAAAAAATCTCAGCAGAGCCTTGTCCCCACAAAACAGTTCCCCCTCTGTTACAGATTTTTCTGTTTTCACCTCACACTCATGCAAGATATATAATATTTTGCAAAATTAAACAAAACCTGGAGACATCCAACAGTAGGTTGTTTTTATAAGCAGTTGGTAACCTTTATTAAGCAGCCAGTCCACAACATTTACTGCAATTAAAATTTATAATGGATTTTACTGTTAAAACATCCATCTGGTCTTATTAGCCATTTATTGATTTAAAACATCTCATTACATTTTTGACAAGTGCAGACCCAATATTGCAACAGTCTGAGCGCAGTCTATACATGTACTGTGAGCAATTCAGTAGGTAAATCGAGATATTCATCTACTGTGAGCTATTCAGTAGGTAAATTCAGTTATTAACCCATTACTCAATGGATATGGCTTTTATCATATAGGTGAACAATGTAGATCCAGATCAGCCAGTAGATCTGCAGTTTATGCTTTTAATTCATAAGGTTATTTCTGACACAGAAATAAACAGTCTAGATCCAGATCAGATGGCAGAGATGTGCTGGCTAATCTGGATCGCCCCCAATCACCCATGTATTGCAGGTGTATCCAAAGAGAAAACATCCCTCTGAACAGTGAATGGAATGTCTCAAACTGAAAGAAAGCAGAGTCCATTACATTAATTCAGTGTGTTCAGGCAGGTTTAACTGTACACATACACAATTAATGACCTTGACCTAAGCATAAGCTGGTTTAGTGATGTTACAAATGATGTCATAACAATTTTTATAAAATTCATTCAGTTTTATTCAAGTTGGTGTGATAAAAGCTTTCAAAATCTTGATATCATCAACAGGTTTATCTGAACTGTCTGTTTCTACAAGTCCGATTCTCTGAACACATGTCATGCCGCTGCTAATTCGGCCAAATATCGTGTGTTTGCCATCTAACCACTGCGTCGGAGCCAGCGTGATAAAAAATTGACTGCCATTTGTGTCTGGACCACTGTTTGCCATGGAGAGTATACCGGCCCCTGGAATTAATGGAAACTTTTTTGTAAGATTCAATCTTTCCACATTTTAGGGAAAATAGTCCTTTTTGTTTGAATTAACAATGTGTCCATTTCCCCTCCAATGCAATCATTTTTCCCAATTCTTTGTCCATTTTCGCCTCCAACTGATTTAAAAAAAAAATAATTGTGTTTTTAACCTGTAATAAAAGACTTTTGCCTTTGTCTATGCTCTACTATCACCCTTTGTATATGAGAAAATACCATCAAAAGCTGAAGTGTTTTATAAGCAAACTAACCATTACCCAATTTTCCCCAAGTCAGAAGTGGGCAACTTGTGTAACGTCAAGAGGGATGTATAATAAAGCAGCATATTGTACACTTGGAAAAAAGGAGAAATTTATTTACACTACCTGTGTGCTTCAGATCCCCATGTATTTCATCATCAAATTCTTTGCCGTAAATACTAGCACCACCTCTACCTACAAGAGAAAGAGAATGTGTTAATAAAGAGTAATAATTTTAATGTGCTTGATGGCAACCACTAGAGTATTACAAACTTTCAAAAAGGAAGATGATAAAAGGCTTTTTAAGTGGAAATTAAGCTTTTCCTCCATGTATACACCTTTATAGCATGGATAAACAGTGTAGATCCAGATCAGCCAGCACATCTGTGTTGTCTGATATGGGCTGTTTCAAAAAAATGGCTGGAAAAGTGAAAAAATAGTCAAAAATTAAAGTTCATTCAAATTCCAAACTTGTTATTCTGAATTTTTTGCTTATTGAAACTGAGTAAAAAACTGAAAGATTTTTCAAATCGGTCAACTGGTTGCTGAGATATTGTCATTTGAAAAATGGCAAGTGAAGTGAAAAAAATGTAAAGAAATTAAGTTCATAAAAAGTCCAAACTGGTTGGTCCATATGTTTGTACAGTCTTTACAGTGATCAAAATCAATCAAGTTATACCAATATGTGGCAGAATAAAAATTTTATGGAGCTTTATTGACCTATATTAAATAAATCAAAGAATTTTAATTTATGTGCTTAAAATACAAGTATCACTGTTTCTTATTATTTAAATGTGTATTTCTGTTAAAATACATGTTGAAGCATCAAATATAAGTGCTTTAGAACTTGTGGTAGCGCATAATGATAAATTATTCATATTGTTAAAAAAGTGTGTCACACTCCTGACAACCACATAAGTGCAGTGTACTCAAAAATGTTTCACTAAGACCATTCCTGTTTGTCACAATTTAACAAAACATGACATAGACTTCTAGGAAAAAACATGCTCTTGTTTTCATGTAAAGGATATGTTGACAGAATATTGCAATATGTGCATAATGTCACACTCCTGACAAATTTAGCTGACATTCCCTGAAGGGAGCTGCGGACAAATATAATTTCAATAGAGGTGATATTATAATTATTGCATCTAGAAACAAGAAACTTAATGATACACAAAACATTTCTTCTGTACTATTAATCTTAAAAGTCCTATAAATCTATAAAGCGAAGAAGTATTGATTTTCTTGAGGTATTTTCTAATCTACCAAGCTTGACTTAATAGCATATATTTTGATTACTTCAAGTATAATATGCTTTATTTTATCATTATTTGATGCCTAATAAATGCACCTTTAACTAACACAACACTAAAACTTGTCTTTACTCAAGCTTTTTGTAAAATAATGGTCTGAACAAATGTGATTTTGAAAAGTGTCACACTTTTTTGTCACACTCCTGACATTTTTTGCCCTTTATTTTAGAATTTTTTGGTGCTATTTTGATGAAACTTTACAAATCTTTAAAGGGCATGATGAGACACCTCTGCAAAGTAGGAAAATGAATGTAACTGTTTGTTGTACATTTTTATAACAGGAAAACCCAAACCAGCCATTTTTTTTTGAAACAGCCCATAAGGATCTACACTATTTGCTTTTTGATTTATAAGGCAAAAAGTTACTTGCAAAAAATGTTTACAGTGCAGATCCTCATCAGACGACACCCATGTGCTGGCTGATCTGGATCAACACAGATTGCACATGCAAAAAAAAAATGCAGTGGAGCAAAGGGTTAACCGTTATTTCCAATGAGTGATTTTGAATGTCAAAAGCTACTTCTGAATCACTTTGAAGTTGTTTTTATTAATAGCAAAAAGCTTTTACTAAAGTGATAAAGCTGTGTAATTTTATAGAGTGAATGCTGGTTCCAATGTTAATCCTTTATACATGTAACATCGGATATGGCTGTTACCAGATGGATGAACAGCATTAATCTAGATCAGCTGGCATATCTGAGGCATCTGATTAGGATATACTCTGTTTCTGTTCAGTGTTAAGATTAAAAAGACTTTTTTCTGACAAAGAAGTGACCACTGTAGATCCAGATTACATAGCACAGATGCTTTCTGCTGATCTGGATCTACACAGGTTGTAGATGCAATTAAAAATTTATTTATGGAGTACACTGTTTTACAAATTCATGCATCTGATCAGGTTCTCAAATGTTAGCTATTTACTTTGGTCACCACCTTATTTGCTCATTTACCTGTTCCAGTTGGGTCACCCCCTTGAATCATGAAGTCTTTGATGATTCTATGAAACTTCACTCCATTGTAGTAACCCCTTCTTGCAAGTTCGGCAAAGTTACGACAGGTGTTTGGTGCATGTTTCCAGTACAATTCTACAACAACTGTTCCCATTCTGAAAAATAAAATTTGCCATAAACAGAGCATTTCTTGCAATCTAGCTAAAAGCAGATCTAATAATCTAGGGTTTTTTTCAGTAGATTTTATCATAGACAGAATATTTAAGAAGACACATAATGGTTAAGTGTACATGACAAAAACTGATATTATAATTCGGTTACCAAAGACATAGAACAAGTTACTCCGGTTACCAAAGACATTTAAAGGTTACAAATACACTCAATTGTGCGGAGGTGCACTTTTTGTGCCATATCTAATAATTTCTGGATTTAAGAAACAAATGATGTGCCTGATTAACAAGCTATTACAATTTATTATGAATGACAGGTAACACAGTTTTTTTTTTATCAGATTTTTTTATTATTAAATTGGGAATTTCTCTTCTCCAATTGCATAAAACTTGTATAAATGTTTTACCATTAGGAACATGATGGAATATTGGCAATAAAATCTAGATAGAAGAGAAATTCCCAATCTAATAATAAAAAAATCTGATGAAAAAAATTGTGTTACCTGTCATTCATAATAAATTGTAATAGCTTGTTTATCAGGCACATCATTTGTTTCTTAAATCCAGAAATTATTGTTAATAATTATTAATATCAAATATGTGTTAAACTTTTTATTCCCCATCGACAGAAAAAATCCCAATGTCTGGCTAAATGATGTGAAATTTTCCAATTCCAAAGGTATAGGTCATATATTTCCAAAAATTGTGGAAAAGGCCCTGTAACCGCAGCAAAATTGGAACATCTTTTTATCCGAATAATACCGTATCCGAAATATAGCCAGTAGATGTACATATCAAATAAGACTAATTATACATATTTCCTACGTCGTTTCAATGGTCACATTTGCCGGTTGCCATGTTTTAGGTGGGATTCCAGATCCTGCTGTGATTGACATCCTTAAATCGAATGTAAATACTTCTGTTAAGTTCTTTTTTCGACTTTAAGTATTCCGGGTCGGCATTGAATGAAAGAGACGTTTGGATTGGTTAATGCAATTGTAAAAGAGCCAATCGTGATTAATTTAACAATGACGCGCAGTTTTATTGCGAAGTGGAAAGTCAACGACCAAACGCCTCTTTAATTATTAAACAGAGTGTAAAAAATACATGGCCATATGTAAACAGGAACCCTAAAGCTTTCTAGATTCCTGATGTTACTTAGCTACCTAAAATGTAAGTTATTTTCAATTAGAATAGAACATCAAAAGGTTAGAACTACTGAGTGTGCGATGGATATTTTGTCACCTGCTCCCCATGTTTAATATTACTAAATATGTTTAATTTGTTTTATCCACTTGTGCACTTACATTTATACTGTACACACTTTTCAAAATTTACTTTTGAAATATAAATAAAGTAAAAGAAACATTATAATCTTTTCATTGGAAAAAAATACATTAAGTTTTAATTTTTTTCTTCAAAAATGCTTGACTTTTTTCCACATCTTCCTATTTACAACTTTTTTCCACATCTTCATATTTACGCATATTCTTTGTCTTTGATACTTAATTAATAAATGCTCTAACTGGAAATTATCATGAAAATTTAAATAGTATTTTTCTTAGCATAACCTTTAACTGAAATGCTAGTATCAGGTAAAAGATTAAAACTTCCTCGAGTCAAAAATATCTGTAAATCATTTTGACTGAAATTTTGTTAACAAAAATTCAATATTGAGTCACTTTATGTGTAACAACTATCGATGAAGCAGGGTCTATTTAATCAATAGACCCTGGACGAAGATTGCAATTATCGATGTTGATTGCAGTTGTTGTGTTGGAAGTTTTGTTTAGTAGATAAAAAGTTTGTCTTGTTTTTCTCCAAGGTAGAGGCAATATCATTTGAAATTCACAGTAGCGCTATTTGTGCTGTGTGGTGGCATAAAAAGGCTCCCCGTACAAATAGTTATTACTGTTATCAGTAAAATAACCCCTTACCGATGTCGTGCAGTGATGATAACGTATATCAGGGCTATCAGACAACCTTTTCCGGGGTTGTCCCGGATAGCTCAATTGGTTGCGTCGTCGGACTTGCAGGGCTAGACGCTGTCGCCATGACGGTGCGGGTTTTCTCCCAGGTAGAGGCAATATCATTTGTTATATTTTAGAATCAGTTTTTAAATATTAATTTAAAAAAATACTAATGCTCCCCCAACAAAACCCAACAAAACAACAACAACAATAAACACCAGTTCACATTTAAAAAACAGACTGATCGGCGAATGTTTTTTGCTCTCATAGTAATTATTTGAAATTAAAAGATACTTTTAATACCCGCATTACATATATGAAAAACAGGCCCTCCACACGCAAGTCCAATGCGTGGGGTAGAAGATGGGAAGACAACTAGATCTATGCATTTCAGAGTTAGCATACAGCTGATAAACTACAATTAAGCATGCTTAATCATTTTGGAATGAAACATGACCCTGAGACAACTCCGACTGTCGGAGCAGTCGGACGATCCCCAACAGAAGATGGCCAGGTTTCTGCAATGTTAGCTTCCATCTAGTACGAGCGAAGTCGTCACTCATTCCATCGCGGACTACCTACATCTGAGCATTGTAGAGGGCGTTGGATTCCTTAATCTGATGCATGCCCGGAATATAATGTTTCTTGCAGAAACACATCAAGAATAATAAAGAGATACAATAGAAAACTAGATTGTGCAAGGATATATAGATGACCTCGCGCCAGCGGATTTAACATATCAAACACGGACTGCTGAATCCTACAATACCGTCAACAAGCATTACATAACAGGAGAAGAGGCGTAACGTTCTCATGACACGTGTCCGAACGACACATCTGAGAGAAAATTGCCAACCGACTGAAGGACTAAGTGTCTGCGTTTGGAGAGGTGGGCAAAAGCGAGCGTGTGCTGTGTCCATGATAACTCCAGAAAGCTGCAGGGAACTTCTGCAAGTGGGATTTTGTGTGCTTTGCTCACACTCTACAGCTTTGCATCAAGCCCGCACTAGAGATACCAACGAAAGCCACCATCGTCAACAGCCAGCAAGCTAGTCGGTCATTACAAACAGACGACAAAGTTGAAGACTTAGGTGTGGAGATGCTAAAGCAACCTTTATCAAAGCACGAGCTCGAGCATTAGATATTGTAACAAGGCGGAAATCGACAAAGCTTATGCTCTAGTGTCTTGACGAGAAAAGGCGTGTTGTAATGGACATTTTGTTAGACACTAAAGTAAGCAAGAAAACAGATGTCCAGCTTCTGCCTTCTACACGTTTTTTGGAATGTTCAATCAAGTGACAAGTTTCATTATATTAGATTTATGTATTTAATAATATGTTTATAAACAAGAAAATTCACCTTTGAAAATTGAACCTATGTGCCACCGTTATTTGCGTTTTATAGCTTTGTTTACCGGAGTTACTTTTCAGCTATCCCCATGTATAATATTAGTCTATTAAAAACAATTTTGTTATGAATCCATATCCACTTTTGTGCCATATCTAATCAGTTTCATATATTCATATATTGAAATCAGTCAATATTTTGGACTATTTATTTTAGTGAGATTTGAAATAATGTCAATACTACCTTTTATTTCTCCATTTTCAGCAAATGTCGTCCATGTCTTGCATGCATGTATGCTTTACTAGTTATTCTTGTTAGTTTTGTTTGTCTTACTAATATACAAATAATAGGGTTTCCATTAACTGCTGACCAAACTTTGCTGACCGAAGTCTATAGAACAATAGTCGCTTATCTGCTAAAAAAGATTGAGCAATATTAGTTTTTCCTTGGGGATTAAAAAAACGTGAAATATGCATCTCAGTAATCGCCACACTTACAAAAGTGTCAAAAGGGATTTATTTACATTAAAAAATATATATTTGGTGTTGTTAATTAATATTTATAATATTAACTTGAGAACAATATTTTACAGCAAACAGTCACGATACTCGCCCATTTGGCTTTGCAATGCTATTAGCTTCTTATGTTTTATTATGTTTGTGTGCTTTTGCATGCAACATTGTTGCGCTGATGGGTGAGTTGGAGTTATTTCACCAAGAAGTTAATAGCATTGCAAAGCCAAAGGGCGGGTACTCAATGATCTTACCGAGACCAGAGCCCCTGGAATAAATCAGCAAGAACACGATGACAGGGATAAAAGAAACAAATCAAGCTTCTAGGTTCTTTTAAGAAAAGATTTCCACATAAACTTTCATAAACTATTTAACCCCTGCCTCCGTCGTAAAAAGAACCCTTCATGTACCATTACCGTTTTATTGTTTAAATCCCGATTCTCACTAAAACTTAAAATCCTAGGTTTGTTGTTTCACTGACATCAATGACAACAAGACTTTGGTGTTCCTCAGAACGTATGTTTCACCTAAAATATTGCATTTGAAAGGGGAATAACTAAAATAGTAAAACAGGAGTTATTATTCTTGTTGTCACAGATGCCTTTTTAATGCAGTTGATAATTTACAAGTATGAAGTGAAAATGAAATTACTTTCAAAGTTGTAAGCAACATTAAGTTTCATGTTAAAGATGCATTTGAAAGGGGCATAACTCAAACAATAGTGAAACAGGAGTTATCATTCTTGTTGTCATGGAGATGATATATTTCAAGTATTTAGCGAAAAGGACAAGTAATTCAGAGTTATAGGCAACGTTTACTTTCATATTAAGTTTGGGAACTACTGGAAAACGACCTCGACGGAACCAGGATTTCTTTGTGTCTATCTGTTATCATCAGCGAAACAATAATGAGAACCTGAATGCAAAGATTTTTTAATAATACTATTTTTTATGTTTCCAGCATATCAGTCTATAAGATTATGATCACATGTTATTTGGTGTAAGCAATTGTGCTAATACCAGATTTTCAATATTATCTTAATGCTTATACATGAAAGAAGAACCATAACAAAATAGACAACTGCACAATCGCCGGGTTCCAAGCCCCGAGCGTTAAAGCTATTTTGTTTACATATTAATAGTTTTGTGGCAGTTTTTGGTTGAAAAGAGTTACCTTGACCAGGACTCGAACCTTAGATACAGTTTACCATGATGATGCTCCTACCATCTTAGTAGCACAACTATTTGTGCGCGACAACGACTTTTCTATATATGTGATGATCGTCCTTCGTAAAGGACAGACATCTGTAAAAAGTCAGTATGATAATGGGTCTGTGCTTGCAGTCGAATTATTGAGACTACCATCTTAGCTACCGAGGCAGCCTGACAGGAAATCTACAACAGTAAATGTTTAGTGTTATCAGAGTAAAGACAGTAAAATGTTATGCGTGTTTCTGAAGTGTAGCAACCCAAATGAAAGTTTTTTCTATACATTTTAGTTTATTTAATCATGGTTCAAGATATTTCAAGTTATTTAGAAGCAGCAATTAAGTTAAACACTTATTGAATAAAATAGTTTTATAGTAGAGCTCGCATTGAGGCAATGCCTCAGTTCATATTAAACGGAACAGAAATCATTTTGCTTGCTATTTTAATAAAAAAAATGCATAGATCTATTTTAACATACACATAATACAACAATTTAGCTTATATTGCTTCACAATAACAACAAGTGCGTGTTGCTGCTCTTTCTGATCGTTGCGCGAAATTATTTTTTTCACGATTATAATATTTTCCGTCACCGTACATGTGCCGGTCAAAATGGCTGCCCATGTGTTTCGTAAACTTGCGCTGTCCAATAAATCATCAATATCTTGGAAATTATACAGTGATATACATAGATATGGTTGCCAAAGGAACATTTGCATTTCAGCTGTTTTTGCACAAAAGCCAGCACCACCAGGAGGGTCGAAAGGAACTTTCAAACGCGATAAACCTCATTTGAACATCGGAACGATTGGGCATGTCGACCATGGCAAAACGACCTTGACGGCTGCAATTACTCGTGTTCTAGCTGATAGCAAGATGGCAACATTTCTGAAGTACGATGAAATTGATAAAGCCCCAGATGAGAAGGCCAGAGGCATCACTATCAATGCTTCGGTCATAGATTATGAAACGGAGAAACGTCATTATGGTCATGTTGATTGTCCTGGTCATCAGGATTACATAAAGAATATGATTACTGGTAACAATTGTCTTTTCGTACTTGCAAAGTTATTGGCAATTTTTTAAAACTTGACCCTTTGCTTCATAGATTTACCTTTATAACATAACATGTGCAGATGGTGTAGATCGTGATCAGCTGGCCGATCAGTCATCAGTGCCGTCTCATCAGGTTCTACAGTATTTGCTATTAGCTTCATTATGTTAATTCTAACCAATATGCATGGATGTGCTGGCAGAGTTTCCCAATGCTGGTCACATATGCATTAAGATATGTATTTGTGGAGTAAATGATATAACAGGTGTGAATAATGGGATCATTTCTTGTTTTATGCCCCCCTAAGAAATTTGGGGGAGCATATAGTCGCCAGGTTGTCTGTCCGTCTGTCAGTCAGAATGTCCCCCATTTGTGTCAGCTATATTACAATGAATGAAAAAAAAATACTGCATTTTCTTTTGAAACTGATGATCATCTGCCTCAATTATTGTTTATTGGACTAACATGTAAGTATTCACTAAAATATGACAGTCGAATGTCGATTAACCATTGCACTGCACCCAGAAATTATCTTTCTCAAGTTATGGATTTTGTTTTAAACAGTAAAATCTTTTGTTATTTCTGATTAAACTACTGGGTCACGGTGTATGATATGGCTGGCATTTGTTTATTCGAATCATTAATTAAGGAATGATTCTTATTTTGGTGCGGTTCATGCAGATTGGACGTGCACGCGAGAGCTGGCAAATCCATAAAGCGCGCTAGCGCTTTATGGTAAATTTGCCAGCTCTCGCGTGCACGTCCAATCTGCATGAACCGCACCAAAATAAGAATCATTACTTATATTTACATTTTATTCATTTTTTTCTTTAAATCAACTTAAGTCGAACGCTTTCAAAAATTAGTATTAAGTGAAAAGGGGGAGTAATACGTGGGAGTTTTCAATAGTAACAGCCATGACGTTACTGACGTCATTACTGGTCATGCGGTTCATGCAAAATGAACCGGATTTTTTTTAAACGAAGAAATCAATAGGAATGTAAATATATAAGATTGTAATGCTGATTGTTACTAAAACTTGTCTTTAAATGAGTTTATGTCTGCAATCTCTGTATCCCAAACTCCCTCATTTAAAGACTTTTAAAACACAATTTCAGCAAACAATTACAGTCTTTAGACAGATTCCATTTTGCTTTGGTCCAGGGTGATGCTACAAGCCACACACTTTTGGTCTGTGCATGGTGTTTAGTTATTTTACGTTGATGTGCACTCGTGTTTTACCACAAGTTGCTATGAAAAAACATGCCGTCTTTCACTGTGTGGCTGTTTCAACATCCATTCACACACTTCAAATGTCCGAATGTTTTCCTTACCCTGATGAACTTTGTTAAATATTGATTCAGTCCTTAAAAGAAAATTAGTAATCATGTTACATTTGCGTTGTAAAAAATAATTTTTTTTATTCATCTTCAGGCGCTGCTCAGATGGACGGGTGTATTTTAGTGGTAGCAGCTACAGACGGAACAATGCCACAAACCCGAGAACATCTCATCCTTGCAAAGCAAATTGGTATAGAGAAACTTGTTGTCTTTATAAACAAGGCCGACGCAGCTGATAAGGAAATGATTGACTTGGTCGAAATGGAAGTACGCGATTTGTTAACAGAGATTGGTTTTGACGGCGATAACACACCTATAATTGCTGGTTCTGCTTTGAAAGCCCTAAATAATGAAGATCCAGAACTTGGTAGGAATAAAGTGAAGGCGCTACTAGATGCCGTGGACAATTATATACCAATGCCACAAAGAGACCTTGATAAACCATTCAGTCTACCAATCGAACAAGTTATGATCATAACTGGTCGTGGATGCGTTGTAACAGGGAAACTTGATCAAGGTGTGATCAAAAAGGGTGATGAAGCTGAAGTCATTGGTTTTGATAAGAAAATGAAGGTAACTGTAACTGGTATTGAAATGTTCCGACAGTTACTAGATCGCGGAGAGGCCGGGGATCAGATGGGATGCTTATTGCGCAATGTTAAGAAAGAGGATGTTAAGAGGGGGATGGTTTTGGCTAAGCCTGGGCTGTATGAACTTCACAACAAGGTAGAAGCTCAAGTGTACATGCTTAAGCATGAAGAGGGTGGCCGGAATAAACCTTGTTTACCGTATTTCCAGTCTGTTATGTATAACCGAAGCTTCAGCATACCAACCAGCCTGGAAATTCCAGATCGGGAAATGATCATGCCGGGAGAAGACACCAAAGTTCATTTCACCCTGTACCATCAGATGGCGCTGAATGTTGGGGATCGTTTCACAATCAGAGATGGCAAGCATACCTTGGGTTATGGAGTCATCACAAAGTTTCTGCCAAATGCCAACGTAACAGAATATCTTGAAATGGTTAAAGGAAAGAAAAAGGCAGCCAAGAAAGCGAAGGAGGCAGCAGGCGAGACATAAAATAACTCATCTCAGTTTGTGCATTAGACATTTTGAATGTGTTTGTTGCAGTATATGTTGGATGTATTAAACCCTTGACTCCATGTATATGGGTTTTATTGCAAACATGCGCGACATCAGAAATAACCCAATGAATCTAAAAGCAAACAATGTAAATCCTGATCTGATGGCATGGATGAGCCAGTTGATCTAGATCTACACTGTTTGCCCACAGCCATATCCAGTGGGGTAAAGGGTTTGTATTATTTTATGAACAAAATTTAATTAAGTTTGTTAAGAGATTTATTAGATTGAATAACAACTTAAATAGTTGTATTTTAGTTATGAAACATTAGTATCCATTCTGGAAAAAGAGTAATTAAGACTGCATGTATTAAATCATTTATATTTCAAGTAACTTATTTCTGTTCTTTCCCATATACATTATGAATGAGTACACTGTGTTCTGCTTCATTCTGTTCATTCACTGCAAGAATGTTTGTAATAAAATCAAGTACGTAAATTCTCGAACCTATTTATCTGGCAAGCCTTTGTCATTTCACCATCATTATTTAACATCTTGAAAAAAGGGTGCTCATATCCTTACTATAAGGTTTAATGATGTTCTCGCAATCACTTTACAAGCGAAATATTAATCATCAAAGCTCAAACATAGATTAACAATTACTGCTATTTCCTCACTGTTGTTCTTGGGAAAAAATCTACACAGGAATTGTAATTTTATGCAAAATGCAAAATTTATGGCTGATGACCATGACTTGGGCAAACTTTCACAATTTGATGACCACAAAATCATGCTTTGCGACACCATTTGTTAACATATGCTGAGTCAAATATTGTATTTTATGATTTCCAACTTAATAATTACTTTATACAAGTATAAAGTTTCATTTTTCAAGATATATAATTATTTCATAGATGAATATGAATATGAAATGCACAGGACACAACATTTATAAGTAAACTGGCTCATGATTTGAAGAGGACCAAATCAAATCCCTATATTTTAGCTTAATGGAAGAATGAAGATTAAGTATTTGTCAATGCATAGAAAAACTACTTACCCTTAAATCTAGTTTGGTTTTATGATTTGATAGTGACTGAGCATTTTATCATATTTTATGGCACTTTTCCGAGGCAAAATTCATGGTCAAAATACTCAACGACAGAGTGTGCAAAAAACAGCTGAAAAAATGTTGTGGGAAGTAGTCCACAAACATGTAAAATTCCCAACTCTGAAACATGTCAGATTACTGCAATATTTGAACTACCAAGGGGAGTAACTATATACCGAATTCAAAAAAGTGCTTATATTAGTTGTAGTTCACATTTTTATACAGGATGAATAAAATGTTTGTGGTCTGAATTTAATGAAGTCTTTTGTTTTTAATTGATGTTCTTGCTTCAACAAAAAGGTCCTTTTCTCCTTAAAATCTTTGTATCTTTAAAGCTGATCTGGATCTACACTGGTCGCCCAGGTGATAATAGGCCTATATGTGGAGTAAAGGATTAATATATTCAAACTATCACAGCAAAATTTGCGGTCCTTACTTTGCTTGCATGTATTGAAAAATTTCCTGTTATGAAGATGTTTACAATTAATGAGCGATTACTAAAACATTGGGTCCTTATCTGCTCAGAAGGCACATATGTCGAGCCAATGCAATAAATGTGTGTATGCTAGTATAGAGGAGAGGGTTAAAACAAAAACCATTGGTAGATGATCACAATCTCAAAGGACAAACCTCTGAGGGAGATTCTTCCAAACACAAAACATAAATTGTTCTTGAAATGTTGATTTATTTATATTTAGACATTAGACTACATTTATCGTGAAAGTGGTCATACCCACTAAAAGCAAGAGATTTGCATTGTGTTGACTTAGTGTCTACACTTTTAAAATCCAAGAATTTGAATTCATTTTTGAAATAACATTGCGGTTCTCCAAGATGATAAAACAGTCACGTTTCCCACATCATTTTTCAAGTTGCCAGAGATCGTATTGCAAAAATGTATTGTGTTATCCATTAATTTACTTAAGAAATTAACCCGTTACCCCATGGAATTTGGCTGTTACCATGGGTGAACAGTGTAGATCCAGATCAGCATGCATATCCATGCCATCTTATCAGGATCTACACCGTTAGCTTCTTTATTTGTTAGGTTATTTCTGACCAAAAAGCTAATAGTGCAGATCCTGATCAGATGGCACAAATGTGCTGGCTGATCAAGATCCATACTGTTCGCAATTGCGATAAAATGTGTATTTATGGAGTTAAGGGTTAAACAATAGCCAATCGTTTGTCTTAGATAAGCAAGAAGCTTCAAACTGGTGACCTTTTTAATCACTAGTGTCGGATTGGTTGAAATGAAGTCCAGTCTCCCAAATAAACCAATTGAAAGCTTAAGATTTAAAACTGGTCTCAAATCTCGGTTCTATAGTCTTGAAGATAGGAATTAAGTCTGTAGACCAGTCTACAAAGTCTAGATTTTGATTGGTCTGTTTTGAGACTAAGCATTTTTAATCAATCAACATCTGAAGATATAGCATTGACCAAAAATCTATGTATTTTTTGTCCCCCTTTCGAAGAAAAGCCGATACATAGGGATCACTTTGTCCGATTGTCGGTCCGTCTTAAATCTGGAAAACTTAACGTTGGCTAGAACTGAGCCATTTCTAAATACGTCTCAATCAAGCATTAAATTACTGGTATATAGATTGTGACAACACGGTCGAGATAATGCCAAATTCTTTAGGTCGATATCACATTTGTTGGAGTTATGCCCCTTTTTATGCCCCCCACAAAGTGGGCCGCATATAGAGTTGCACTCGTCCGTACGTCCCCTGAACCTTGTGGCATCAACACCTCCTAAATTATCAGGAGGATTTCTTCAAACTTGAACAGATGATCAAGCAGGATTTGTAGATGATCGTAAAGAAACGATTTTTTCCTGCGACCATTTTTACCAAGTTTATCGCCCTTTGTTATTATTATTATTATTATTATTATTATTACAAATGTTGTTGCAGCAGTGGGGGCATGAGTGTCTGAGGACACATTCTAGTTTTAATCTGACAATGTACCATCAAGCTAAGGAATTGTTTTTAGAGATGGGCATTTTACTGGTCACAGGGAAAAGTATCGTCAAATAAAAACAACAATTGCAACATAACAGCAACCTCTTTTTATACCCCCACAAACGAAGTTTGAGGGGGTATATAGGAGTGAGCTTGTCGGTCGGTCGGTCGGTCGGTCGGATTCTTCGTTTCCAGATGATAACTCATGAAAGGCTTGACAGAATTAAATAATTTTTGGTACACAGGTATATCGTCATAAGATACAGGTCAAGTTCAATTTTGGGGCTGGTGGGATCAGTGTCAAGGTCACTGTTACTAAAAATAGAAAAATGGTTTCCGGATGATAACTCATGAAACACTTCACAGATTTAATCCTTGTTTGGTAAATAGATGTAACATGACAAGATACAGGTCAAGTTCGACTTTGGGGTGGGTGGGGTCAATGTCAAGGTCAGTATTACTAAAAATAGAAAAAGGGTTTCCAGATAATAACTCATGAAAAACTTCACAGATTAAATCCTTTTTTGGTACATATATGTAATATTAGAAGATACAGGTCAAGTTCGACTTTGGGGCCTGAGGGGTCAGTGTCAAGGTCACTGTAACTTAAAAAAGAAAAATTGTTTCTGGACTATAACTCATGAAATACTTCATAGATTTAATTATTTCTTGGGACACAGATGTAACATAACAAGATAAAGATTAGGTTTGACTTTGGGGCCTGTGGGGTCAAGGTCAAGGTCACTGTTATTTAAACTTCAAAACTTCGTTTCCACTCAGTAACTATAGCTTGGAATGACATTCTTAAATGAAATTTGGTGTATTGATGGTTTTTGTGAAGATGACTTTTGGGATTCAAGACCTGTGGGGTCAAGGTCACTGTTACTAAAAATAGAAAATAAACTGTATGCTCAATAACTTTTGTTCAGAATGAGATATTGTGATGAAAATTGCTATATAGGTAGTGTCTGTGAAGACGAAACTTGGTATTGAAATTGGGCCTGATGGGGTCAAGGTCACTGTTACTAAAAATAGAAAAAATGGTTTCTGGATGATTTCTCATAAACAATGTTTGGCACACAGTTCTTAGACAAAAGTTAGATAAAGGCCACTGTTACTAACATATTTAAACCATTTCTGCTCAATAAATTTAGAAGGAATGAGATATTGTGATGAAACTTGCTGAATATGTGGCTACTGTGAAGACGACACTTTGGATTGAAAGTGGGGCACATTATGCCATTGATTCGAAGCATTCCCAGTTCAATTATCAAGCATACATGTGGGGGTATTTAATCACTTTCAGTGATAATTCTAGTTTTTTTTACTTTTTCGTGTTAAAACAATTTAATGCACATTAAACAGGTACGCTTGCAATATGATCAAATTTTTACTGGTTATAAAAAGCTTTTGAATATACAACAAAACAGAAATCTTGAATGGATTTAACAACTACTTCAATTAATTTATTATTTATTTATTCTTTATGATGCTTGTGTCCTTTTCATACAATTTATGCTTTTCCACGATGATTCAAACACAATTTATAATATCTGTCAAGAGAAATAATAAAACAATAAAGAAAAAAGTAACATTTTCAAGATTTACGATGAAAATCCTAAATCCTCTTTTAATGTCAAGTGGAAATACAATAATTTTCCTTTCAGATCTCGAAGTTTAAGATAAAAGCAAGGTGATAATTTTTAAATTTAAATTATTAAAAGGAAGATAAATGTTGAATTTCAAATTACACAAACTTGAATGTTAAGCCGGTTGTTGGAAGTTAAAACAAACTTTAATCCGCTCTCCATCTTTTAACATTTTGGCTAAAAGGCATTTACTGTATTTTATTTTTGATGATCCGAGGCCAATAGTTTGCACAATTATTCCAATATCTATGGTAATCGACCAATAACCATAGATATTGACCCGATAACCATAGTTATTGACGAAAACTAGTGTTATCGCCCAGTATCTATGGTTATTGGTGAAAACACTAGATATCGGCCGATAACCATAGTTACTGTCAGTAGCAATGATTATGGGACCAGTAACTATTGATATCGCCGAAAACTATAGATACCAACCGAAAACCATAGTTCTCGGCGTAAACAGTGGTGAACTAGTTAACGGGCGATATCACCAATAACTGGATATCGGAATTATTGTGCAATTATGGAAACAATAGCTGTACATACTATATAGGAGACAAACTGGCAGACCAACAGAATATTGTTTTTTTTCAAACTTGCGTTTTTTTTCAAACAAAAGTAACGATATTGTAAAAGTTGAATACTTTAGTGTTTTCTGTTAAGAAAGAAGAAAGTGGTAAGTTTATAACTTACTGTGTCATAAGAACTCTCGTGCATGCATATAGCTTTGGTCAACAGAACAAGCAGAAGATTTCCGACTGCTTCCGAAAGCTGACTGAGCAGTAGACAATCGATTACGACTGAGTTAAAGTAAACAGAAACTGCTAGGGTACTTGGTCGGTTTATTGGAAACTATACGCTGGTTAAACGAACCAAGATTTAAATTCATAATAATCATGATAACTGATTATGAAAAAAATCTTCACTTTAATTTTATTAACTTGTACACTTTAACAACAAGTTTTAATGACATTAAAAGTATTCAAAATATTTCATACAGCTGTCCTTACTTTTAGAAATCTAAAACCCGGTTAGGTTAACCCCAGATAAAGTTTTGGACAACCGGGCCAGGCCGTAGATTCTGCTGGAAATCGCTGTATATTCTTCATAAATTAAAAAAAACAACAACAAAAACTTATCCGCAAGTATTGCGCTGTTCAGAAACGTTGGGATGGTGTTATTTATTCATCTATGAGGTAAAGTTTTTTTTATTGAGAACCAAATGTTTACTTGTGTCGGATTTCTTTAATCGATGTAAAATCACTTCGATAGAAGATGTAAAAGTTAAAACTTGACACGGCCATGTCAAAAATTCAGGAAGTTAAACATTTGTTTTTGCAATAAAATGAATCTTAGAACAGAGGTCGAATTTAAATTGAATGTTTTTGTTTGTTATCAACTGGATTAAGAGATTTCACAAAAAGGAAGTTGAAAATCGCAAAATGTTTGACATTTGGCGATGATTTAGATACGGTGTTATGTTGGATGCTCTGTATTAGGTTTTAAAGCGTTTTTTAAACTACACGTAAAAACATTGTTAGAAGAAACAGTATACGCTTGTATTTTACTGTGTTTTTTGTATATTATTTCAAAAAAATATTTACATGTATTTTATTGTGCTTAACGAAAACATTGAATTGAACAGAATACGTGGATAGTGAAGAAGAATAAGGAAGAATCAACTGGAAAGTATTACAAAGGTTTGTCCAATATTGATTTTTTTCTGAAAAAAGCTAATTTATTCAAAGTACACGACCCTTAGACTTAATATAGAGTAAGTGCCAAAAAAAGATTTTTTATTCTAATAGAAATAACAAACTATCCGCGCAGTCTGATCAGGATCTACACTTTTCATTTCTCGGTCAAAACAGCCTAATGGATCTAAATGCGAACTGTAGACCCTGATCAAATCGCACTGGTGTGCAGGCTGATTTGGATCTACACTTGTCGCAAATGAGATATAAGCATTGCCATGGAGTAAAATGTACGTGTACCTGTTTGGTTCAGATGAAATATAACAACCCTGTTTCTCTGGATTAGAGTTATCTACCGCTTGTTTGTAAGAGGTTTTTGTTGCTTTCATTGTTAACTTAATGCCCGGGGACAGAGTGGGTTCGGTGGCTTTGCTCGAACCCCCATTGGGACAGCAATATTTAATTTTCATGGGAATTTTGACCAGAAAATCGTAAATTATCAGGTTGCTACCCTAAGACTGCCTCAAACCAATCCCAAACCTAGAAATCTTGCACATAACACTGAATTCGAGTTAGCTTATCTTTATAATTAATCTAAATTCCCATAATGGAGTCAAAAAGCTTATCACGAATCATACAATATTTATTTCTCAAAATCCACAATATTATACAGTGTTATTTAATTTCGCGGGGGTAGAATTTTCGCGCGGAATTCACAAAATATATTATCGCGTGCGCATAAATGCGCGCAATTGTATTATTCATAATATGAGACACGCTATTCAATGGTTAAATTTCGCTAGGATTTGAATTCGCGTGCTTTCCTAGCGCAAAACACGCGAAATTTAAACCCACGCGAAATAAGATGATGCCACAATAGCCGGAATACAAGAAAGGAAACTTCCTTAGCAACAGAAAATAAATGACAAACTTTTCTACGATAAATGGCATATTTAAAGAAAAACAAGCAAGGACGACGGTGAATGATTACAGCAGATAAGATACAGGTTATGTGCTTAAGATTAAATTCCCCTTTCATATGAGTAGAATACACAGCTATAAAAGTAGAATACATTGAATTACGTTCACTGATCATTCAATACGATGATGGTTAACATTCGCAGCGTCATCGCACGATTCTCTGCGTAATATTGCCAATAAAACTTCTTGGCTTTGTCCAGTGCAATGTACTGACTTTAAAGGAATGTATAGGTACTTTCCCTGTTCGGTACGTTAGATGAAATTTCAGTCGTTTTCAAATTTGATAGTGAATTTGTTTATACTGATATTCGACTTCCTATGACTTCCTATGACCTTTGTAACCTTTGCGTAGCTATCAATGACATGTAATCCAGACTAGAACGTGTATAGTATGAGTCACTGCTAGGAAGCATTGGAACGATCACATTTCGATGCAAAATGTAAACGGCACCAATGAAACGCGATCGCACCAATGACAACATTAAATCATAACAAAGATGAGTAACATTGTGTTTTTGAATTCTTGAATGCCGAGACCTTTTAAAAATCGCGATCGCGGATGTCATTGACTCATTGGTGCCGTTTTTATAGCGCACCAGAATGTGATCGTTCAAATGTTTCCCAGCCGTCTTGACTCGCATAACCTACCAGTGATTAAAAAAAATAAAATGAAGTTTCTCTTGTCCTTAAAAAATGCAAATAATTGTAATTTATATCTTTATAAAAGGAAATTATTTTGGGTGTTATGTTCAAGTGCTTTCTTATGATCTGCTGGTATATTGTTAGAAATGTAAATAAAAATAGAAACGGCTAACTTGATAGGGAAATAATCTATCAAACGCGAGAGCGACTTTCCAAAACAACCACAGCACACAAGGAGTTGTTTAAAACTTACTGGGCAAAACTGTTCTAACAAAAGGACTTAACCCAGGACAAAAGCCCAAAGATCAAAGTCATAAAAGCCTAGGTTATTCGTGTCCTTTCGCAGCATTGAGAAAATAGAACGAAAGTCTGCGCAAATGCTTCAGATAGAGCGTAGATATGAAGCTGGTGGGTCAAGGTCAAACTTTTGGCTTCGTTCAGTCCGTAACTTTGCCGGGCGCAATTGTTTCTCATGAAATGACAATTATGTTGCATACCAATCCAAGTCTGTAGCTAAGGTTTAATTTTGATAATTGTCAATGCATATTCATGTCATGCTGGGTTGATTAGGTTTAGTTTAAGTCGTAAAACACCAACTAAAAGCGAACTTATACAAAACTTATGAAATTTTAGTGCAGGATATCCTTCATGTGCAGTTTCATCTTATCATAATATGTTTAAGTATCGGCCATTTCTATGCAATTTTTATAAAACATCGATTGTGACAAATAAATCTTCCGTCGTTATTTTATAGTGCCGTGACATGGTTAATTAAGTAATTGCTTCTGTCCATCGTTTCAGAAGCTACAACCTTCGTATTCAAGCTAATTTTCGATCGTGTTTACGAATTGGTAGTTTTACGACACGTCACAGGGTGAGAAAGAATGTGCAGCCAGACCCGGACTCGAACCCGGTACTACCGACTGAGCTGTCCGGGCCGCTTACGCAAATTCACCCTAGATAATGACTAGATCCGTACCGTGACAGACACAAGGTAGCTGGGCATTCCATAGTTTACCTTGTTTTTAAGCAAAAGGATGATAGATTCAGGGGGCGAGATTGACAATTAGGTGTGTTACCATCAATACGTAGTTACGATATTTTCAATTAGAAAAGTGATATTTGAAAGCCACCAAACATCATAAAGGCTCGGTTTCATTGCTGCTGAAATTGAATGCATATTACTGTTCACGCCGCTTAGCCCTGGGTTGAAGACTACCCAATATTTAGGCCTACATATCAATTAAACACTCGCATGAAATGAAAGTATATGTTGGGAAATTCCGATAGGAATATTCAATTTTGATTAAAAAATATGCGAGGCATTGATATTTGATGATGGTTCATCAAGTTAGTTCACGCCATCTTCCATAGATTGAAATTTTGAATTTTGTAACCTGCATTTCACTTGCTCATTGCTTAGTCAAAGCTCGTTTATAAAAAAATCATTTTGTTTTTACCTACTGTTTTTATGCTCCAACGAATTGGGAGGCATATAGAGTTGCAGTCGTCTGTCCGTTCGACCGTCTGTACGTACGTCCCCCAAATCTTGTAGCATCAACTCCTCATTAACTATCATGCGGTTTTCTTTCAAACATGCCCATATAATCAAGCAGGATGTTTAGATGATCGTTAAGAAAAAATGTTTTCCTGCGACCATTTTTACCAGAGTTATGCTCCTTTGTTACAAATGATTTAGCAGTGGGCGCATCAGTGTCCAGGGACACATTCTAGTTGTTTACTGTCATGCCGAACAATTTCAGTTTCCGCTTATGATACTCAGTTTAAGTAACACAAACTACACCATCTTAACTCTTTAATTGATAATCTTTTCAAAAGAATTATTACTGAAAAATACGCAAAAGTTTAAAAAAAGGGCTTAAACTATGTGTAAAATGTGTAATATAAGAACCTCCTACGATTCTTTCCTCAGCCCATCGAATTGCCATTTATAAATAGCTTAATTAAAAACCAGAAATGTTAAGTGGGGATCTGGCTTTTATGGAATAAAACATTATTTGCTAGTATCATTATCATCATCTTCGCACTATTGGAAAACTAATTGTCTATCGGAAATGCTAGTGATATACGATGCCATAGTAACCCGTTGGGCGTTGTCTGCCATATTGGTTCTAAAAATAGAATAACATGTGGAATAACTTTTTATTTGGTAAGAAATTCTTCAGGATTTTTTATATGACATTTTGGTATAGTTTAAGATGAGTATGGATTACAAAAAATAAGTTAAATATTGGTGCTGGGCATGGGTGCAAGCCATGTGGGCTCAAAAATTACAAACGTTTCTTTAAAAGACAATAAATATTTATACTGTTATACAATCCTAGATTTAGAAGAAAGTTCAATCTCTTTAAAGCATTTAATTTATGAATAATGACTACCTTTCGAGGTGGATATAACGACGACGACGACGACGACGACGACAACAACAACAACAACAATAATAATAATAATAATAATAATAATAATAATAATAATAATAATAATAATAATGTGTCATATCTTTAAAGCATGCTATAGTTAACTATGTTACTAGTAGTCTAGTTGTATCAGACTTTATCACTGAAGTTCTAAATGCACACTTCACCATGGCTAATTAATTTTCATAGTCATTTTAGCGAACGTTACAAAATATTGTAATAATACTATTGTCTGATCTCCTTTAACAAAACTCTTTGTATTTTTTTATTCCGACTTTTTTCTTTGGTATATTTTAAATACAAAGCGAGCACTTTTGACAAGCGTTTTTGTATAATACGTTAGCTATAACTAGACAGTTACGTGTCATACAAGTAAATGTACACTTAAATATGGTTCGTCAGCAAACTTTTCTACCAATTTTATATAGCCTTGTTTTCTTGATGAGTTTGATCACTGCAACACTATTTTATACGCCCTTAATCTGCCATAAGATCCTTCTTGATTATATAAAACAGAGTATCACGTGACTCTCTACTTATCCATAATAATAATTATTATTTTATTTGATAATCTAGCGATATAGCGTCAGGGAAAACACCTTTGTTTAACAGTATGTGAAACAAAGACGTTTATTTAAAAGATAATTGTACGTGAAGATTTTTTCAATCCAAATATTCCTGGTATCCAAATGCGAGATCGCTATCGCATTGTTCCGAATTGACGGTGTAGCTACGAGATCTTCGCTTGGAGAAACTTTCTTTAATTTCCTACTGATTTCAAACAAATTATGGGCGTGCTTTTATCATTTAAAAACAATTTAAGTTTCGTTTGTCCTTATTTACCATGAAGGAAGTTATCGCTCTGTCGGTCCAAAATCCAGGCCCCAAGATTATAAAACTGAGAATGGAAAGCAGTCTTAAACTTCAGCACTGGTTATTAATTTAAGTTGAAATTGATTGAAATAAAAAAAGGTGAAATGTGCATATCAGGAATTGTCACATTCAGAAAAAAACATCCCCACACAGTCAAAAAGAAAAGAGAGGGAGAGAGCATGGTTAATAAAATGATCAGTTTCAAAAAAAGAGACCACAAACAATTAACAAAAACGAGAACCAGAGGGGTTACCGCCTTGGAACGGTCAGTGGCATATCAAATTGCCACTGGGCGGTTTTAATCAGGTTCTAGGGTGCACCAACCTCACACTTGTCCCAACAGGTTCTCATATCACAAAACAAGTACAAGTTGTCTTGGTGAAATAACTCCAACCCACCCATTGGCTCAACAATGTTGCATTCAAAAACACAAACAATGACAATGATTATTTTTCAGATTAACAGACTATTGTTCGGCATGGTTGCGCTGAGGACAACCTGTAAGTATAATTTTAAATCTATGGTGGATGATCATGTGATCAAGTTATCTGTTTTCTATGGTAGAGGATCACGTGATCAAAAGTAATCTCTTCTCTTCTATGTTAGAGGCTCAGTTGATCACAAATTATCTCATCTTTTATGGTGGAGGATCACGTGATCAAAAGTAATCTTTTCTTTTATGGCGAGGATCACGTGATCAAAAATTATCTTTTCTTCTGTTGTAGAGGATCACGCGATCAAAAGTTATATCTTCTATGGTGTAGTTGATCACGTGATCAACTGTAATCTCCAAACAAAAATAAAATAACGATAAACAAAATATTTGTGAAACGATTTATTATAAAGCCTGTCACATTTATAGTGAAATACCTTATATCCTGTTCACGACCATAACGTATTTAAACGTGACAAGATTTTGACTTCCCAAAACCCGACCCTGTTTTACGGGAAGATGCCCGAAACGTATTTTAATGTATCAAAAAAATCGCTTTCAAAACCCGATTTTTTCATTTTTAAAAAAGTCCTTACTTTGGTGGCTATTTAGAAGAACACGGAATCATCGATCAGTATTTTAACACTATTAGTCCTTTGAACGCATCGCATATTTTCTCTCAAATATTATTTAGTAAGAAATTGAATACATGTAACTTAGATAATCTGATAAGAAAATTAGTAATTTTGAAAAGTTCAATTTTAAGAAAAAAAATCTAATTACATGTGTTGCTGTTTCTTCATCTTTCATTGTCAAAATAAAAAAGTGGCTTCAAAACAGTTATTCATTATTTTAAAAAATACCTATATCTATAATAACTTAAATGACAGTTTTTGCAATGGCATACAAATTAATGACTGTTAATTAGATTAATTAATTTACGGAATTTTACGTTACATTCTTCCTGCGATAAACCGAATTTTTCACCCATTACGTAAAAGAGCGTTGAAATTCGGGATTTTAACGAACTATTCTTGCATTTTTCACCTTTTTTACAGAAGAAAGACCGTAACGTTAGATAACGTGTTTTACAGTTATTTATCGGGTTTCTTACCATGTTGAAAATTCCAAATTTCATTAAAAGGTAGAATACCGGTAACGGACAAAATCGTATATGCTTTCTTCAAACATACATTTATCAACGGGCATTAAACAAAATTTACGCAGATTTACGTTATGGGTTTTAAAATCGTTAAAAAAGCATACGTTTAAATACGTTTCGGGCGTCCTCCATTAAAACAGGGTCGGGTTTTGGGAAGTCAAAATTTTGTCACGTTTAAATACGTTACTGACGTCCGTCCGGAAAACAGGGTCGGGCGAAGAAAGGATATAAACGGACGGATAAAAACTGTTAAATATGCATCAGTGTATAGTGTGCAGTTCAACAGCATTTGGAATTTCATTTTAGACGGCCATATTTTTGTGTTTATCAAACATATCAAATGCAGTATCATAACAACCTGTGGTGTGATTGCGAGGTACGGGATCTTGCTTTCATAATACATGATTGTTGATAACTGACTAATCTTTTAAAGAATTAACCAGGGACGGGTCGATAGGGGATCAGTGGGGTTGGTCGAACCCAAGTTGTGGGAAAGCAATATTTCATTTTCATGGAGATTTTAGCCAGAGGTTTGACAATATTATGTAACTACATTAGGACTGTCCCAAACCGAACCTCTTTTCTGGAGATCTTGCATCCGATCATGAATCAACTCTGTTTTAAGAGAACACTCAAAAGTTGCACGTATTATGCATCTACTTCATATGCATGTGATTAACTTACAGTATATGTCACTACAACACATTATATGTATACGCATACACGAGGTTTAACCGTCTACTCCATATACACTCCTTTTATCGCATGCACGTATAGTGTAGATCCAGATCAGCCAGAACATCCGTGCCGTCTGATCAGGATTCGCACTGTCCACTTATTGATCAGAAATAACTTTATGAATCCGCAAAACGCGAACTGTGTAGATCCTGATCAGACGGCACGCATGTGCTGGCTGATCTGGATCTACACTGTTCGCCCATAGATAACATATTCCATGAAGTAAATGGTTAATGTCTTGGTTCGCTAGAGCGGTTTTGTTACCAGACACTCGATCACAGATGTCCCAGTGGAGGAATTGTTTTGCATCAGCCTTTGTGCGACATCAATACATGTCACCTCTGTTATTTTGCAAAAAAGTATTATGTAATTAAGCTGATTGCTTTCGGCGATTATCGGTTTGGGGATAAAGATATGGTTCTATACTCTATTCCAAAAGAAAGTGTGCACTTTGTTTTCGGTGAATTGTCACTGAGTGCTTCTCCTTATGGCTAAATTTTGATTAGATCATAGATTTTATTATTGAATTTAAATGATCTAAAACTCAATTTTTGATGCCAAACATTTATACATTAAAAAAGCAAATAATAAAAAAGCTCCGAAAATAAAGTGCACACTTGCTTTCGGAATAGAGTATATATTGAATACAGTTTTCGGCAGATTGAACATTGATTAGATGGATCTATGTTTTGTTATTTGATTTTATATAGCTTTCTGGTTATCAAAAGACCTTAATTTAGATATAAAGTTTACTATCGTTTTGTATTGCATTTTGCACTACCTTGTCTTGCAATTGTAATTGTGTTGTAATGTGTAGTTAAGTGTTGTGTTGTATTGCAATGCATTGTATCGTATCATATCGTATCGTATCGTAATGAAATGTAATGTAATGCAGTGTATTGTATTGTATTGTATTGTATTATACTGTTTTGTACTGTACTATGCAGTACTGTACTGTACTGTACTGTACTGTACTGTACTGTACTGTACTGTACTGTACTGTACTGTACTGTATTGCACTTTACTGTACTGTACTGTATTTATATTGTACATCTTCCGGTGTACAGTTATCAGCTTTGCTAACCAACATTTTCAGTTACTAAAATTATTTGTACTTTGAATGTTACTGATTAAGAATAAGCATATGGTTTAGCATTTATAGTATTTGCATTAAGTTAGCATTATGTTTACGCTAAAATATTGGCATTAATATTCACATGATTAACTATGCATTACACGCACCCAAATATACATTAATTTTGCATTAAGAATACCATAATTATTCAAAATCTTTTAGAGAAGTAAAGATTTGGGACTGACTTGTAACGGATAACAATACATCCTGGTCATACACCAATTAGAATTAGGGCCTAAACATCCTCTTTCCTTAATCAGTCATCACAAGACATTTAATGATCTAACCAGTGACTAATTGCAATGTTGTTATGATAGGCTACTGATTCGATCAGATAGATAACATTTGTATGTTTAAAGTAAAACAACACTTCCTTAATATATAATGCGTATACTACGTCTTGCTTTTAACTGTATTACGGAACTACTCATACCTAACATTTTTATTGTACTGTGCTGTTAATATTATCATGTTAAAGAATAAATTCTTTTCACGTTTCTTTGCTAATTCTGTATAACCGTATTTTAGTCTTAAAACAGTAATGTTTAAAGAAGCCACATTTGAAGTACTTCTATTTAAAACAACCCACGACTAGAAAAATCACGAGACAGATTTATTTGCAACGCGACTTCGAATTTCTTTTACTATATGAAATAAAAGAAAACAACAAAAGAAAATTAAATGTAATGTTGCTATCACTGAGATATCACACTTTAACCAATTCTCCTAGAATCCTGCTTGTAATGTTTATGACGATGGCTGTTACTTTTACAGCTTCCATCGTTATTTTGATAGTCCTGCATATAACTGTTAAAGATGCGTCATCAGCTTCAACAGCATCGTCAGATACAACAACGACACCATCTACGACAAGCTCGACCACCACACCGACAACTACAAGTAGTCCGACAACTGAGACATCTACAGCAAGTTCGACAACTCCTACTACGCAAAGTTCGACAACTCCTGCTACGCAAGTTTCGACAACTTCTACTACGCTAGCGACAACTTCTACTACGCAAAGTTCGACAAATTCTACCACACACGGTTCGACAACACCCACTACGCAAAGTTCGACAAGTACAATAACTTCAGAATTTTTTACATCTTCTTCAACCATGTCAACCACGCTTGCTCAAAATTTGACGACAGTTAATAATTCTGTTACTGAATCATCAACAATCGCTAATGTCACAGGATCATCAGAAATAGCGATCAGTTTAACTACCTCTCCGCCCACTATATCACAAAGCACCGGAAATGTCTCAGTATCTACTTCGTCATCGTCGGTAGAAAACACTTCGTCTTCAACTGAAGTCTCGACAGAACAAACATGTGAGTTGGAAACAAGTAAAAAGCACTAAGAAGTTTTAATTGTTACAAAGTTTCGGTTTAAACGGATTCGAATGATATTTTCTTAAGTAACATCTATACCACAGAGGCACTCATTACAGATGTTAAATACAAAGACGTTATTCTGCGAGGAAATGTCTTTAATTAGTAATTTGCTGATTAAATAGTCTATATTATTTAAACGCTCTCTGGTAAGAATCACAACTGCCGTACGAACGGACGTTGTCATACTTAGAGCATCTGAATGATTAAGACTAATTAAGCTATGTTTAATATACGTTAGTCGTTTGTATGTTACTAAAATCCTCAGTTCCCGTAATAAAACCCAGCTAAGTTATGTGTTCTGTTAAATTCTGTATTCATTTGACATAGTAATATTTAATGTCTGTCAAATAGTTTAATTAACTATCTTTTCAGCTACAAAAGACATTACAACTACTAAACCGGTGTCTACGTCATTAACAGTATCAAGCTCTTTGGTTTCCGAAACATCAACATCAAGTGCACATTCCGAAACTTCAGTATCAAGCACATCTTCCACGTCGTCAAGTTCAAGTTCTGATTCAACCGCTATTTTGATCAGCTCATCAACTAAAGAACAAACGTCATCAACTAATTCCACTTCTTCAACTTCAAGTCAACCATCATCAAGCACAAATTCGCCTTCAACAAATTCTTCTAAGGTTTCCATATCATCATCTTCTGTTCATACATCACCCACTGAAGAAAAAACCTCACCATTGTTATCAAATACATCTGTTTCATCACCTACATCGATACCAAATATAACAAATACAACTGTTTCACATAATACCACATCACCTTTAGTTAATTCATCAACAGATAGTTCATCCTACACTTCATCTACTGCATCTTTAAGTTCCTCAACTTCAATATCTACATTATCAAGTTCAAGCGCAAAAACTGTTTCAATAGCTGAATCTACAAGTTCAGTGATAACGTTTTCAAATTCAATAACAACGTCAGCTTCCAATGGTACCACTGCTGGATCAATTTCGTTGTCCGAACTTCAAAAGCAACTTGACCAGTTACGTGATGAAAAATCAGGTATAATGTATTTTATTTTTCAATTTGATATTTTAAATTACAACAACAATCATCTCCCCATAACATCCAAAACTTGAATTATTTTCTTTTTTTAACACAACTTATTCAGGTCACTTACTACTTCCCTACTGTTCTGTTCTTACTTTTGCAAGGAGTACTGCTGCTTTTATTACTAGTTCTGTTTCTGTTATTGCTGCAGCTTTTGTTAGAATTACCGCTGCTGCTGCTACTATTACTTCTCTTACTTCTACTTCTACTACTAAAGTTTAACTAAAGCTATAAATTCTGCTACGACTATGACAACAACTACTACAACAGCAACAGCTGCTGCTGTGAAACAACAACGACTTTTACTAATACGACGATGGCGGCGACAACAACGTCTACTACAACTTACACTGACACTTCGACAACAACAACAACAACAACAACAACAACAACAACAACAACAACAACAACTACCACTACTACCACTACTACTACTACTACTACTACTACTACTACTACTACTACTACTACTACTTCTACTACTAATTCGACGACGATGGCGACGATGACCACTTTTACTACTTATACTACTACTACTACTACTACTACTACTACTACTACTACTACTACTACTACTACTACTACTACTACTACTACTACTACTACTACTACTACTACTACTACTACTACTCAACTACTACTACTACTACTACTACTACTACTACTACTACTACTACTACTACTACTACTACTACTACTACTACTACTACTACTACTACTACTACTACTACTACTGTGTAATCGTCGTCTCCATTGACTAGATTATAACAACACAACACACATAAAACTACCTCGATAACTAATACTGCCGTTGCTGCTGTCATTTGTATATTTATTAACATTTTACAATTTATTACAGAACTGGACAGCAAACTTCAGAAACATGTTGTCGCAGTTATCGTCCTTTCTGTTCTGTTCGCAGCCCTGCTTATTGCAGTTATTGCCTTCTTCACAATCCAAAGGTAAGATGGAATACTTCGTTAACTTTTTTCTTTATATAATAACTCTTTAAAGCTGCATATCTATTGTTCAGGGTAATATACTTCAATGCCTCAGATGTGATTAATATTAATTGTAATACTTTGTAATGCCTATATCTGACTGAACAGGAGCCGGGCCCAAGATCATAAAACTAAGTTTTGAGATCAGTCTCAAATCTCAAGGATCTGATTGGCTGAAATGGCGACTGGTCGCCATTTCAGCCAATCAGATGCTGGAGATTTGAGACTGATCTCCAGATTTAGTTTTATGATTTTGGGCCCGGATGTCGCAAAATTTTTTCGACTAATCAGTACATTTTATGATCATTTGTGTGTGAATTTTGCTGTGTTACAAACGCTATAACAACCGGCTTTAAACGGACCGGTTTGTCACAAAAGACCGCTTTTTGTTTCGTATTCAAGGTGCTATGAAAGGCTTTTAACATACACTCACCCAAATGTAGAATTTGTCACTTTTTGTCCGTATTTTTTATTTGAAATACATTAACTTAACTATTTATTTGTGATCAGTTTTCAACAACAGTCTTCAATTTTTTTTAATCATGATATAATTTACTTTGGAATCATGGTATAATTTACTTTGGAATAGTTTGGCGAGATTTATCCTAAATTATGCTAAAAACGCATTTCATGCAATTAAATGTCAAGCAATCAGAAAGGTGCTTGACATTTGCTTGTTTTGTTTTGATAGGACCCATTATTTGTAGGATAAACATAAAACCTTATTAATCAGCAGCAGTTTTGTTTAAATAAATCCTTTTCAAAGTACCCAATGTTGTAATTACCCCACCTTCAATTAAAGACTTTGCTAATTTTGACCCTGCGGTGTTAGTAAATGGTATTAGTTTCATTTAAGAAAACAATCAGTGAGGATTAAAAAGACGTTTTTATAATTGATTTTAAGACAAACCAGTTCTTTTCCCAAACTGTTTTTGACATGAGGAAGAAATGCAGCCAGCATACATTGTAAATATATACAATTGATGACCAGTTAGAACTTTGGGTGAGTTACTTGTAGTTCAATTAATAATTATATCGTTTGCAACTTGTCAGCTTTTCATGTCTTGTTTGAAGAACAAATTGAGGAAACTTTTAAAACAATGAAGTACAAACGGATAATTACATGAAATTCTCTTCCGTGTTAAGACTACTTTGTTTACATCACAATGAGTGACTTGCGGTTGAGCAATTAAATCTGAAAAAAAATCGTGTTTTGAGTAGCACATGATTTCAAGTTTGAAATCACGAACATTCTTATACATTCAATGTACTTATATACGGTGGCATAGATGTGACATGTGCGTTTTTTTTAATTTATTTTCGTTTTATAAGTTTTTTTTTTATTCAAAATAAAAAATCTCATCAAATTATTGCGTTCCCACGGGATAAATTTAAAAGATTTATTTATTTTCAAAATAAAAAAATCTCATCAAATTTTTGCGTTCCCACGAGATATATTTAAAAGATTTTTTTATTTTCTCTAAAAATAGAAGAAAAAAAAAATAAAATAATTGCGTTCCCACTACTTAATTTATTGCGTTCGCACGGTGTTCATCACAAAGTCCATACCAGAACCAGTTTCACTGTACATTCTTCGACTAAGACACAGCGAACGAAGTATCCGGTGTAAATGTCGAACACCGAGTTCAATTCCATGGCGTTCATACAAGACTAGTGTGATTTCTTCGTAAGTAAGTCCTTCGTAGAAATATTGTGATATGAGCAAATCTCTTTCGTCGGCCATTTTAAAGCGATGATGGGCTTTAGAGCGATATTCAAGTACAACAGCTTATTGCATTCTGCCTTCTGATTGTTGCATTTTGCTTTTTGGATCTCTGATTATCAAAATTGGGCATTATTTAACCATTCATGCAATATAATTCAGGCTTCAACAACGGCCGAAAAAAAAAAACACAACAGAAACATCGTTTAATCTTAACTTATGCCACGACAGAAGATATCACATCGGACCTTTAACGTTGTTCAATGCACGTGAATTGCAGTTTTGTAGTGCAATTTTTACGTGTTTTGTAATCTAGTTTTTGTAATTTGCAAAATGAAACACCTGGAACATTTGGCATTGTACAGTACATAACGAGGCAGAAAGCAAACAAACACAAGCATATGTCTAAATGTCCGACCGTCAATGCAAACCCTAAACCTGCCTTAATATTATTTTCCAATATTAATGGCAGAAAACTATGAAGGGGAATTAACTTGAGAGTTTACTAACGGTCATTACTGATTCGTTAACTATCTCGTGGGAACGCAATGAAAAAAGTCGTGGGAACGCAATAATTTGATGCGCTTTTTTTTATTTTGAAAAAAAAAAACACTTTAAATTTATCTCGTGGGAACGCAATAATTTGATGGTTTTTTTTTATTTTGAAAATAAAAAAATCTTTTAAATTTATCTCGTGGGAACGCAATAATTTGATGTGTTTTTTTATTTTGAAAAAAAAGTTTAAATACATCTCGTGGGAACGCAATAATTTGATGAGGTTTTTATTATTTGAAATAAAAAAAAACTTAAAAAACCAAAATAAATAAAACATAGATGTGACATGTTTGCTTTTTATTTATTTTGTTTTTTTAAGTTTTTTTTTATTTCAAATAATAAAAACCTCATCAAATTATTGTGTTCCCAAGAGATATATTTAAACTTTTTTTTTGTTTCAAAATAAAAAAATCTTCAAATTATTGCGTTTCCACGAGATAAATTTAAAGGATTTTTTTTTTATTTTCAAAATAAAAAAACACATCAAATTATTGCGTTCCCACGAGATAAATTTAAAGTTGTTTTTTTTTCAAAATAAAAAAAAAACGCATCAAATTATTGCGTTCCCACGACTTTTTTCATTGCGTTCCCACGAGATAGTTAACCAATCAGAAATGACCGTTAGTAAACTCCCAAGTTAATTCCCCTTCATAGTTTTCTGCCATTAATATTGAAAAATAATATTAAGGCAGGTATAGGGTTTGCATTGACGGTCGGACATTTAGACATATGCTTGTGTTTGTTTGCTTTCTGCCTCGTTAAATACTGTACAATGCCATTACAGGTGTTTCTTTTTGCAAATTACAAAAACTAGATTACAAAACACATAAAAATTGGACTACAAAACTGCAATTCACGTGCATTGAACAACGTTAAAGGTCCGATGTGATATCTTCTGTCGTGGCATAAGTTAAGATTAAACGATGTTTCTGTTTGTGTTTTTTTTTCGGCCGTTGTTGAAGCCTGAATTATATTGCATGGATGGTTAAATAATGCCCAATTTTGATAATCAGAGATCCAAAAAGCAAAATGCAACAATCAGAAGACAGAATGCAATAAACTGTTGTACTTGAATATTGTTGTTGTTGTTGTCGTTGTTGAATATCGCTCTAAAGCCCATCATCGCTTTAAAATGGCCGACGAAAGAGATGTGCTCATATCACAATATTTCTACGAAGGACTTACTAACGAAGAAATCACACTAGTTTTGTATGAACGCCATAAAATTGAACTCAGTGTTCGACATTTACAGAAAAAATAAAAAAATCTTTTAAATATATCTCGTGGGAACGCAATAATTTGATGAGATTTTTTATTTTGAATATAAAAAACCTTATAAAACGAAAATAAAAAAAAAAAATGCACATGTCACATCTATGCCACCGTACATTTATGCCACCGTAGATAACGCTAAATGTTGCCGAGATATTCTGATATATGGGGCGAGTTACGGGAAAATGTACCTTCGGACAATTGACGTCAATCCTTGAAATGACGTCATAAAGTTGAGCAGACGACATTCATTAGTATGCTTTTCGCGTTATAAATGTCGTTTTGTTGTCAACATGTGTAAGAAAATTACTTCTTAGTTATGAGGAACTAAAATATAGATGTAATTTCTTTCAAATATAGTAACAACTAAAATGTAACAAAATATGACCGAATGTAACTTTTCCCGTGGCGCGCCCCATATAGTTTTGAGTTCAAACTAACAGATATGAGTATATACTTAATTTTTTCGATAGTTTTGAACGAGGAGATAAAATTCAACAATAAAAAATAAAAATGTAGAAGACATGTTAAGAAAGTAGCCTAAATGTGATGTATTATTCTTACGTTCAAATACACATTATTTAAATATGTTATATAGCCTTTGTAACGCAATGAAGTTAACTGACAACGATTCTTATTTGAACTGGTTATTCGGCGAATTCCGCACCAGTAGTCAATCCCGCACTGGGAAAAGGGATCTTTAACATCCTTAATTTGGAGTCAAAAAAGCTAAAACTGTATCAGTCTCTTCTCTTTGAAGATCGGAGAAATGCGGATGTTTTTTTTTCAACTGAGAACTGTATTATTCTGCTACCAGAAGATTTAACTAATCATTAGTTAAGCTTAGTTAACACATTCCCGGTGAATGCCCCTGTGCGTCTCGGTAATTTGTAGCCGGTGGACCGGGATGAACCGGGAAAATTCCTAATAAATGGACCACGAAATAGTCCGTATGAGGGCTTAAAATACAGGAATAATTAATCGGCCATTCCTAGCAATACAATAACGAAATTGAAGTTTATAATACGTTATCGATAACTTGACAGTCACGTGACAAACACATTATTTTGGTATCGTGTATCAGCATCAAGTTTTACAATTTCGACATCGCCAAGCTCTCTAGATGAGTTACAGTGATGATCACTTGAAAAAAAATTGATTCACTCAAATCTGCACCAAGATCATGTTAAGTTATATAAACATGGAATAATGTGACTGTCTATTTATCCATAATTTGTTATACACATGTTTACTTCTTATCGTCAGTTATTTTAGTGTTTATTTTGCCTAATCAGAAGAAAGGACTCCGCTAATGTCACCGTAAGCAAAATATGCTGAACCAAATATCCAACGCAAGATCTAAAATTTTACTTTTATTTTCAAGATAAGAGTTGGTTGCGTCATATTCATTGGCATTATAGAGAATAAATTAAATTTCATTCAAAGTCATTTAAAGATTTCACTTTATTTTTGACGAGTTGCGTTAGAGAATTGATTCAGTACGTAATTATCAAATCGAATGTCCACTAACTGATGTGTAAAGAGCACTAAGAATACCGGTGCACGGCGATTCGTCGAAAGACATTTCATAGAATACGACAATTGACAGAAAGGACATTTTATTTGGTGGAATGCGACAGTCCAAAGAAAGGACGGTTGATAGAAATGTATAACCGTTGAATTTTGAATTAAAAATGAAAGAATACACTGCATATTAAATATTGCATACCAAATTGAATCGCAGAACAAACAAATGAAGTATGATATGATCAGAAAACTGTCCATTATAACTATAGATATCGGTCTGAAAACCATAGAATTTACGATAAATAGGGTTATCGGGCAAACTGTAGTTATTGATAAAAAATTAGTTCTTGGTGGATAACCATCGTCCATAATTGTAGTCCATGGTTCCAGAACTATGGATACATGTATCGCCGAAAACTCTAGTTCCTGACCTAAAACAATTGTTCTCGGCGGTTATCATGGTTTGAAACTAACTTCATGAAAAAATCAGAAATTTGAATGAATAGTAAAAGAGTTTAATTTAGAAGACCAACAGAAACGCACAGAATGATAACATGGAAAGCCAAAGACCTCGAAATCTAGTTGAGCACTTAGTTTCAATTGCATATAGATCTGTGGCACCACAAGTTGTTAGATGATGATATTTTGGTTGTTGATGCACTAATATCGCCCTCACTTTCACAAAAAAAAACAACAAAAACTAATAAAAAACAATCACGTACATGTTTTTACGCCGTCATTCCAACGGCATTCACTAGATCCTGTTGAACAGTGTGTATATTAGTACACAGCAACCTGAATTTTTAGAAAATATCCAGATACCGCATAATTATGTGACAATTCCCGGTATATGCATATACAAATATTATTTATAAGGTGCAACGATTAAACGTAGTAGATTTTAGTTTTTTTGACATGCTTGAGCAGCGAAAACCCGCGTCTACGGGTTAGTGGGTGGGGTACGATTGCGTTGCATTCCATTTATAACGGCATATAGGGGGAAATTTCACATATTTGATATCAGGATGTTTTCTTATGGAAATTTAAGTTCCTGTGATTATTCCAAATGCACGTGATGGCATTGATCTGATGATAGTAGACAGTAGACAAGAAATCACCCGAAAAGTTTGCATGTACCAGTTATACCGTTGTTACACGAGCAATGGTAAATAGGGCATGTATGTGTGCTTAAATGACTCGCTGTATTGTACTTAAAATAAAATTTAATATTATCCTATTAAATAACATTTTTAAATATCTTTGTTGACATATCTAAAATAATGGGTATGATTTGATACTTATATTTTTTCTTATTTTTTATCTATTCCTTTAAAAGTCTATTAAAAATGTCATATTATTGTTTTTGTTTGATATGTATATCTGATTACAGATAATAAACAGTCATGTGGTAATGTTTATAGAAAAAGCAAATTTTTTTGCCGATATAGGAGTGTTTATCATTTTCTCCAATATTCAATATACATTAAGAATACATAACGGTATTAATATATTATCGACCATATTTTAGTTCAGTTGTCTGTCACGTGACTGTCTAGATATCGATAACATACAGTAGGGACAATATCCATTGATAATTTAGCTCAGTATTTTTGTTCGATTGTAGGTGTAGAGGACCTAAAGACTTCTTTAAAGATATAGACGACGATATTGAAAATCCCACCGTAAGTATTGTGCGAAAAGAAAATACTATTTTTATTAATCCGAAAATACTATTTCTATTAATGCGAAAAGATTATATCCTTTATGTTTGTGCGAAAAGGAAATATTATTTATATTTTTGCGAAAAGGAATTGTAATTTATATTTTTATTTTACATTTACATATTTAGATTTTGCACTATTACAACATGATCCTTTTATCAGGAATTAACTAATAATAATTAAATAAAAGAAATAACATTAATAGCGCAAGAATGTACAAAGTAAGGTTAAAAAGTTTGGGCAAAATTATTTTTCTATTAAAAAAATCAAAATTAATAAAATATAATAAGAATGTGTTTTTTATGTTGTGGCGTTTCATACAAAGTAGCTGTTGTTTGTTTGAGACTGTTTTTTTACTTAGTATGTGCACGTTTGTATGAACATTTGATTTCGTTTATCTTTTTTAAATACCCTTTGCTCCGAGAAACATGCGGGATCTCAGCAAACTGATCTCTTTTATAGAATTATAACCGTTTCAAACAAACAGAGCACCAACATGTATTTCAATTTAAGAAACCATGAAAACAAAGCCTTCCACATCTAAAAAGAAAGAAATGAGAAGAAACACAGGATATTTAGATGCCACAATTCATAAGTGCTTCCTAAAAAATAAAAGATGTTGATGTTAATGACCTCTTTGAAGAATCGTGATTAATGTTTAAGTATAGCTTCTTATTTATTTTTTTTTATCTTTTAAACAATAATATATAGCTACATGATATATGACATTGCACATGGCTGTCTGTAAAATTCCTATGATAAAACAGACAAAATCAGGCTGGTAACACTGGACGCTCGTGCTTCTTTTGTTTTCATTCACTTCAGTCACGCTATTCGTTATTACTTCTAATTAAACGTACAGTACGTTCTAATTAATCTACCCAAGTAAAGTATTTGTAAATGAGTGAATAAATCAGAAAAGTCTGAGAAAGAAATAATGCACTGCTGTCACGAGGTTTTCTTACCATTATCAATTCCTTTTCTTTCAATATACGGGTTTTATCATATGTGCGAACAGTTTAGATCCAGATCAGCCGGCACATCAGCCGGCACACATCAGCTGGCACATCCGTGCCGTCTGATAAGGATCCACACTGTTCGCGTTTTGGTCAGAAATAACCTGAATGAAAAGGCAAACGGTTTTTATCCTGATCAGCTGGTACGGATTGTTCTTTAAAGGCATTTGCTATAAAGGTAGTCGATGTTACAGAGAGTCGCGACTGGTTTCGGTAGGTTCTCAAAGAGCTTGAGAATGTACCGGATGATCCGGATCTACAGTATTAGCGTAAAACCTGTGGATATGGAGTAACCAGTAATCATTAAAAAGTGAACATATAGTATTTTTATTTTATTCTAGAAAATAGTTAACTATAGGTTAAAAATGCCGGTATATGAATGGCGTTGTTGGAACTTTGGTTAAGTTTAGGGCAATGTTTCAAGAATATTGACACACTTAAGGTTAAGTCACATTAGTCTGCTCAAAAGTTCAGTGGCATCTTAGAACGTGATTGCACATGAATGGTTTTCTCATTTAAGAGGAATGGAGGATCATATAATCGTGGACCGGGCATTTTTCATTCCAACAGCCTATGGATCACGGATAATGATGAACATCCTCTTGCTAAAGCCGGAAGTGAAAATTCGCTACAAAACGCCAATAATCGGAATTCGTCAGTTATGTCAACATTTCGCCAGTCAAAGAAGTAAAAACACTCTGCCCTGATTGATGCGAACATCCTTAAATGTGCAACATCTATTGAATGTCTCTTTGTTCTAAAAAATTAACTAAAACTTCTTTTTTTCCTTTGGAAGGTCGTGTTTTAAAAGTTGTTTTAAAAATCTCATTTCTGCAACTTTTTCGTGTATTACATGTTTCTGTTTATTTACTCGCAAACATCATGTAGAAATGCAATGTTTGCTTGATACTCTATCATGCTTGAAGTTGTTTTTGCACCATTCTCGATGCTTTTGTACAACCAGAGTTTCAAAATGCTTCATATAATATCTCTCGTAAAATAAAATACTAAACAGAACTCAAAAAATAAGCGTCAAAATGTATTGAAAACATAAGTTCATTTCACTATAATTGGTTTTATAACCATTATAATTATTACTTTCCCCAGCCTTTATACTGTTCCTGCTAATTCCTCTCAAAAGCAACGGATTGAGAGACCTAATATCGCGCACTGCATAGCTGTATATTATTTGTATGTTTGTGTGTTTATATAACAGTTGGTAGTGAGCCACAAATTATCACTTGTAAGACGATGAAACACATTTTTACAATCTCTCCACACTCAACAATTTTGTTAGGTTTCTTGAAAAAGTCATATGAATATTTTGCTTACACATCACAATTCAAATTTGCCGCGTTGACTACGTACTGTCCGTCAGGGGGATAATTTTCGCTATATTAAGCATTATTACAGTAATATATCGCGTTTTTATATCGCACTGATCACGATGTAAGAATGCTTCAAACAATAATCACATACTGCTCAAAGTGTATATGACTTTTCTCCATATGCTTATTAATCATTTTTCTAAATACTTGCAGTCGTGTTTAAAAAATCGGACATAGTAGCATTTATCCAATGTATGGTTTAAAACTTTTGCGGTTTCAGTTTTAAGAGTTCAATCTTTTTCTTCGTCTGCATTTCTTCTGCATTTAATCGGTTAATAACAACACGTTATGGTTACAATTTGCCAGTATATTGGTAACTGCGATTATGCAGATCATCATCGGTAATTAGAATGTCAGTCGCAGTATATTTCTTTCTTTCAAGTTCTTGTGCAGTAATTTTGCTTTTCATGTGAACATGGTGAACGAGTATGTATTTGGGACTTCAAAGTAAGGGCATGGTTGATGTGACAAATATCAAGTTTCATAAAAAATGTCTGCTGACATAATTATAATAGTCTTAGTAAAATAAATTCAAGTATGTGCAATGTAAATTGAGAAAGACCCGATTGTCTTTTTTTTCTTTTAAATTCAACCTTATAGCTGTAATTATATTGACTCTAGAGCAATAATCATAGAAACAAATTATTGAACCTATTTTATAATTTATTTCCGTTTGTTTCGTCTCGTATAACCCAAACTTCTGCCAGTGAATGAAACATTTTATGATTTCACCAAGAATATTGTTTAATTTGATACTTGCAGTATAGAAGACCTGCCATCGACTTCCACAGAAACACCAATATCCTCGGAACGGACCGAGTGAGTAAAGCATACATCTCAGAGCCAGTCGACCCAAGTTCCTATAAAGCCAACACTACAACATTTTTACGGAGTAAAGAAAGTGTTTGACTTAAGGAATAAACAATACAAATACTGTTAACTTGTTAAAATAGGCGGTTTGCTGAACATGTGCAATTTGGCTCACAGAATTTGTCGAAGGTGACAAAGGAGTGTCCGAATGTTATATCCAGAAACGTTTATTCTATCACCAGACCCCAATATTATGAAACTGAGGAATAGAAACTGGTCTCAAATCTCAATGATTTGGTCGCCAATTCAGCTGCTTGAGATTTAAGACTGGTTTCAGATATCGGTTTTATTCTATCACCAGGTTGAAGGCAGTGTTGTCACTATTACATACATGCTTGCTGCTGTTTAACATGCAGCTGAAGCAGGTTTTTATTTTTAAGGTTGAGACTTTGTTGAAATATGAAATAGTTTGAAATAACTGTCTAATAATAAATCTCTGTACAACATGTGTAAAATATATTAAAAGTGATAAACCATTCGTTAGAGAACAATATGCCCGTTTCATGATTTTATAGTAACTTGTCGCATGTTAAACGTGTGTATTTGATAGTTTGTTCTTTAAAAAAATGTACATATTATGCAAGGCAGGTGTAATCTGGGTGATTGCCTTTTGAAATTATAACCATAAGTTCATTGTAAAGTACCGGTATTAGATGTACCATCTATGATTTATATACGGCAAATTATCTTTGATACATGTAACTAATTCTTTTTGTTTAAATTTATCGGCACATCGTAAATGTGTTTTGTTATTATAATTTTTAATTTAATCTATTCTAGGCGCTGTCGCACCCCCATAGTACGGGTTTGCACCCCCAACCCCAGAATGGGCAGTATTAATCTTAATTTAGCAAGTTTTTATATAATAATATTTTTGTATGTGTAAATCAACAAAATATGGAAGGTTTTATACCACAAGCACTAACTTGTCTTTTAAAGTAAACCAATAAAATCTGCTCATTGCTTTGATGTACCTTCCGAGTCATCAGTTATGAGAATATTCTTTCTGATTTCTGAAACTGAAACTAAAACTTCTTTTATTTGATTAAACGCTCATTTTATACAGTAATAGTGTCAAAGGCGTTGTAAAGTACAATGCATTTAAATTAACTATCTCATATTGGCACAGCAATTCTCGTTTCGGCCCTGTTTTGTTTATATATGAATGTGATGTTTCTATTATGTTAATTAAATAAATTGTCATAAATATAGTGAATTCAAATTACATATGTCACTGAGCCACGGGCAGTCATATTAGCCGTCGGGATCTGGCAAGTATGCCTACCGTTGAGCCAACAACAAGGCAAATATGAATTCACTTGATTAATAACATGATATCAGACTATGTTCCTATATTTACCTTTCTGCTGTTTGTGGTTCTTGCATTGCGTTAGAAACGCAAACTATAGACCATTTATTGAAATATCGTCAAATGAAATTTACAAAATTCTTCTTCTTGCCAATTATATAAATACCACTCTTAATAACTGTATTCATGTTTTATATCAATAGTCAATAAGTCGAAGATTGATACTGACGTTCTAATTGAATAAAACAACATCATTTCTATTCTAATAGTAACATTTGTTTTGTTCTGTATTTTTGAAATAAAATTCTGATATTACTTATTCTTTGTCTATCACAAGAATATAAATTGTATTTAAAAGTCTTGATGTTCAATTATTTCTTATTGTGATATGCAAGCACATTTTTCAGTCATATAAATTGTTTACTTAAGGTGTGCTAATTAAAGGCACTTAGTAAAATCAGATTTCAGTTGACATTGTCTTTAGCTACTCATTATTTCGTTTGTGTGCTTTTGCATGCATTGTCAAAAACTTGGTGGGTTGGAGTTATTTTACCAAGGCAACTTGTACATATTTTCTTTTTATGAGAACCTGACGGTACAAGTCTGAGATTGGTGCACCCTAGAACCTGTTAGACTTTGACCGTTTCAATGCGTTAACCATGTTAACCCATTGGCACTGGATTTTTATTGTTGTTATTTTTTGGTGTATTTTGAAAATTTATTACAGTTCACACTCTCCTATTCTTTCTACCTTTTGGCTTGTGTGTGTGAGGGTGGGGGGGGGGGGGGGTGTTTTCTGAATGTTGCTAATCCTGATATGCACATTTGACATAATGAAACAGATATATAAAATCTAGCAAAATAATTTTATGGTATAGTTAAATTAAGCTTTACTGTTAAATGATATAGCCGCTACCTGGAAGCGAACCCGCTCCGTCACGGCGAAAGCGCCTAGTCCTGCAATTTCGACGACGCAACCAATTAAGCTAATAGGGACAATCCCAAAAATGGTTGATCGGATAACCCTGATACGATAGAAATAAAAATTTCCGAAACTGGTTGAACCCTAGTTAATATTTATAAACAAATGAAAAAGAAATCTATTACCTTTGTGTACTCGTGGATAAAGTTAATTATTTAACAATATTTTTCATGTAATATACAAATCTAAAGAAGCTTGAAGTAATATTCTTGATGTCTTACAGAATTAAGTGACATAACCGGAGTCAGCTTAGCCGAGGATTTTGATAATTTTCAAAGGATAAAATTAACGACAAATCACTTGTTCCTGCAATCGTGTTCTTGCTGCTTTGGCTCTAGATGCTCTGGTTTCAGTAAGGTCATTGAGTACCCACATCTTTCCTTGACAATGTCATTGGCTTATAATTTAATTTATAAACTAAAGAAAATAAAAGGCAATGTTTATTTCTCCCGGTTATTTGTTAAAACCAACTGTAAATTCACAAAGAAAGGTTACCAACATGGTATTCTGCAGCGCTCTACAGGCCTGGTTATTAACCCATCTACAGTTGCACGAGGCGGTTCCAAGGCGGTAACCCCAAGGGTTCTATTTTTCGTTTATTGTTTGTGGCGTCTTATTTGAATTGATATACCTATAACAAACATGCTCTCTCTTCCTCTCTTGTTTTTCGCTGCGTGGGGAGGCTATGTTTTGTGAGTGTGGCGATTCCTGCTATGCATATTTCACTTTTCTTCTAACGTTTTTTACGTGTGTGTGCTTTGGCATGCACCTCTGTTGAATTTATGCGTGAGTTGGAATTAGTTCACAATGACAACTTGTACTTGTTTGTTCAAAGGAGAACATGTTGGGGCACGTGTGATATTGGCGCACCCTAGAACCTGGTTTACATCCCCTTTAGTATATTATTCCAAGACAGAATCTCTTCGATTTCTATTTTGTGTCGTTTGTGGTGTCTTACTAAGATTTATCCTAAAGAACTACAGCTTAATAAAGCGAACACTTCAGAAAAGCAAGCAAACTTTCTTGATCTAAATCTGTCCCTTGAAAATGGTTACGTCACTACTAAAACATATGTTGAAAGATATGATTTTAATTTTAATATAGTTAATTTTCCGTTTTTAGACGGCGATGTTCTTCGTGTATTATCTTACGGGGTTTATATCTCACAGCTTGTTCGCTTTTCAAGGGCTTGCAACGATGAGAATGATTTCAATGAAAGTAATCTTTGTATTACAGAAAATTTTTTAAAACAATGTTATCGGTATCACAAATTAAGGAAACCCGTTCGCAAGTTTTATCGCCGATACCCAGATCTAATTCATAAGGCAGTTTAAAATCACTATTGCAACAAGGTATTTCACACCCAGTTTTTATGGAGATTTAATTTATAAACTTAAGAAAAATAAAGCAATGTTAATTTCTCCCGGTTATTCGTAAAAACCATCTGTAAATTTAAAAAGAAAGGTTACCAACATAATATTTTACAGCGCCCTGCAGGCCTGGTGATTAACCCATCTTCAGTTGATCATTATGCTTACCTTTTTGGTTACATGACGGTGGCAGTGGTTAGAGAGTTTATGAAGGTTTATGGGGAAATCTTTTCTTAAAAGAACTTAGAAGCTCGATCTGTTTCTTTGATCCCTGTCACCCTGTTCTTGCTGATTTTACTCTAGGTGCTCTTGTCTCAGTAAGATCATTGAGTACCCGCCCTTTGTCTTTGCAATGCTATTAGCTTCTTATGTTTTATATGTTTGTGTGTTTTTGCATGCATTGTTGTGTTGAGCCGATGGGTGGGGTGGAGTTATTTCACCTAGACAACTAAGTCTTGCACTTGTTTTGTGATACGAGAACCTGTTGGGGGCAAGTGTGAGGTTGGTGCACCCTAGCACCTGGTTTAAACCCCCAGTGGCCGTTTTGTCACTGACCGTTCCAAGGCGGTAACCCCTCGGGTTCTCAATTTTGTTAATTGTTTGTGGCGCCCATTTTGAAACTGATTATTGTAATACCATGCTCTCTTTTCCTGTCTACTTTTTGGCTGTGTGTGGAGGCTGTGTCTGCTGGATGTGGTCATTTCTCAAACGCATATATCACTTTTTTATTTTAAATTGTTATTTTTAAATGTTCTCTTTTCCTCTGCTCTTTTGACTTTTTGGGGAAGCTGAGTTTTTTAAGTGATATTATTTTGGCTGTTTTACTTTTTTATACGTACACTAGGCTGGTTGTAGACAATTGCGGTAGTTTCCGTTTTCACAACTTTATGAATTTTACGTGTTCACCGTTTGCATGACACAAATAAAATAGGCTGGTGCGACTCTTTTCCATGGGTCACAGAGTCACTGTGGCCATAGCTTTAAATGTTTTATTGTCGAATAAATAAAACGATGCGATGTAGCATGTTAAGCTTTTGCGGCAGAGATAAAAATCACATTAATTTACGAATTTTACTGTGCTAGAAGCAAGAAATACGGAATGAATCTAAAGTTCATAACTTCTGGGGCTTTAATCCAAAATCGAAATTTAGTGGTACAAAGCCTAGACTATGGTCTACAAAAATATGGGAAAGAGTGTTCCCCGAAATATGTATCCTTAAGGCATAGGAAAACGATATGTACAAAAATATTCTTGCTTTGCAAACTTTGCATTGCATTTATTTATACCCAACAAAAAAGTTCTGCACACAAGTGTTCTTTTGCGTACATTTTATAATATATCAAATAACTGGTATAAATACTTACATTTATATCGAGATTAATTGTTTGCAGAGTTAAAAACAAAAGCAGATTTAAAATGTGTTGGTTAATAACCGAGAAATATCATTTGCTGTATCAAGGTAGAGGTGTGAAATCAATGAACTCAGTCAATATTTCACTTGTGTCTGTGTTATGCAATTATGAGCATGCACTGTGATTCTAGTAACAGGAAGTAATCAATAGTTAATACCAATCCGTTTCCAGAATAACACATAAACTTAAGTTTTTATTAATTAACGTATCACATTGTCACACATATTGTCGTAAAGGTATGTTTAAACAGTTTAGTGATGACTCGAACAGTTTCCATTCTGTATTAATTAATCAAAGCATACTGTTTATTAAGTGTATAAAACAACAAACCAATGCAATCAACTCCTAATTTTATTTTACAAAAACACATCTACATTGTTTTTATTCAAATTAATTTATTTCTCATGGTCAACAAGGAAGGTTTTCGTTAATTTGATCGTCATGGCAAATGTTGGACCACACCGGCCACCTAGACGTCTTTCTAAAGAAGACAGAGCACGTCAAGTTGGTCAGCTAGCTGATCTATCCGGTTTTCTTGTTCACGAACGGAACCTTATTCCACAATCGAAAATTCGTCATCCGGTGAATTCCGTGAGAAGACGTTTGGAAGAATGCCGGATTCATCGTGGCGTATTTACTCAGTATAAGTCTAGTGATTTTTGCAACTTTTGTATATTAACTTCAACAACGAATTGCATTGTAAAGTAGTGATCGGATTTTATTTATGACTTTTTACATTGCTAACTTTGAATTGCTGATTTATTTGATATGTATCATTTCGCTGTGTTTGGTTAAATTAAAAAGATATTTTATAAAATGTCCAAGTGTGCAGAACTTTTTTGCCGAGTATATTTCAACGTATTTCAGTGCCCTGTTGTAGACGTAAATATCTATCATTAAACCTGATAAAATCTAGCTGCTTATGAGTATTTTTCCAAACACAATTTCTGAAATTTTAGCCAGATTTCGCCATTTTCAATGTTTGTACCTTAAATATTAACCTTGTCTGCAATTATGTCAAATGCGTGCTCGGACGATATAGGTTAAATGCATGCTTGGACTAGACAATTAGTTTCCGCCGTATGAACGTTCTATACTGTAATCATTTTGAATGATTTTGCAATCAGGCGTGATTACTGCACCTATTAAATTTCGGACAAAAGCAATAAATCACCCCTAAAGGTATCAATGCCTAACAAATGCCTTACTTTTTGAAATAAAATGATTTCGTTTTGACACGAGGCTTTGTGTTGTAAAGTACTAGTACTATCGAATAAACTGGAAAATGTTTAAAATAAAATCTCCTGCACTTGTTATGCTGGTAACTTCAAGACAAACGCTTGATTGGAACAAACGTTTTGACGTCATTGTTTTTCAAATACTTCACACATCAGTGGTCTGGGACATCAGTCTAGGAATTTTCAATTTTCCTGAGTTTAAATGTAAGAAGAAGAATGGAACTGATAACTTATTGTGCTGATCAATATATACTGACACGATTTAAAAACTGCATAGTATACATATGAATTATAGTATACTTATTTTCTTTTTTGACATATGCATGTCAAAACACCTGAAAACAGGTTTGCACAAGTGTCCCTTCTTGTGTCAGATGACAAATTCGTTATAGTGATTTTTGCTTTAAATGAAAATAAGATATTTCTACTTTTTTACCATGTATGTTACCCATGCTCAGTTTTTTAAATCGTCTCATTATATAAAATCACATTCGAAATGTTAAACTTAAATCCCCAATCAATTATCTATCAGCAAATGCGCTTTAAATTTGTCGTTGGATTTCGATAAGTAGCATAACAATGTGCCGTTAGACATAACACAAACTACATTATTGAGATTAAGATGTCTTTTTATTGTCAAAACAACAGACATAATTAACATTTATAACAAAACAACTTAATAAATATTGAAAATCAACGAATAAATAAATAAATAGTTCAATAAATAAATTTATAAATAAACAAATAGTTCATTAAATAAATAAATAAAGAAATAAATAAATATTTTTTTAAATAAATAAATAACATTTAGTATCTGGAAAATGCCTGACAAATGTGCAGCAAGGATTAACATTAATTGTGCTAAAACGTAACAAAAGAACACTAAACATTATTATCTTCTTTGAAGATACATCACGGGAAGCGCTTAGTCTTCTATATACCAATAGTACAATTGGCAAGAATCTGACATGAAGCTTATATATCATATGGCGTACGGCATATATCGTATGTGAGTTCGTGCACCCATAGTTCAAACATATTTACGTTTATACAAATTTACTAAATATATATACTGAACAAAAATAAAAAGTATCCACTTTTTATGCTTGTTTTCCCATTACCATATTTTCATTTAATCAGGAACGCTTTGAATGGTGTTTATTTAGTTAATCTCAGTTGTTTTTGAGTTAAATTGTTCATGAACAAAAACTTCCACACCAAGACCTGAGGAACTGCCAATCGAATAACAATTAATAATGACTTACAAAACACTACATATTCAATTTAAAGGGAGGTAATTGGAAATGGTTGGAATTTCTAGCGTTGTTTATCGAGGACCAGTTGATTTATTTATGAAAATTTTGTGATTTTATTTATCCACAAGAGGTAGAGAACGTGATTAAATTCAATAAATGTGAATATTTCAAAGAATCGCTGACATTTTACAGAAACCCATATTACAATAAAGGGAAAGACAACTAAGTTGTGGCTGCAGATTTTCAAGAATACTTTATCCCTTAGCAATGATAACAGAAAACCATATGTGTACACATATAGAATTTTGAGTTTTCGTTTTCATATTTTACAAAATTTAATATAGGAAAGTGGATACTTTTTATTTTTGTTGAGTATATAAAGGTACGTAAAATTTGTAAAATTTGCATGGGAGGCTGTGTTGTCTGAATGTGGCTATTCGTGATATGCATATTTCACTTTTAAAAGCAAATTCATTGTGCTTTTGTACTAACGTTGTATAAATGTACGGGGGCGGGCTGTGTTTTCTGAATGTGGCAATTCCTGATATGCGTATTTCGCTTTTTTGATAACTATCTCCCATTTATGCCGTTGTACAAAAATTATTTACAGCAAGTACATTTTTAAAGGGTCTTATATTAATGAAGTTGTTATAAATAAATAAAAGTATAGTTACATAATAATAGTTACGTAAAATCATAACAATGACGCATTCTTAGACATTAAAAACCAGCGAATTTATAAACTGATTTCAGAAAACACAAAAAAATGAAATAATTTTTTATGTCACTAGTAATAGATAAACGAATAAATAATTCACTAACAATTAAAACTAGTCGACATATTGCGATATAGACCACCAGACAAGCTATTATTAGATTAGCTAAAGGTGTCCCTCCAATAGGTGTTTCTATCTTTCCTCACAAAAGGTTGAAATACATTTGGTCATTTTTTAACATCTTTAAAGAAAACAGGTATATTTCAACTATAGATGTGTGTTGTATCAAAATAGATTAACTTCAAAGCATTGCCGAATGTTTAAATGAAAGTTCCTTTTGCATTGTCAGAACAAAACTCTGATTTCAAACAAAATACAAAGCTTTTTGAAATTAGGGCAGTGACAAAATTTAGTAATGTTACGGGTAGCCCCAAGAGAATGTATACAATGAGATATATTAAGTCTTAGAATCAATGCATCAAAAATTATTTTCCATTCTAGACATAAATATGTTGACATTAATTTTATTTAAGGCCTGCACATTTTAGAATTACAAACATGTATGCATTCGGTACGAAGACAATAAATATTCACTAAAACATCATATAGGGGCGCGCCACGGGGAAAGGTACCTTCGGTCATATTTTGTGACATTTTAGTTGTTACTATACTCAGCAAAAATAAAAAGTACCCACTTTTCTACCTGTGATTTTGTAAAACTAGAAAAATAAAATAGAAAATATCTTCTTTGAACAGATCTGCATTGCTGTAATCATTACAAAGAAATAAAATGTTCTTAAAAATCTGCAGTCACGACTAAGTTATCTTTCCCTTTGCTATTATTGGGGTTTTAGGAAGAAGTAAGTGATTCTAAACAATATTCACATTTGTTGGAATTAAATCAATTTTTCCAGTTCTTCATGTCAATAAAATCACAAAAAATCATTAATAAAACAACTCGTCCTCTATAAAAAAACGCTAGAAATCCCAAACATTTCCTATTACCTCCCTTTGAATTGAATATATAGGGGTGTTTAATCCATCATTCATTGTTATCTGATGGGCATTTGGTCAGGTTTAGGTGTGGAAGATTATGTTCACGAACAATTAAACTTAAAAACAACTGAGATTAATTAATAAAACACCTTTTGAGGTGTTCGTAATTAAATGAAAACATGTGAATGAGAATATAAGCATAAAAAGTGGGTACTTTCTATTTTTGCTGAGTATATATTTAGAAAGAACTTACAACTATCTATAAATTTTTTCATAACTATCAAGTGCTTTTCTTTCACATTTTGACAATAAAATATTATTATACTGCAAAGAAATTTCCTTGAATTTGATTGGATAATTTGCCGCTGATGTATATCCGTATTTACGGATCGGCCGTAGATATGATTTGAAGCCGATCTTGGAAATGATAAAGCGTTATGTTTAGGGATTACTAAAATTGTTACAGAAAATATTTCTGTTATGTTTTTAACGTTGAAAACAATCAGATTATTCTCAAATTTTGTAAATAAAAATCAAATGGTTAGTCCATTCAATTTCTACAGAAGTGACGTCATGCAGGTAAATTAATGACGTCAGACATGTAATTATTGAGGTTCTCAGAGGGAAATTAAGCCGTTCGGCATTAAATAAGCGAAATAATCGAAAAATCGATGTTTTCTTATTAATTTTGTCTGAAAAAGTCTTTACAGTATAATAAAACAATTATTTGGTTCCTTGAAAGGGTATGTGAGGATATATTGCCGGTCTGAGTGTCATATTATCCCTCGCCTGCGGCTCGGGTAATATGACACCCAGACCGGCAATATATCCTCACATTCTCTGTCAAGAAACCAAATAACTATATAATATTTTTAACGCGAAATGCATAATAATCAATATCATTTGCTCAACGTTATGACGTCATTTCAAAGATTGACGTCAACTGTCCGAAGGTACCTTTTTCCGTGACGCGCCCCAATTTCAACTTATATTATTGTCTTAGGATGGATGATGAATAACACGACGCCTTTACCAGTTTGAAATATCCTTCCAATCGTTTGTAAACCTGAAGTCTTCATCAGGTTCACTAGGCTCATATTTCAGATCAGTCACATAAGACTGTTCTCTGGAAAGCCTTCTTTCTCTGTGTTGAATAGATCCATTGAATCTCAAGGGCAACGAAAGAAATGTTTTGTTTCTCCAAGGCATTGAAAACTGCTCAAAACCATTCATATTTCTTTTTCCAAGAAGTGCATTCTGCGTTGAGGACTTCATGTTGTATTTCTCATAAATTTCTCGAGCTAATTGTGAGCTCTTCCGAGTTGTATCTTTGTTTTCAACGGATTCCGGAAGTTCTGAATTTGCTGTATTGTTACTGATGGCTCTCATTGCAGATGTCCTCCGTTTGTATGCCTGATGAATATCCATTCCATTTTGAACTATAACTCCGTTTGGTGATGGGGGAAGAGTCGTTTTGGATCGACTCAGTCCTTCCCCAGTTCTGTCATTTTTAATTTTTGCATTTTTTCTTGATAGTTCTTCTTGTGCATGGCTGTAAGAAAATTTAACAGCGGGTAAGGACGGACTGGCCATTTCTCCTCTAGGACTCATCTCGCCCTGTAATAGAACAAATGAAACGGGTCACAATGTACTAGTAATCAGCGGACGAACAAACCCAACATATACGATATATAACCAAGCTACCCAGGTTTAAAAAATTACCGAATTACAAAAATAGTCTATATACCTATAAAATCTAGTCTCGTGTTAAATACGGTTCTAACTTGTACTTGTTTTGTGATATGAGAACCTGTTGGGGCAAGTTTTGCCGATGGTGCACCCTAGAACCTGTTTTGAACCCCCAGTGGCAATTTGTTTTGCCACTGACCGTTCCAAGGCGTAAACCCCAAGGGTTCTCTTTTTCGTTGTTTGTCTTATTTAAATTGACATAATTAAAACAAATATGCTCTTCCTCTCTTCTCTTTCGCTGTGTGGGGAGGCTGTGTTTTGTGAGTGTGGCGATATGCATATTTCACCTGTTCATATTTCACTCATGTGTGTTTTGTTTTAATGTATCATTAGATCAGAAATTTAGTTTGTTCATAATTTTTCTATAACACGGCGGAGAATCACGCTATTTTCGTTGTTATATCTCACGGATATTGGCGACCAAAAGTTACCAGTAAGTTCATCTTTTGTAGTTATTGTAGTGTTTTCATCGTTTTATAATTTTCAAGATATAACATATCATACGCGGAATTGAATTTCGCTTTCATTGGTACCCCAAATTGGTACCCCAATTTCCCATCAGAGCTGCGAATATCTCTAGTTCGGGAGATATGTTGAAAAAGTACTTGTAATGGCTTGCAATAACTCAAACTGTTCGAGTTAGTTCGAGCCATCGGAGGTATACCAATATAGAAAATATAGAGTTCTAGTTCGGGACCGGACGAGCAGTTCAAGAGAAGGGTGGTGATCGAGCGAACGGTGTTCGAGCCATCGAAGTTCGACTGTATATACTTTAAGGGCTTACCAAACTGCCCCCCAATCACATTCATCGATAAAAATAATATTATCAAAATCTCTATAACGGCAAAATGCCGTTAAATGAAACTTTGCACAAATATATGTTATTAATGTATCTTTATTTTGCACATTAAAGAAAAATAGCGGGATCTAAAAATCCCTCAACTTCTATTTACATAAATTCACAAAAACTAAACAACACAAATAACCATTTTAAATGCCCACATGAGTAATATGATACTGACAACAATTTATTGTGTCCTCGTGACTTACATATGTAAACTTTACGAGATATTAGCGAAAATGTGTTTGACCTTTAATTTCCTGGTCGCTTCCTGGTCGCGTAAACGGATGACAATAAGTGATTTCTCTTTTAGTAGTGAAAAGATTTTTACAAAGTACACAACATTTTCTGCTCAGTATCATTTTACTCACGTGGGAATTTAGAATTATGTTTTGTATCGCTTTGTTTTTGTGAGTTTGTAAATAGAATTTTAAGGAATTTTTAGGTCTAACTGTTTTCTTTACTTTTCTTAAGTGTCTTAATGTATGCAAAATAAAGATACATCAGTTACATTCATTTGTGCAAAGTTTCATTGAACGGCATTTTGTCATTCTTGAGATTTTGATAATTTTCTTTTTATCAGTGAACGTGATTGGGAGGAGTGTGGTAAGCCCTTAAATGCTATATGTTATGTAATAATGTGATTATAATGAATAAACGGGGTTACCCTTATGGGGCCTGAACAAAAATAACTCAAACATGTGACATTAAATAACTATTCTTTATCGCTATGAGTTTTCATAACGATATAGTTCAGTAGCTAAGACAACAGTTTCTAAAAGTAATGCACAAAAGGGTATATTTCCACATAAAATATATTAAGTATATTCTTAGGAACATTATTATGCACGTATTTAATTTAATAATCATATATAGTTTACTGGAAATATAATGCATAACCCATTATTCGTCCAGAAAATACAGGCTAAAAATCCTTGGCCAAGTTTGGTGAAAGTGGTTCGGGGGGTAAATTTCTTTGTTTAATTCGGTTTGTTGAACAAAACCTTGACCATGGCACTCACAATCAGGTGCACATAACAATTATGCTTGTCCTAATTAACAACCATATCATTAGTATTTCGATATACCGTTTCCTTATCTGTAACATATCACCTTTCATGTTAATGAATTTCTTTACTTATCTTTTGCCTACTTTTTTGAGAAGAAATGAACCTTCGTTATCCAGACAGTACCCTTGACGTAACAAATCAAAACAAAGGTTTTGTTATTGTTCTTGTTAGCAGATAGACTAATTGAAACAAATATCTGTAAACGAACATAATGTGACGTTCAAATCCTTTTTTTCTTTTTTTAGTGCATATACGGTGCATAATAATTAAAAAGTCTTTAAATTACACTATCATGACTTCATCTAGTGGCACACCACGCTATTCCAGACACTTCTTTCTCCTACTGTGGTATCTTATGAAACACTGTTTAATCTGTGAAGTGTTGATTTATGTTTGAAAAAAAAAATTCTTGACACTTTGCATGTATTTAATCAACTGAAACTTGCTCTATTATGTGACAATTTCATACAATAGAAACTGAGACGAAAGAAAAAATTAAATAAAATACATCATTAAATTTTAGTTTCAGCGTTGGCAACATTTTAACCTGTGGTTATCGGTTCTGTTAACTGGATTTTTACCGTCTTACTCTTTGCAAGTCTTCTATATAATTAGTTATCATATTTTTCAGCGATTAAATTTCTGAGTGTCTCGGTACAGTGTAATTGCGTGAATTCAACTCCCTCGATATTAATCCATCAACAGTTTGGCTTGATAGAATAATACAATGCCCCGCGAATTTTTATTTTTACGGGTTTTGCAGGAAAATTCCTCCCCAAGAAATTAAATGATACTACTGTTCATCAAGGTCTCTACCTACCGTTAAAGCCTTCATGTTTTCAGCATTGTACCACTTTGTGGTATCTCCTTCGGGCTCCGGTGTGACCTCACCAACCGTGACCCTACAAAAGTTGCCATTCTCCATAAACGTGCTCACATTTTGTCTCCAGTTTTCTATATAACGTCTTTTCGATGAGCTTAGGTGGTCCATCACTGTATGCTCCCTGTTAAACTCCGTACGAGTCCTCATTTCGTTGCCAATAAAACTATTTATGCACAGGTAAACTCCGGGCAAGTCCTCATTTAGTTATCATTATAACGTTTTTTATACTCAGGTTACTCCGAATAAGTCCTCATTTAGTTGTAAATTTAACTTGCTTATGCACTGATAAACTCCGTGCAAGTCCTCATTTCGTTGCTCATATGACACTGTTTAGATTAGACTTTAGTGAAGTCCGGGCGAGTCCTAATTCGTTGACAATGCCACTGGTTTATACACAGTTGATCTCCGGATGAGTCAACGTCGACAATGGAGCATGCAAGTTTGTTTCACGATGAACGCCGGACGATTTCGAATGTCGTCGACAAAAAATTAATTATCTATTTGTTGCTATCATATAATCATTATCAAGTTCTGTTTTCTCATTCCCCCCATGTCTGTCGTGTTACCGTCTTGAAATAAACTGCAGTTTTCTACTGTTTTCACAAACAGTTTTTAGACTTTGGTTATATTCTTAAACAATATGTTTCTTTCTACTATAATTTTCACTCTTTCTTGTTTTTGTTTTCGCCAAGTCTTTCTCTCTTTATATACTAACACCTTTCTATACTAACACATTCATCCACTAACTAAAATGCTCTTGTTGAATGTTTTTATTTTTTTCAGCTTATTATCCATTTTAACAAATTTTTTTAAAAAAAGTTTTGTTTATTATACTAAAGTTATTATGATTATTTGTTGCAGCAGCTAAAACTCCATTTTACACGATTCTTATTTTTGTAATGTGATTGTAATTGTTTTTTCCAGCAATCAAGACCATTCCGTACCATTCACCGAGCCAATATTGTAGAATATTTATACATTTTAGATACCGATAATGTAGTTTGCCACCTGCCTTAATTGAAATAACACCTTTCTATTGTCTCAAAATACTTTTAGGAGTATTTATATACAAATCCCGCAGTAACACAGGCCGTACAATATTTTGATTTGTTATATCGTATATCGGATTACCTGCACTTATTTCGTTTAAACAAATACTTAAAGGTGCTTGGCCATGTATCAGGACAAAAATATTAAGTGTTTTCAAATATAAAAACTTATAATATAAGTGTAGAAGACCTGTAAACAAAGTCTATGTGATGTAATATTCTCTACAAGGCCAACGAGTGTATGTATATACGAGTTATAACCAAAATTATAAAAGCGTTACTAACGCATTCTTGCATACCGGATAAGTATTTCCGAGTGTTTTACTGGGGAAAGAACATCTTTTCTCATTTACTAGACAGAAAAATCTCTATTTTTAGCCGTGTGAGATTTCCTTATCTCGCATGGCCTTATCTAACACTCCGCGTGCTCGCATACTTTCGTATTATTGCGCACCATATTAATTGAGCACTTTCATTATTGCTTTAGACTACGTCATGATGCTTATTTCTACGTCATCTAAATTTGTAAAGTGACGTAATTAAACGAATGTTTACTTATTCAAATAGAGCAATCTGTTGATTTTGTTTTATCAGGATTTTGTTCAAAAATCATTTGAAAAGGATACACTCGGAGGTTACTAAATTCTTAACGCTGGAACTTGGAAGTGTTTATCGTGGTACGAGTCTGAAATTGCTACTTTTTAAAGTGTTTCATTCTTATACCGCTGTTGCCAGCTTCGTTAAACATCAGAATCTATGAAGAAAGTGAATGGAAAATAAAATAGGAAACATACTCTGTTTAATCGGGATATTTTAACTGGTATTTACAATTCAATTTTTTGAATTTTGAAATGTGACGAAATCACGGATAACCTTTAAAAATCGCAGATCCGTTATCCGTTTTCAACGAATGAACCAGCTGTTTTCATGCAATGAAAAAACGATTCTTTTCCTTTCTTTTATTTGTAACGATATTGTTGAAGGCCTACATGTTAGAGGTGTTTAACTTTGACAAGACTGTGTATTCGTGGCTGATTTACCGTTCCTACTGGAAGTTAAGCAAAAGAAATACTTCTCTAAAATTCTTGCGTTTTTTATTTTATTTTAAAGAATTTTGTTTGAATCTTTAAGAAGTAAGTGAGAAAAATAATCAATCATTGGTATTCGGCGAAGATCGCGGTATCCCAACCCTCGGGCAATGCTTTCCAGACGGAAACTCGGCACAGCCTCGTTTCCGTCTGGAAAGCATTACCCTCGGGTTGAGATACCTTGATCTTCGCCGAATACCAATGATAGATTCTCTTTATCTTTTCCCTTGGGGAAAAGATAACGTTCGCGTGCTACACGAGTGACGTCACGTCTGCAAGTATATGGCGTAATTTATTCAAGTTAGTGACGTCATTTAGAAAATAAGGTTTACGCTAACGTCAATATTTCAGCGTAAGGAAACAAAATCAAGTTTGTATAAATGTACAAAAATGTTACGAATAGTAAAACGTATGCAAGAAAACGTATCTTGTATGAGATATTCGGTAAAGATAGAAAAATCTGTCACCTCGGGTGAACTTTTTAGGCGGGAACGAGGCAGCAAAAACAGTTCCCCCTCGGTGACAGATTTGTCCATCTTCACCTTACACTCATGCAAGATACTTAAAAGCAAAATTCACTCACGACAAATCATCAAATGTACTTACCTGTCCAAACTTTCGGTGAAATTAGTTCCTTTTCAGTCATTTGTATACATTATATGGGGCACGTCACGGGAAAAGGTACCTTCGGACATTTTTAGTGTTATTTTAGTTTTTACTAAATTCAGAAAGAACTTACAACTATTAATCAATTTGTTATAACTAAAATGTGATTTTGTTACACATTTTGACAAAAAAAGGTATTTTTACCGCGAAATGCATAATAAATAATGTCGTCTGCCCAAATTTATGACGTCATTTTCAAGATTGACGTCAACTGTCCGAAGGTACCTTTTCCCGTGACGCGCCCCATATAATGGTACTATTAATATAAATTTGACAAGGGCCACATTTGTGTAGTATGTAAGTAGTTTCAGATTATTTTACATCCATGTTTTAGTTTAATAATTCAACTCAGATGACTTATTCATCTGTTTTTTACAAAAAAAGAAAACAAACAAAACTTTATATATTATCAGCTTTTCAAAATATTAACGTTAACAATATTAATAACACGCCATAAAAGTGGACATAATCAAAGTTTTAGTTATTAACCACAATTGAGACAATGAAGTATTCCACAGTGAACTATGAAAAGGCCGCTTTAAGACACAGGTATTTAAACACAGTTTATTTGGTAGCACGGAGCTTCGTTTAGATAACAATACCACTTAAAGCGCTATTGACAATAGTTAATTATCTAAATCGACGTTTCTATCAATGTCTCATAAATCTTTCTTGTTTTTATGATTTAATATCAGCAATTGTCGTGCAAAATACTTTGTAAGACAATTCTTCTTTACTCAGCAGCGAAGTTCGTAACATTTAAATTTAACATTTTTGCTTTCAACTTACTCACACTACAGATCGTTAGACAATTCTTCTTCACTCAGCAGCGAAGTTCATTACATTTTAAATTAACATTTGTTTTGCTTTCAACTAACCCTATGTCGCAGATGTAGGAGTAGTTAATACTAAAGACTTTAATCGTACAACTATATTATGATATAAATTACTGATAAAGAGCAAATTTTGGCGAATGTTTGGATATTCAGTACATTTAGGGTCTGTTGTGAGTGAATATAACTGCTGAAAAAAATATTGAACACAAAATTGAAAAAATAGTGAAAAATACATATTAATGCTATAACTGATTCGACATTAAATATATTCACTCGCAAGTTGTATATGGATATTAATAATATCAGATTTACTTTGTTCACAGGTCTTTTACAGTTTATGTGATAAATTTGATATCAAAAACCACTTCGTATTTTTTGTCATGATAAGTGCAGACACTTTTAATTGTCTGCTTTTCAGATTAAGTTTTGGTACCGTTTTATGTTTCCAACTTACATGCAGTTTTCTTAATTATACGAACCGCTTGAAATTTTCAGCATTAAGTAGCAGTGAAAGAAACTAAATTCAAGTTCCAACGTAGTACATAATCCTTAAAACTAACTTCAGTTCGAATATACATGGTGCATGTTTATATAGATTAGTGTAGGAATTACGGAAGAAAGTCGTCTAAGTAGCGAGTGCTTCAATATTGAACTGAACGGATTATGGTCAGATTAAAGTTTAAAAACCCTATTATTGCTGTAATGACTATTATCGGCACTATATTACAGAGAAATCTGTAGTTCATACACTAAAGTCATAAATAAACTTATGTTAATCTAACAAATGAGAAATGTTGAAGTAAAACAGATGATGGAAATCACCAGAAAACGGCAATTTAAATTTAAATTATAGCAGGACTCGCCACACTCACAAAACACAGCCTCGCCAAGCAGCTTAAAAGCTTAGAGGAAAATATAGCATGGCCTATAATAATATCAACTTCAAATAAGACACTACAAACAATTAACAAAAAGGGAACCTTCGGGGTTATCCCCTTGGAAGGATTAAAGACCATAAAAGTAATTGCCGTCAAGGTCAAAATTTAAAAAAAAGTACAATGAAACTAAAAGATAAATTATTATATAGCATTCTCATTTGTTGTAGACTCAGGAGATGACCCTCTGACTTCCAAAAAGCCTTATTTTGACCTATCTGATTTTAGTTGAAGGGTCATATTTTCCATAAATTTAGGGGTATTTTGGCTATAAACTGGCATATCCCTAAAAATGAACAAAATGGCCCTTGAAATTGTTCTTCCAATGACCGTTCCAAGGTAGTAACCCTGGGGTTTTCATTTTTGTTAATTGTTTGTTAATAGTTGAAAATGGTCATTATATAAGCCATGCTCTCTCTTCCTCTTTTCTTCTTAGCTGTGTGGAGGGCTGCGTCTTCTATATGAGGAAATTCCTGACATGCATATTTCACTTCGTTTAAATTCAGCAGCTACATGTAGTGGTCTCCCTCAGACCTCTTTAAAATACTATCCAAAATTAAAACTTGCTATATCATCACCTAGTAGTTATGTAAATAAATGTAGTTATCTTGAAATTATTGCATGTTGATAACCTTTTGCCTGCCACACTACGATTTATACATTGATCTAATAACTAACTATTTTTCAGCAATTAATTAAAATCTATATAATTAAGCAACAATGAGTAATACAATGTATTAAGTTGAAATCAATTAATCAATGTCAAGATTATGGAAAATTAATTCAAAACATTTAACCACTTGCCTTTAACCACTGGCTTTGTATTGAAACAGGAGAACTCGTTCTTTTGGCAAACACTCTTACAACCTATGTCCAACTTTCACAAATATTATTTACCTTCCAAAAAGCGACAATGTAACAGAGAAAGTATTAAAAATAATAAAATGTTATTTTTTTCGGGTAAAATATTGTAAAATTTCTGAGCAGAGTTCAGATGCTTAAAGATATATCACGAGGAACCTAACCCTCAGTGATATACAAGTAATGCTGTTCATCCAAACAAATTTTTTCTCATATTTAATAAGTGACAAAAATTTTCCAATGACAAAGGTTAAGGTTAACTCTTTTCTCCATATTATATACGCATTTTATCGCATGTGCAAACAGTGCAGATCCAGATCAGCCGGCACATCCTTGACGTCTGTTAAGGATCTGCTTTGTTTGTTTCTTGGTTAGAAAAGAACCTTATTAATTGTTAGTGGTGTCTCTTTTGAAACTGATCATTTTATTAACCATGCTCTCTCCCTCTCTTCTTCTTGACTGTGTGGGGAGGCTGTTTTTTCTGAATGTGGCGATGCCTGATATGCATATTTCACCTTTTTATTTATCAAAAAAGAACTATGCAGATTCTGCTCTGGATCAGCACTGTTTGACCAAGCCATAAATGTGTATCCATGGTGGAAAATGTTAAGGTTTTAAAGTATGTATTGGGACATGCTACCCCGAGTGATATATGTCTGCTTATCTAAAATATGCGAAATATGCACAACGCGATATTCAAAGGTATGCAAATGGTAGAAATCTATTATTTCAATTAAACATGAAGCTGAAATATGATCTCTCTACGTAGCTGAATTTGTACCTCAAACTGTGTTAGCAATAAATTACTTCATGCAAGTAATACATACATGTAGCGGGTAGCGGAGATATCACAGTCGATTTAATGTGCAGTCTATAAGTAAATCTAGAAGGTCGTGTATGTTGGGTCTAACATCGTATATCCAAAAGTGAGACTTCATTTTAAATATTGGAAAAATAGTGAAAATGCATATCAAGAATGACCACATCCAGAAGAAACAGTCTCTCCACAAAGCCAGAATGTGGATAGGGAGAGAGAGCATGGCTAACACAATGACAGTAAAATAAATTTCCAAACTATGCCCGTTAAGTCTCTGCTACAGTGATATTTTGTTTTAAGATGGATGAAAAGGTAACTTTGAAAGCCGACGAACACGACAAATATGAAAATATTGCACGCTCGGTTTGATTGAGCGTGTTCATGGGCAGTAATGGAAATGCATATTCATATGCACATAAGAGTAATCCGGTGATACAAGATCTCTGGTCAGACGATGATGAAACTAAGACTGAAGACCGGTCGCCAACATTTATCAAACTTAAAGATAGCATAATGGTCCCTAAGAGAAAACTTTGGAAATGAACATAATGGGTCATTTTAATCATTTTTTATTCAAGACAATCATGTCCAAGAAATATGACTTTTGTGTATTGGCATGATGCAACAAGAAAGTATTGCTATATTTTCAAAGCAAGTTATAAAGAAAAACGATTAGATTACGCACGGATAGAAGTCAAATCAATAGTTCATTTAATTTGTGTATTTTTCTTCTTGAATAAATAGCCTTTAAATCATTTCTGACGTTTCGATAATTTTTTTCTAATTTCCACTTATTAAAGACGTAACAAACATTTGATCCACCCACCGAATGACAAAATGTAACAACTACAAAGTGTTTATGAGTAAAACTTTAGATGGCACATTCTCTGCCACAGTAATATTAAAACAGTTTTTGTTTTAAAAGTAAATCAATAATCTTCCTGTATATGAAACATACAATAGATTGTTTTGAGTTACAGTCATAATGACTTATCCATTTTTACACAGCAAAGAAAAGTTAAAACTAATAGCAAGCGATAAAAGAAAAGCAGGAAGAGAACAGAGCTATGAGCTGTAAAAATGTTCACAAAATATCAATAAATATGTATCATTGTCAATTATCCACACAAGGCACCAAGAAAGATTTCCTGATTTTCACAAAATGGATTGACACTAAACCTTTGTATGCTTTGTGTTCTGTCTTTATTGAGAGTATCAAATTATTTTTTAAAGCTTTAACATGCCATTGGTAAACCCGAATTCATTTTTTTTGATAAATATGTATAAATATGGAGCTTTGTTGATCGGATTTCAGCACATAAAATGAAAAGGTAAGGGATTGGGGATCTCCTTGACAGCAGCCACGACGAACAAAAACATTCTGAGAGATATTTGTCTCAAAGTTTTCCTTCGATCTTTGCTTAACACTTTATAATACGTTTTTCTGAGAATAAGAACGTTTCCCAATATCAAAACAACACTAAGGAGTAGACCTCGATCTATACAAATTTTAAAGTTTTTAAAGAAAACTGTAGTGATACCTGAGCTTCCTCAACATTTTTCCGTAAGAGAGTTTATTTCTAAATTGTGCTAGTCTTCTACTGTTGATTTGAGTACCCGCCCTTTTGCTTGACCATGCTATTAGCTTCTTATGTTCTATATGTTTGCGTGCTTTTGCATGCAACATTGTCGATTTGATGGGTTGGATGGAATTATTTCACCAAGAATTTTTACTTTTTTTTATGAAAATCTGTTGGGCAAGTGTGAGGCTTGGGCACCCGGCCTGGTTTATTAGTTGGTAACCCCTCGGGTGTTCATTTCGATAATTGTTTGTGGCGTTTTCTTTTTTAAAATTGATCATTGTATAATCATGCTCTTATCCCCTCTCTACTTGTTGAAAGTATAAGGAGGTTATGTCTACTGGATGCGGCCATTTCTGATATGCAAATTTCACTTATTTTTTATATAATAATTTTCGCCTGAGTTAACAATGTGTTATTTTAGAGAGTACTTATACTTTGTAGCTGTGTGGGGAGGCTATGAATATTCCTAATATGCAATTTTCAGTTTTAATGCTACGTTATATGATTGTCAGAATTTGTTTGGCAAACACTTATCAGATCATTATATTTTAACTTAAACAGGCCATAACCACATTGATCGTAATTTTAACTTCTAGTTGCGAGACCTTGACTGTCTGTTAACTCGTATGTTTTTTTCATAGACATTTGCACTTAGATTAAATTTTGTAATATACAGTGCACGTGATCGCAAGTTTAAAAAAATGTTTACCGAATTACTCTCTTCAGAGCGGACACAATTGATATTCGTTTTTGTTTGCTATTTAGCAGTAACGTATACTTCTGTGATCTTTTCTGTAATGACTTTAATGTTCAATTTCACGAGATTATTATAAATTTTCAAACAGAATAATTTTTTCTGTACTCGGCATTTAAAAATGCGAACGTTACTTCAAGACAGTAATACCGTCAGTAGAAATAGTTTTAATTGTAAATGCTAAATATGAGAGTAATTTTCCATAAAAGACCTTCTCCGACCTACATTTAGACAAATGAAAGCGGCAGTTTACAAAGGTAACACTAGTTATCAAACATGATATTCTCAGAAAAGTAGGTCCTGCATGAGGTGCATAAGGATATTAATATAAATCGAGTTTTGTCGTCGGGTGAATATAATGTGTTGAGTGGTAGAGCTAAATAAATAAATCCACTCTGTTTTAAGTTTCGCAATAATATTTAATGTGATGTGATAAAAACACAAAGTTTACAATGAAAAGGTAAATCCAAGTTATGGAATAATCACTAACAAAGAAACACGAAGTTATCACAGTTAGCAGTTATCCTAGCTTACAAGAATTAAATAATGTTACTAAGTTGAAGTGTAACTGAGTTGAATGTTGTATGTGAATGTTGTTATTATGATGATCTCAATGAAATAAAATGCATATTATATACCTGTTGAGGCATCCGATAAAATATTAATTGCTTATCACAAAGGAAATCATTAACACCTTTAAGAAAAGAATGAAATAAATAACAATAACAGAAAATGATTATTTCAAGTGTCAGTAAAGTGTCAATATCTTAATTGAACTTATATATGTAATCGACAATAGATCTTTTTAATGACTTTTCAGTTGATTTGATAAAGATGCTTTAAGAAATCAAAATTTAAAAATAAAATTTTTAATTTTACTACATAAAAGTATCTAACGCAAAAATGTCCGTTCACTAACGAATCATCTAATTTCGCGGGGCTGATTTTTTGCGTAAATCCGTAAATGATTATTAGCGTGGGAATAAATTCGCGCGATTGCATTTTCATTTTAAATCATATTATTACATGGTATAATTTCGCTTTTAAATTCGCGCATTTATCTAAAGGCAAAATACGCGAAACATACACCTGCGCGAAAAATAATGACATCAGATTAGTATTATGCCCAATAACGATCTGACTGTTCGGGTTAAGCAGCCATGCATTGTTTAACATCATCATTCAGTCTTCTTGTTTGTGCCAAGTCGAGCTACAATCGTTTTTTTTTCAGCGTTTCTCTTAGGAGCCTTGCTGCGTAGTTTTAACCAAGGGATCCAGTACGGGATCTATACCCTGAACATCCTAAAAAAATCTTTATAACGTCCGTGGTACAATGTAGGTCTAATCTCTGCAAGCTCCATTTCTTACAGCTATTCAGGTTCTGAAAATACTGACAATTAACCTAATTACTAATAAAACATATGACACTCTCAGTATAAAAAGAATATATATGTCTCCCCCCTCTGGGGGAGACATATTGTTTTTGCCCTGTCCGTCTGTCCGTCAGTTCGTGTGTCCGTCTGTCACACTTCGTTTCCGCTCAATAACTCGAGTACCGTTTGACCCACAGCATTCAAACTTCACAGGGTGATGGCCCTTTTTGAGTAGAAGAACCGTTTTGAATTTGGGGTCAGTAAGTCAAAGGCCAATGTCACAGGGGCCCGAAGAGTGAAAATCGTTTCTGCTCAATAACTCAAGTTTCCTTTGATCCAGAGCATTCAAACTTCATAGGGTGATATTCCTTATTGAGTAGAAAAAACCTATAGATTTGGGGGTCAGTAGGTCAAAGGTCAAGGTCACAGGGACCTGAAGAGTGAAAACCGTTTCCGCTCAATAACAGGAGTTCTATTTCACCCAAAGCCTTCAAACTTAATACGATGGATGTCCTTATTGAGTAGAGGACTCCTATTGATTTTGGGGTCAGTAGGTCAAAGGTCATGGTCACTGGGGCCCGAAGAGTAAAAAAAACCGTTTCAGCTCAATAACAGGAGTACCGTTTGACCCAGAGCATTCAAACTTCATAGGGTGATAGCCCTTATTGAGTAGAAGAACCCAATAGATTTGGGGGTCAGTAGGTCAAATGTCAAGGTCACAGGGGCCTGAAGAGTGAAAACCGTTTCCGCTCAATAACAGGAGTTCAATTTACCCAGACCATTCAAACTTAATACGATGGATGTCCTTATTGAGTAGAGGACTCCTATTGATTTTGGGGTCAGTAGGTCAAAGGTCAAGGTCACAGGGGCCCCGAAGAGTGAAAACCGTATCCGGTCAATAATTGGAGTACCGCTTGACCCAGAGCATTCAAACTAAATAGGGTAATAGCCCTTATTGTGTAGAAGAACCATATTGATTTTGGGGTCAGTAGGTCAAAGATCAAGGTCACAGGGGCCCGAAGAGTGAAAACCATTTCCACTCAATAACAGGAGTTCTATTTCACCCAGAGCCATGAGAAGCTGTTAGGGCAAGTGTGATGTTGGTGCATCCTAGAACCTGGTTTAAACCCCCTGTGAAAATTTGATTTGCCACTGACAGTTCCAAGGCGTTAACCCATCGGGTTCTCTTTTTGTTAATTGTTTTTGTGTCCTTTTTTGAAACTGATCATTTTATTAACCATGCTCTCTCCCTCTCTCTTCTTCTTGACTGTGTGGGGAGGCTTTTTCTTCTGAATGTGGCTATTCCTGATATGCATATTTCACCTTTTTTACCTTAAACGTGAATATGCCGGAGACAGCTTCAATGTCTCCGTACTTTCAAACAAATCTGTTACCTTCATCAGATGTCACTATTCGCACCGTCTCCTTCCAGTCAAAATGTCTTACTTGGCTTGACTATGGTGGAGACTGAAGCTTTCGTGAGATGGCAATTTAACTTTTTTACACTTATTTAAGTTAACTTAATGTTTATTTTAAATTGTATGTTTAGTTACATGTCAGGTGAACTAGAGGAACCATTTATCGACAGATAGTCTACAAAGTAAACTTGATCTGTTTACTTTGCAGAACAAGTAGTCCGGTATGTAACCGTATTTCAACCATTAAATGCTTGCAGCCAGTTTTAATAACTTTACTGCTCGAAGGCAAGTCAGAACTTTAAAAAATGTAATAATATGCTCAGTTGCAACCCTATTATTATCGATGATAGACAACAAATATGTCATACAATCATCTTGCATCGGCAAATTTTCGACTGCCTTTATTTGTACAGTCATGTACAAATAACTTGTACTTGTTTGTTAATATGAGAATCTGTTGGGGCATCAAGAACATGTCGCTTTGATACAGACCGTTCCGAGGCGGTAGCTCCTCATGTTCTCTTTTTAAATTAATTTGTTAGTGTTGTCTGACTAGAATTTCTTGTTAAAAGTTAAGCAAAACTTCTCCCCAAAAAAACGTAGAGAAATTACAAGAAAGCAAGATACTCGGTCTGCAATATTTCCTTTTGTGTTTTCTTTGGGCTATTTGGACCTTGTGTGACTGGTTAAGTGTTTAAGTGAAAAAATAAGGACAAGTCAGTGTCTTCTCTGCTAAGTTCAGCACAGAATTATTTAATTATAAACATCTAGAAGTTTTATGTTTAAGCATCAATTGTGAACGTAATAATATACCGAGTCTTTCATTTTTGAATTGGCAATAAAAATGATAAAAATATATTCATGTATCTATTTGGAATTTGTTTCGTTTTGTCGAGAAACAAAATAAATCGTAAAACGGTAGATGGTTTTGTATAATAACTTTCTATGGTCAACAACCAACATTTATAACCACCTTGCTAAACAACAACAGAAAACTAACAGAAAACAAATAATTGCTAATGGGCATATTTAATGAATATAGTACGACGTAATTATCAATTGTAAAACTAAATTAATTAAATTAACGATTTCAATGAACGGCAATCGATTTATCATAAACGATCCGGTTATTTTCAAGTTCATAGTTGTTACCTTTGCTTCAGAAAATATTTGAACATACATAAAACAAACAATAATTGGTCATTACAAAGTTCCTTAATTAAACGTCCAAAGTTTTCTATGTATAATGTTTGGAGAAAAAAACATTGATCGTTTAATTTTTAAAGCCCCATAATATGGACCATTTCAGTTTCAGTAACCATTTCTAAGCGAATGCAGTAACAATGATGAAGACCTATCACCACGTGTTCATTTGTCTTTGCTTGATTTTTATTACATATTTGGATGTAATAATTTGCAATGAAGAGGGTAAGTGCTGTTTTTTATAATACACGTTCATGAATCGATGGATTTATTTATACTTTATTAAAACTATCATATCACAGACAATTAAATACTAAATTACACTCTTTGTTGATGTTTTTAATATAAAAACAATGTTAATGTTTGCATTAACAATTTGAAAATATATTGTAAATTACTTCTCTTATTTTTTAGATTTTGAACTTTCGAACCAGCGTCTTCACAGGAGAAAAAGAGCAACAAATGTGAGTATGAAGTGTGTGTTCCTACTAATTAACTTTTTCACGTAAATGTATATTTAACTTTAATTTATTAAAAACATATTGTTTTGAACTTTATTTATCAAGTTGAGAAAAGTCTTTGACGTGCTCTGTTGCTGACGTATAAAAGTTTATCTATGCTTAAAATCTTTGAAATAGCTGTAAGTATTTAACTTAAATTATTTAGTTACATAAAGTACGTCTTTTTAATCTATTTCAGGTACTCGCAAATCTTACAACCACGGCTTCGGACATCAAGATTTCCGACAAGGTCTTTTTCAACATCACCATTGAGGTTCCTGCTGGCACGGGCTCTATGATTTCCGAGATTGTTGTCGATAACGTGATGTCTATATGCTCTGTAGAGGTGGTCAGCGTCGGCGGCAATATTGCTGGGTTTCAAGCTTCGGATTTGGGTTATACTACAGCGAACGGAACCGTTGCGTCCTACGATGTAAGTTTTATTTTCTTTATTTGTAGTCTCATTTATGTTAATTGTTTGTGGTGTCTTATTGAATTTGACTTATAAACACATGCTCTCTTTTCCCATCTTCTTATTCGCTGCGTAAGGAGGCTGTGTTTGGTAAGTGTGGCGTTTTCTGATATGCATATTTCACTTTTTTTCACAATTTATTGAATTGTATGAAAGATTTTAAACTTTCATGGAGCGGTATTTATTACAGCATGAATAGAATAATAGATGAGAGTAGCGTACTTAAAGTAAATACATCTAGATCAAAAATGAATTTTGCAAAAGCCTACAAACACGACAAATAATCAAAATGTTGCTGGTTCGGTTTGATTGAGCCAGTTAATATGCATTTATGGAAATTACTGCCCACCAGTAAAATATCCTGGCAGTAATTACTGTCGCAAAGTCCCGGACTGAGCGCTACTCAATATGTACACATATATGGGCTGTTTCAAAATAAGGCTGGTTTGGGTTTTCCTATTATAAAAATGTACAGCTAACAGTTACTTCCATTTTCCTACTATGCAGAGGTTTCTCATATGCCCTTTAAAGATTTGTGAAATTTCATCAAAATAACACCATCCGTTAAAAAATATCTTAAATAATGGGCCAAAAATGTCAGGAGTGTGACAAAAAAGTGTGATATTTTAAAAATCACATATGTTCAGGCCATCATTTTACAAAAAGCTTGAATAAAGACAAGTTTTAGTGTTGTTTTAGTAAAAGGTTCATTTATTAGGCATCAACTAATGATAAAATTAAGCATATTATATTTTAAGTAATTAAAATCTATGCTATTAAGTCAAGCGTGGTACATGTAGATAAGAAAATAGCTCAAGAAAATCAATACATATTTGCTTTATAAATTTATAGGACTTTAAAGATTGAAAGTACAAAAGAAATGTTTTGTGCATCATTAAGTTTAATGTTATAGATGTAATAATTATAATATTATCACAATTTTTGAAATTATATTTGTCTGCAGTCCCCTTCTGAAAATATCAGCTGAATTTGTAAGGAGTGTGACATTATGCAAATATTGCAATATTCTGTCAACATATCCTTTACATGAAAACAAGAGCATGTTTTTTTCTAGAAGTCTATGTCATGTTTTGGTTAATTGTGACAAACAGGAATTGCCTAAGTGAAACCTTTTTGACTACACTGCACTTATGTGGTTGTCAGGAGTCTGACACACTTTCTTAAAAATATGATTTTTTTATATTTATGTGATACCACAAGTTCTAAAGAACTTATATTTGATGCTTCAACATGTATCTTAACAGAAATGCACATTTAAATAATAAAAACAGTAATAGTTGTATTTTAAGCACATAAATTAAAATTCTTGTGATTTATTCACTATTGGTCTATAAAGCTCCATAAAAGTTTTATTCTGCCACATATGAGCATTACTTGATTGAATATGATCACTGTAAAGACTGTAAAAATATATGGAGCAACCAGTTGTGACATTTTATGAACTTACATTCTTTACATTTTTTTCACTTCACTAGCCATTTTTTAAAATAGCCCAAATGACAATATCTCAGCAACCAGTTGACCGATTTCAAAAATCTTTCAGTTCTGTACTCAGTTTCAATAAGCAAAAATATAAAATTACAAGTTTGGAAATTTTATGAACTGTAATTTTTCACCATTTTTTCACTTTTCCAGTCATTTCTTTTAAAACAGCCCATATTTGTAAGCAACAGTACTATTTCATGATATAAAAAATTATGATACCAGATCAGTTATAAAGTAACAGTAATTGTTGTATTGGAATGCAACTAAAATGGCGAGAGTCACTGGAAAATGTACGTTCGGACAACTCTTGAGATGACATCATAAAGTTGAACAGACGACTTTCATTATTGGGCTTTACGCATTTAAAATACCGTAACTTTTATATTCTCAAAAAGTGTAAGAAGACACTTTATTTTAATTATGAGAAAATGTTATATTATTGAAACTTATGTCCGAATTTACTAAAACTAGTGTCAAACTATGACAGAAGACACCATTTCTCGTGCGTGTTCCAAATTACATTATTTTATCATATATTTTAAAAGACGGTCCACATTTCAACTTTGTGCTATCAGGCGACACCTGAGTTCCGTGGAACACCAAATTCTAGTGAATCGTTTTTTTACGTAATAAACCTTTAACGTTTGAGAGACGAACTTTGCGAAGTAGTGTCTTCAACTGAAAAAACTAACGATGACATATCCTTCGAAACGTTACTAAGAGTTCCTGAGAGTCGCAAATATATACCATTTGGGGTGGGGTGGGCGTAAGTCCCTTCTGATATGTCATTACGCATCTTACCTTCCGCTAGTGATATAGTTCATGCATTGTTAGAAATATATACTTAACAAATTAAAAACGAAACTTCTTTAAACAAGAAATATTTATACATTTCTTAAAGTATATTTACACATTACTAATTTACACTTTTAACAGTATATATACCTACAAAGTAAATAACACAAACTTCTTTCAGACGTTCAACGCCACGTTAGATTTCGGCACGTTTGAAAACACCGGGGCATCTGCAAATGTTTCGGATGATCAGATTGTAGTTCAGTTTGACGTCATTGTCGCGAACAGTTCGGATTTCCTGCCTGGCAACTTCTATGACGTGTCTGTCTTGGTTGATTGGAATTCAGATGTTGCACAGTCGTCGGTCACATTATCTGCTGTGTACCAAGACCTGGTAAGTTCAAACCTTTAACAATACATTAATCGGGTACATTTGAGCGAAAAGTGTCTCGAAGCGAATAGTTTAAAAGCGTATTTAGCGTGCACGAATTTGACTTGGCCCTGGCCATAAATCTTCCAAGTTTGAGAGATATCGGAGCTGCACTTTGAAAGCCACCCACTACGACAAATATTGAAAAAAAATTGCAGTCTCGGTTTGATTGAGCTGTTTTAAAGGCTGCAATGGAAATGCATTTTAAGGTTATATCTTGTGTGATTTGAAAAGATCCATCATCAGTTTAAATTCAGCAAAACATTCGATAATTATGTTTTGTTTTAGTATTCCATAATTCCGCCAATAGTCAATGTCGGTAGCCCGGCATCCGTCATCATCGGAGATATAGCAACGTGGACAGTCACCATCGACCTTCGAGATGCTCTAACCAAAGTACAGGTTGACTCATGGGTTAATGGTACCTATGAATATCCCGCATGCGACACTCGTCTTCAATCAAAAGGCAAGTCAACATATCTAATAACCATGGTTTGCATAGGTAAAAATTGATATTTTTAAAGACAAGTGGTTTTTAAAAAGGATAATTTGACATTTGATATAAAATTTGCTTTGTACAACATGAAAAACTGACGGCCCACACAGCTAGCAAAAGCGCAAAACGAGCTCGCTCTAGTTCATGCGAGTTATTATATTTAAATTTAATGAACACGTTATAAAGTTAGACATCGCAAAATAGACCCTTCAGGATTAAAGCTCTTAAACCGTTCGCGAAAATTTCTGTTTAAAAAAGAATGGCCCTTAACCAATCAAATAAAATAACCTTTCTTGGAAATTCTTTTGAAAATCAAGTTGTGTTCATGTGGAACTTGAAAGCTACGGAAACATTTTAACAACACTTCTTACGTATTTTTTGTATTCGTTTTCATATTTCAACGTTTATCGGTTAATATTATGTTAAAACTAATTTTCTGATTACGAAATATAAGTTTAGTGTTGTTTTTCAGGTTCGGCGTTTTCTTGCTTGGAGACTGCTTCGGGATCTGTTATCTCTCCGGTGTCTCAAGTCCCGAGTACATCAAAGTTGTCTTACCTTTTACCAACTGTTATCAATACGGGTAAGAAACAAAAACTTCAAACGTATGTTACGATAAGCTATTGAAAAAAACACATTATTTAAAAAACTTTTCAAATTCGCATTCTAAAATGAAATTAAGTTTTATTTCTTAATATTTTCTTTGCAATCTGCTTATTATATAATTATTAAAAGATGCTTACGAAGCAAAGTACTGTTATATTGTTATGGTGTTTGTAGTTTGTGGGTATAGATGAAAAATAACTTTGAAAGCCACCGAGCACGACACATATCAAAATATTGCAGGCTTGGTAAGATTAAGCCTGTTCATGGAAAGCAATACAAATGCATATAACTGTCCACGCCGCCTAACAACGGGTTGAGCTCTTCTCAATATTTACACAATGATATTATCGTGCTGTACGGCCTTGCCTTCGAAGATGGCAATTGATAACAGTACTAAAGGGCTTAGAAGAATCCAATTTCTTTTAAGATTCAAACCAGCAACCTCCGTATTGGGAAGTCTGTGTTATAACGTGGAGTTTAACTTTAATGTATACTTTTTTAAATCCCCAGTTGACATAAAAAATAATATCAATGGGATGAATACCAATGTTCAACAAAGCTAAGCAGGGACGATCAACGTATTGCATATAATAAAGTAACTATGAAATATTGGGTGAGAACAATTTCATGAAACACATTGTAATTTTTTTCTTTTAATAGCCTATAACATGAATACATCGGACGCAAACTCCAGGTCACTGTGGATAGAGGTGATAGCTAAAGTACCCTCCAACGCACAGCCTACAGACAATATCTATCTCAATGTAGATGTGTTTTTAGATGATAAACTTGTGTTTCCTTTCTCGGAGCAGATCATACTGGATGCTTCTGCATTGCCGACTCCTGTAAGTATAATTATGAGCGTTATTCGTTAAAATGAGTCCTCAGTAATATTTTATGACAACTAATTGTTACTGTATTTGGAATGAACTTACAATTATTTATTATTTATTCATAACCTATAGAACTTCTTTGTATAAAGTGGCCTGAGCTGAAACTCAAATATAGATCATCTAAAGAATTAGGAAAAGAAAACAAATGCATCCCATTTTCTGTTTTCTCTGTTATAACCATCTATACATTGGAAATGTAAAATATGAAAAATGCGTTTTAAGAACGTTTACCACACTCTTATAGAAAACATGGCCTTCCATTTCTTCTTTCGTTTAATGCATTTGAGGACGTCGTGAGATGTAACATTTATTTTCTGTGAAACAAATAACACTGATTTATATTGTATTGTCACTTTTGTTGTCCCATTTACTTTGATAACTCTAAACTAGCCGTTTAATTTTTCCCATTCCATATAATTACAGTTTAAGATTATAATTAAAGTTCTGGTTATGTTGGAGTAACCAATTGAAATAAATGTATTTACCTTTGTTTAATGTCAGATTGGATCGCCGGCGATTAACCTTTCGAGCCGTAAGGATGTTTACACCATCGCAACGGGATCAGCTATTGTTTTCGTAATCGATGTCAGAACATATCCTGGTGCAATTACATCCTACATCGTCAAAATCAGTGTCAATGCGGGAAAAGCTTCCATATGTGACGTGCAATTAATGAGGATTGGTAATAATGTTTGCATGGGTAACGCTACCAACATTAGTTATTTGTCAACCAACAACGACGGTTTTCTTGATCAAGCAACCATAGATGCAGGCGATGCACCAAACTTGGTGTCCAGTGCTGACCCAAATAGCCCTGATAATGAGGTAATTGCTTTTTAAAGCACAATTATATTGTTATGGATTCTTTCTGATGGTTAATCGCAATGTGACATATCTTTTTATGGACGGTGAAGTTTAAAGTTTTAAAAGAAAACTTGATTAAGAACTTAGGGGCTCGATCTGAGAAAATGGTGTGTTTTGAAATAAAATGCTATAAGCCAAAAATGGTATATGAACTCATTTTAGTTTAAGAATATAGTTTTTGTCCGTTTAATAAAATGCAAAACCTTTTTTAGGAAATGAATACATCTGTCTTGGTGACATTTTGAAACCTAATTCGCCATATTGAACACACCAAGTGCTCACAACACACACGCACGTTCGCATCAAATAATCTTGTTAAGACCTTTGTATGTTTTTTTCTTATCGCTTAACTGACGAGAGTGCTGAACTTTTAAACGTTTAAGGTTCTTTTTTTGCAGTTTCAACTAGAGGTGGCTGTTTGCGTTCCAGAGCATTCCCCAGCCGCCGCTGGCCAAACACTCGGAATTGGAGTGGATGTTTATTATGACAAAAACGCTCCAAATAAGAAAGTCACTGGTTCAAAGTCCTTCACTGTAACTTCAAGCGCCGACCCTCTGCTAGTAAGTATACATTATCGTATTTAATTTAATTTTTAATATTTTTTTGTGGTGGCGGTGGGCGGAGGTAGCGTAGGGGGCTTTTAATTGTTAGGCATCACATTCAAATATAAGCTAAGCCAATGTGCAGCTTTCAGTGGCTTTTTTCTATATCAGTTTGTTGCTTCCTGTCCATACAAATGGTAAATTTAGTTCTAAAATTGTTTATTTGGAATATTCATGTGATAATTATTAAATTCTTATAATCTGAATAAATCACTTTTCAAGGCCGAAGGTGGCGTAAGTGTACAATCAAACAACGCCAGTGTACAAGGCTTTATCGCAGATATGGTGCAGACCAATGTAACATTTAGGTTCCAACAAACGATCGATAGATTTACCGTGACACTTTCTGTACCAGCTGTGAATGGCGCTGCAAGAGGTATAATATGTTTCAATTAAAGAAAGAGTGGACAAAAGCAAATTAATTTTTTATTAAAACTGTTCAAGATTTTCTCTTTGAAATATGCAATTGTAAACCATTCATGATATTTCATACTCGAGATTTTTGACTGAAACTCTCCTCGTAAAAAATACTTTATTTGTTAACTAAACACACGTTATTCTGTTTGTTAAATTAAGTCATCCTGCTAATATATATGACCTGACCGAAATAAGAGTTTGTTGTGGTAAACAATGTTAAATACGGTTTTCAATTTCATTTAATAAGAATTTAATACCTGTATGTTACTTTTATAGTTGTATCTACAAAGAAATCGTTGTGGTTTGTCTGTTGTAAATCTATATATTGAATTGGCTATTTTGTCGCTTTAGCACGAAGGAACATCTAGTGTCTATTTTTTAAACGTTCATATTAATTTGCTCGTCTATAAAAAGTAAATAAAATTATAAATAGGAAAATGTAACGATATTATAGAGAATTCTGTAGTAACCTGTAGTTTGTTGAACTCTCCTTTCAGCCTTTCTTGAGCATGCTTCCATCTCTTCGATTGGTACAAACTTGGTCTGCATGGAAAACAGAACGCTCACTCTTCTGTCGAATACGACTGTTTCCTACTCACAAGTTGCGGAACTTGTATATGATCTCGGTTTTGTATCACAAACCGGTAAGTTAGTTTCCAGTTAGATACTTATTTTTAGAAATAACTTTCTCATGCACCATGTAACTGAATTTTGAACGTAAATCATACCATTTTCTGGAAAATAGCATACATATTTGGCAACTTTTCCAACTTGACCACTAGTGCACCCTAGAACCAGGTTCAAACCCCCCAGTGTTCTCTTTTCGTTAATTGTTTGTGGCGTCTAATTTGAATTGACATACTTTTAACAAACATACTCTCTTTTCCGCTGCGTGGGGAGGCTGTGTTTTGTGAGGGTTGCGATTCATGATGAACATTTTTTTTTCACTTTTTTTCTAACATTGTTTACAATCATTACGAGTTTAACGAATTTAAAATATTTAACAGAAATTTGGTTTGAAATTTGTGATCTAGCTTTGTGCAAATTTGTGTGCATATCAAAGACAATTTCTTCGTTTTGTAGTCACTAAAGCAGACTGACAGAAACACGTCTTAGCAAACGTTACTTAACTTAAGGTATCGCAAACATTGCAAATGGCGAAAACAGTCTAAAATTTCAAAAATGAATTTTGGGGGAAATACTTATTGCCACCTAGATTTTAGTAAAGAAATGAATTTAGCTGTGGATGTAGTAAATGTTTGCATGCTCAATTCAATTCTACTTTCACTTTGAACCAGGAAGTAAGATTTCCTTGAATTTCTTGAAAACCCTAACATTATTTTGACGAATTGGCTCTAAACATTGTAGACCAGCATATACTTATCTCAGGTATGAGTTGCTTTGGTATATTGTTCATGAATTTCAGAGTTCACATGCAAATGGGTTTTCTTTTGTTTTAGTATGTGCTTGGTAATTAGAACATGAATTAGACTAAACTGAGCTTGCAAACATTTACTACATCCATAGCTAAATACATTTCTTTACTAAAATCTAGGTGGCAATAAGTATTTCCCCCAAAATTCATTTTTGAAATTTTAGCTAGTTTTCGCCATTTGCAATGTTTGCGACCTCTTAAACAAGCAGAGAGAAAACCAGCATGAATGCTTATGTTGTTAAAGAATAATGCGTCATTTTTTTGTCGAACAGGTATTGCGGAAAGAAATCCCTTTGTTCCGTTCAGCGATACAGCATCGGTCGAGCTTAGTATTCTAATTTCCTTAACCATTGCCGACCACCTCGATAACACTCACGGGGCGCTGATCCCGATCACGGCTACAATTGAAGGTGCTTCGGGGTCAATCGCAAGTGGTGAAGTTTATGTTGAAGTACTAATAACCGGTGTGGAATCACCGGGACTGCTCTTTACCTTTTGGATGGAACAGTTCAACTATGCAGACAAAATCTCAGGGTATGAAATTTTATTACAACACTTTTGTATAAAGCAACAAAAAGCCAGTATTTTAGTATGAACGACATTTTGACTGGAAGGTTTCTTTTAATATTTTGGTAGAATTTAAGTTTGACAAGATACATTTTTCACGAATTGATGTCGTTATCTTAGCAAAATGTCAAATCAGGGTAATAAATCAAAAATAGTTTGACTTTTTTGAAAATTGTTTTTGTTATATGACTTTTAGAGATACCCTTGTCAGTCGTTATATTGTAAAAATTGTCCTTCCGATTACAGGAAATATAATTATGTGTACAATGTATCTAAGTTGACATTCTCTATTTCTTCCTTCACTCCTACTGCTCAAGCGAAAATGAATTTAGTGATTTCTAACGAGAGCAAAGAAATTACCTTTTTTTCTTGTAATGTGCTTATGATTTTTTTTGGGTTTCAGCAATAGTGTTACCTGCCTTGTCAATCTCTCCCTTGAAGAAAACTCAACAGCGCATGCGCGTGATGTAGTTGTACACGTTATGATTCCATATTACATGGGTTACCTTGATATGTATGATGTGAAAGGCGCCGATGTGAATCAAACAACAGTCAGCCTAAACGAGGGCATTGAGTTTTCGGTACATTCTAATTACGTTAGATTAAAGTTTGTGCATCAATAATGGAAAATCGTAAGAATGATCATACTGCCTATTTTGGTACTGGTATCACAATAAATATATATATGCCTCATTTTTCTTGCTCTTTATGGTTGTGTGGAAAGACTGTGATTTATGCGCTTAATGAGACGCGTATTTAACCATTTTTGAGCAGTTTAAAAATAGCACAGCCAATGTTAAAGATTGTAAAATTATGAACTGAAAATCTGAGATCAGTAATCGTATCGGGCGAATTATGTAAGTTGGAATAAGCAAGGGAATCACAGGCGTACATTAATATCTTGAAATGGTATGCGAATATATGTTGCCGCGGTGTAGATGCCTCCGCTTATTATTATTTCCGTTAATTCTTTCTAATTTAGATCGACGAAATCGACTTCAAAGACCAGGTATCATTCTCATTCCATTTGATCCTGGACCCAGCACATGTAATGCCGATAGGTTCGGTGAATATTGCTACCGTGATGCCTGTCGAGATGACCTACAGGGGTACCCTCAGGGGCGATAGGGCAGACACTGGCGTACTATTCACTGGGCTAATAGTAAATGAGTTTGGATTTAATACAGGTATAGATAGGAGAGTTTAGTTTTGTTTTTGTTTTTTCTTTTAAATTTACTGATATTGTAAGATAAATTACTCGACATTTACACCAGTATAATTTTGATCCTTCCCAAACGATGGTATGCATATGGCTGTGAACATGGAACCTTTAAATAATAATGCAGTTTTTTTAAATTAACACCGATGTTCCATGTTAGAATATATTTTTAAAAATAATTGAATAACACTGGTAGTTAAAACCAAATCTATCATTGTGTTGTATAACAAAATAAACATTTATGATGTTGTAAAACGAGAAATCTTGGAGTTACCGACTTGAAACGGTCAGTGGGAAAACAAATTGCCACTGGGGGTTTAAACCAGGTTGTAGGGTGCACCGACCGCACACTTGCCCCAACAAGTTCTCATATCACAAAACAAGTACAAGTTGTCTAGGTGAAATATATTTAAATAAATAAATAAGGCTAGTAGTTAAATATTTAAATTAACATTTATTGTGGTGTATTATAAAATGATATGAAGCATATGCCTTTATTCTGTTTATTTATCACCAGACCTTCCTCAGTCCCTTGGAATGGAAAGTGGTACGATAGCAGATTGTCACATAACCGCCTCTTCCTACTTGGACACAAATCCACCTCATGAAGCCCGGCTAAACAGTGGTCTTGGCTGGAAACCTTTAGTTCGGGGTGCACCATTCTGCGAGAAAGAATATCTTCAGGTTAGCCATTTTGTGCTTAATTTTGATATACAAAAGAACATAAGCTATCGATGTTAATAAATTACTAGGATTTTCTTCTGTTGTCGTGTTTGGTAAATTCTGCCACAAACGTGCACATTTCAAGTAAATCGTGAGTGTGATATGATTATTAAGCGTACAAATACATGTAGATAAATGCTGACTCTGTGGTCACGGTCAAAAAGGCTAAACTTAAAAAGCTGTAGGTATATTCTTAAGCTGACTGAATAGTACTCCGAGCTATGCTGGCAGTGTACTATAGTGAAACAACTGTAATTAAAAACAAGGCCAAAATATTTAAAGTCAAATCTTTTATATCAGAACTATGAATTATATTATGTTTGGGGCTGGTTTTAATTAATGATGATAAATATACTTATCGGGAATTGCCACACTAAGAAGATACTGCAAATGCACTGCTTAAAATTTTAATGTGTATGGGAAACCCACACGGCGGTAGGTAAGATCGGGATTTCCGACACCACCATAAAGTTTTTGTTTCTTTTACAGATAAACATTGGCGTTCCAGCCTTCATTACCGGACTACGGCTTCAGTCGACATCAATCAGTTTCCAAGACATTGTTACCACATTCAGGATCTCTTATAGTGACAGCAGTGATGTCTGGTATCACGTGAATGATAATAACAATAATCCAAAGGTATAAACGACCAAACAATGTTTCGGGCAGTTTTTGATATTGTTTTTCTACAATGATTATTTATTGAAAATCGATGTAAGACATTGAAGTTTGTTTATTAGATACATTACTGTAACATAATAATAATAATAATAATAATAATAATAATAAAATAATAATAATAATAATAATAATAATAATAATAATAATAATAATAATAATTATAATTATTATTATTATTATTATTATTATTATTATTATTACTTTTTATGCCCCCACAAAGTTGGAGGCATATAGAGTTGCACTCGTCCGTCCGTACGTCCGTACGTCCCCAAATCTTGCGGCATCAACTCCTCCTAAACTATAAGGCGGATTTCTTTCAAACTTGCACAGATGATCAAGCAGGATGTGTAGATGATCGTAAAGAAAGGATTTTTTTCTGCGACCATTTTTACCAGAGTTATGGCCCTTTGTTAATTTCAGTTATAAAATCTTGTGGCGTCAACTCCTCCTAAACTACAAGGCAGATTTCTTGCAATCTTGCACAGATGATGAAGCAGGATGTGTAGATAATCGCGAAGAAAGGATTTCTTCCTGCGACCATTTTTACCAGAGTTATGGCCCTTTGTTATATTCATTAATTAAATCTTGTGGCGTCAACTCCTCCAAAACTATAAAGCAGATTTCTTGCGAACTTGCACAGATGATGAAGCAGGATGTGTAGATGATCGTAAAGAAAGGATTTTTTCCTGCGACCATTTTTACTAGAGTTATGGCCCTTTGTTAATTTCAGTAATTAAATCTTGTGGCATCAACTCCTCCAAAACTATAAGGCAGATTTCTTGCGAACTTGCACAGATGATGAAGCAGGATGTGTAGATGATCGCGAAGAAAGGATTTTTTCCTGCGACCATTTTTACCAGAGTTATGGCCCTTTGTTAATTTCAGCAATTGAATCTTGTGGCATCAACTCCTCCTAAACTACAGGGCAGATTCCTTGCAAACATGCACAGATGATGAAGCAGGATGTGTAGATGATCGTGAAGAAAGGATTTTTTCCTGCAACTATTTTTACCAGAGTTATGGCCCTTTGTTTTTTTCAGTAATAATATCTTGTGGCATCAACTCCTCATTTACTTTTGGACAGATTTCTTTCTAACTTGCACACCTGATCAAGATGGCTGGGTAGATGATCATAAAAAAAAGATTTTTTTCTGCTGCCATTTTTACCACAGTTATGGCCCTTTGTTTATTTCACTTACAAAATTTTGTGGCATCAACTTCACATTTTCTAATCGGCTGATTTCTTTGAAACTTGCACAGATGATTAGACATGATGTGAAGATTGTTGTAAAGGACATTGTCTTGCAACAATTTTCACCACAGTTATGGCCTTTTGTTTATGTTAGTTATTAAATTTTGTGGCACTTACTCCTCATTTACTAATCATGATCACCACATGTTGTTAATACCTGGTACAAAATTTTGTAACAAACGTTATTGCAGCAGTGGGGGCATCAGTGTCCTGTGGACACAGTCTAGTTGCTTTTAACTTTTTATAATTCAACTGTGTATCTATTCGTCGATTACACTAATGGTGCAATTATGTCAAGCTTCTCTCAAGTAAATCGATACTCGTTTAATTTTCTTAAAGTTAAATACGAAATAATAGTGGCAAGAGTGATTTTAGACTTATTAGTAAGACGAAAGCTTGCCGTCACCTAAAACTCGGCAAGAGCTATTAATTGGGCTATAATAATTATTCAATTAATTTTCAGTCAAATCCATTGATGGTAATATGTTAGTTTCAACCCATTCAAAATGCTTATCATTGTCGGTGACATTATATAGGAATAGGCAACTATCCTTTATTATGGGGCACGTCAAGGGAAAAGGTACCTTCGGTCATTTTAGTAATATTTTGGTTTTTACTAAATAAAGAAAGAATTTACAACTATAAATAAATTTCTTCTAACTAAAATGTGATTTTGTTACACATTTTGACACTAAAGTGGTATTTTTACCGCGAAATGCATAATAAATAATGTCGTCTGAGCATATTTATGACGTCATTTCAAAGATTGACGTCAACTGTTCGAAGGTACCTTTTCCTGTGACGCGCCCCATTTGAGGATACGGATGGTGTGTACTACGTCTGTCTCTTGCATGGTTGGCTAGGCACTCCCGTCGTATTTGCCATAGTATGCCTTTGGGGTTTTCTATACATTTATTATTGTAAAACAACTGGCTTTTCTTAGAACTTTTAGAAAAAAAATGAAATATTTACAGTAACTCTTTCCAAGTAGGAAGCTGATTTTGTCTTGTTTTTTTTTCTCTTCCAGATCTTTAACATCAGCGTATCTGTCTCCGGCAGTGTGAACGATGAGTACGAAGTCAGTCTCTCAGAAAATGAGAAATTTACGGCCCAGTATGTTAGAATCAATTCGCTGTCTTGTCTGCAGGGCTTACGTTTGGAACTACAAGGGTTAAAAGAAGCTGGAGCAATAGGTAAACATTTACGAACTCAACACAGCAGCAACAACAACGACGACGCCGACGACGATGATGATGATGATGATGATAACAATAATAATAATAATAATAATAATAATAATAATAATAATAATAATAACATCTTTAAAGAAAGAAGGTAACCCATTTACAGCACATTTAATGTGACATTAATTCCATTTTAAAGGCTTACTATATCAACATGTACACAACAATATTTCGTTTATGCATTTCCGTATCATTTCGATTTTTTCAAATCAACCGTAATTTTTTGGATGGATATAATCCAAAGGAATTACATTTGTAATTACTATAAAATCAAACGTACTTCTTGTTTGTAGAACAATGTCCCAGTGTGACGGTAACATCGCCGATTCCTGAACAGAGCTATATCATCAACGATGTCACAGGAACTATCTTTGTGTGTGGCCTTAATAATGTTAAGTAAGAATCTTTTAGTAATATTTCTCTTCATCTTAACGTTATTGCTTATCGCTTGGCATTTCCCGCTAATTTCTGTGTTGTTGTTTTTTTTTTCATCAAAATGCTTTCAAGGTGCTTCTTACTTACAATATTCTAGTTTAATATTTGTTGATTTATTTGAATAAATGCCAAAATGGGAACTTAAAAGCTGTCAAACAAGACAATTTTGAAAATATTGCTGGCTCGGTTTCCATTACTGTCCATAAATAGGCCTTAATTAAACCGAGTCTGCAATATTTTCATATTTGTTTTGTTCGGTGGCTTTCAGAGTTAACTTTTCATCTATACTTATAGAAATTAGAAACGCAACTTCTTTAAACACAAAATATGTTTCGCGATTAAAGAAGTTGCCTTTTTAATTTCTTTTACTTTATAATATGTATTTGTAGAAATTAGAAAAGCAACTTCTTTAAACGTGAAATGTATTCCTGTTTAAAGAAGTTGCGTTTCTAATTTCTTTAAGTATATCTTAACAATTTGTTCTATCTTGTTCTAACTTTTATTAGTATTCGAAGTAATTCATGTTGCACACATAAAATTTTGTAAATTATAAAGTAAGATCTTTTTCATTTCTAATAATTAGACATAAAAATATAATGTTACGCAATTTACCTTTTAAGATGTATTGATTCACTCTCCAACTATGTAAGGAAGATATTATGTGTGATATGCATGTTTAATTTTCATTATTTAGACACTTTTTTTTTTCAGCGGCATCGTGTATTGTTCTCGCTCTGGCGACAGCGGAGCGTCATGGGAAGGTAAATTTCACTCATGAACTGAAGTCATTACACATTTTAGTTAGATTCATGTTGTTCGTGTCACACTTGACATGTTTAATATTCTATTTTTAAAACAAACGGTTAATATATTTCGGCAACTTTTACGTAACACTGTTTGTTTAAATTTTGTTAATAAATACTATTATTATTATTTAAACAATATACAATGTAATAACATGATATGCTGAAATCTGTCTCAATCACAACGTGTTCTTAACAAGAGAAAAGTAGTTTGATTTAGGTATGCTGATTTGATTAACATGTATGTATGACTTGTTTAAAGGGGTCGAAAGAACAAAATTAATAATCTCAAAAAAATCCTTTGTTCTGGAGTGAAAGTCAAAACAATAGAAAAAGTAAAACAAATGGAATGGTTGATGGGAATGCAAAACAAACAGGGAAAAAAAGAGGAACACAAGTTTTGGTCAAGAGTATCAAACGAAAAATGCAGCACATCCTATCAATATTTCTATATTTTATTTAATAGAATACTTTCGTAAGTAATTATGGCCTCAGCATTTTTGCCATGGTTTCTAAAAGATAAAAAATTCTTTTTATAAGAGAAAGAAATGTAAGAGATACGTCCTTTCCCATTTTTAGTTTTGTTTATCTTTCGCAACGATACAGTGTTTTAGAGGGGATAGGTCTATATCGCAAGAGTGTTGTTGTTTCTGCTCTACTATTACACTGCATGAAAATAAATTATTATTGTATATTTTTCTTAACGTAAACAAATGGTTTATCAATACGAACAGAAATCGCCACACTCAGAAAACGCAGCCTCCCCACGCATCGAAAGAGTAGAGAGGAAAAGAGAGCATCATTGTATAAGAATATCAATTTCAAACACGACACCACAAACAATTAACGGAAATGAGAACCCTTTGGGTTATCACCATGGAACGGTCAGTGGAAAACAATTTGCGACTGGGGGTTCACACCAGGTTCTAGGCTGCACCAACCTCACAATTGCCCCAAACAGGCTCCCATGTCAACAAACAAGTACAAGATGTCTTGGTGAAATAACTCCTACCCACCATCAGCTCAACAATAGTGCATGCAAAAGCACACAAACATTTAAAACATAAGAAGCTAATAGCATTGCATCCAAGGCAATCCAAATATGCATAGTTCACTTTTTTCAGAAATCGACGACAACATTGGTATGATTCTTGCCGTTGTAAGCAACACTTCAATAGCAATTGGTGTTTCACAGGACGGTTCTGTGAAGTTTGTGAGTGAAGATGACGGGTTCTCCTGGACTGTGCTCAATACTGAGTATTTCAACGAACTACAGTCTCTACCAGGGTAGCTATATTGAATCTGGAGACCATTTCAGCCAATCAGATGCTTGAGATTTTAGACTGGTCTCTAATCTTAGTTTTATGAGCCTGGATCCAGGCTGTTTTTATTTGCTAAGTAAATATAATTAAAACTAAGAAATCATTTTTAGAAACAAAACAAGATGACTGTTTCAGAACATTGTTAACCGAACACAGTGCTAATCATAGACAGTTTCACCATTGTTTTGGCTGTTTGCTGGCAAAATGCCTTTAGGATGCTTTTGGGTACTTTTTCAAGCACTGTAATGGTTCAAACTTCATGCAATCATGCGACCTTTTAACGACCATTTTACGATGGAATGCTTATTCTTATTAAACAAATTCAATGTATAGCTGTATAGTAAACTTTCGCATGTAAAGCAATAATGAATGCTGAAACCAATGTGTTCTTGATAACATTTTACAGATACACATCAGCTGTAACTTTCCCATACGCTGATACCCGAGGCCAGTCTTATACAACTATGTACTCTATGTACGGCGCGGATGGACCAAACGGGGTCTCTATTACAGGTAAACATTTATACAATTGTGCGCTCCATTTGAAAGGTACCATCGAACAGTTGACGTAAATTCTAGAAATGACGACATAATTGTGTGCAAACGACATTACTAATTTTACCCATTTTGCATTAAAAAGCGATTGCACATAATATTTTTTAAAATGTGTAATAAAAATAATAAATAATAATAAAGTAATCTGTTGAAAATCGGTTCCAAACTTGCTACCGGTCACCTATTGTCCAGTGGCATGTGTTTGCCACTGATAGTCAAAGTCGTTAACACCGCGTTGTTTTCTCATGTTTGCGTTAGATTAGTTTTGAAATGATTTTAACTTGGTGTTTAGTTTATTCTATTATTTGTGTCTAATTGTAGGCACAATTGGTGGATTAGCTGTGAACGATGGGACTTGGAAAGACGTGGCGTGGTGGGGAACGGAAGATTGGAGTACTATGTGATGCAGTGAACAGCTAAAAGACCTTGATAGAAGACTGACTAATCTACGATATGTTCATTCGATATATGTATATGATGTAGATGTTCTGAATACTCTGTAGAGCTTTGACAAGCAGAATCAACTTTTCAATATCTTTCTTATTTGTATTTATTATTTATTTCAACTGCAGACTGATATTTTTCGTGCGTAAACATATTATGTGACACCATCAACAAACTGTGATAACTAAACTACAATTTCCGAAAAGAAAAAAATGTTTCAAAATGCACAAAAATGGTTCTCCGATTGATAAGAAAACAGTGTAGATCCGAACAATAAACATCGTGATCAGAATGCGCGATTTGTCACATATAAGAACGTTATTTTCATTAATTGTTTATGGTTTCTTAATAAAATTTGATCTTTTTATAAACACATGCTCTCTTTTCATCTCTTGTTTTTTTTAGCTGTGTGGGGAAGCTGTGTTTTCTGGGTGTGGCTGTTTCTGGGCTGAAGGTTATAAAGCTGAGCATGGAAACCAGTCTCAAATCTCAAGCATCTGATTGGCTGAAATGGCGACTGGTCCATTTCAGCCAATCAGATGCTTGAGATTTGAGACTGGTTTCCATGTTAGTTTTATAACCTTGGGCACTGGTTTCACTTTTTAAATATCAAAAATGATAATATGTTAAGTTTGCAACTCGTGAACTCAGTCTTTGTAGCTTATTAAAAAAAATTTCCTGTTGCTTAATCATTTGCGCCAAACTGGTAAACTTTGTTTTAATTGTTACCGTGTTACATTTTACTTATTCAATATGTTTAGAAATTCTAAAAGTAGTCCCAGCCTAAAAGATGTACGATATTCGCAAGTACACATACATTTTCATGTACTGTTAAATATAGAAAGCAGTATCACTGTCGTGTTACAGCTGCCCGTTACCAAATGTTAATCGCCTGTGGCAGTTCTCAAGATGGCGACCAAACAAAAAAGGGAAAAAGTATGTGTTTGTTGTTTCCAATTTGTATTCCTACTGTTCGGTATATTAAGGTATAATTGGATAATAAAATGAAAAGGATTGTTGATTCAGCGATTGATTGTTTCCTTTAAGACAAGAGTGTCCGCTTCACACTGTTGTCTGATAGAAATAAATGGCCTAAATGTTGTTTTTTTTCTCAAAATTTAAGTAAGGACGACGACTGTTTTTGAAAATTTATCACATGTGATTTCCCTTTCGAAGCGCCTCAAAATGTCAATCTTATGGGTAACTATTATATGAAACATATCTTTTGTTTAAAAAAAATGCGGTTTAAAGTAATTGTTGTTGATATCCTGTAGTTCCCCTAGGATAATAGAAGAGGAGGAAGCCTTGTATAACTGTGTCATATATTTTTTTTCCTTTCTCATCGCGTTGTCGGAATTGCAAGGCTAGGCTAGGCGCTTTCGCCGTGACGATCCGGTTCGCTCGCAGGTAGAGGCAATATTTTCAAATCATAAAAATGACAAAAAGCTATGTTACTCGAAAAAAGGAATGAAATTATTTAGCCAGAGTTATTTAGCTTAATGTCTCAGATTACTTTATTTTATACTTGTTTTAATAATATGAATATACACTGATTAATAGTTAAGTATCTTTATTATGTTTATCTGCTTTTTACTGAATATATAACTATTTTATTTCTTTCCCTCTTAACTCTGAATCGGCAAACTTGTTGTGGAAAACAATATTCTAGTCCGTATATTATTGGTCGCACCATAACTCATAAACAATAAAAATATGAGGCAAGTGATAACGGTAAATCATTAAACGTAAAGTCGACATAATTATCCAACTTTGCTCATCATCGGTTAGCAAAAATCGATAACGAATTTCTCAATAGATTATGAAGGAAGAATTCAGTTTTTTCTTTACTACATTTTTATTTCTTAAACAGTCGAAAAAACCCATAGTACATATTAAAGATAAATTTCTGCCGATTAAGATGATTATTTTTATTTTAATTTATCTTAACGATAATTTGGTCCTTTTTAACTTTGAATATAGCCACCCTATTTTCCCTTTTATTTACATAGAAATTGTAGAGAAAGTTGTATGTTTTCGCTTATCCTTACGTATTCTTTTGTTTATATACTCGGCAAAAAAAGTTCTGCAGACTTGGACATTTTATAAAATATCTTTTTAATTTCACCAAACACAGCGAAATGATACATATCAAATAAATCAGCAATTCAATGTAAGCAATGTAAAAAAAGTCATAAATAAAATCCGATCACTACTTTATAAGCAACTCATTGTTGAAGTCACCGGGGGTTAATACACAAAAGTTGCAAAATTCGCTAGACTTATACTGAGTAAATACGCCACGATGAATCCGGCATTCTTCCAAACGTCTTCTCACCGGATGACGAATTTTCGATTCTGGAATAAGGTTCCGTTCGTGAACAAGAAAACCAGGTAGATCAGCTAGCTGACCAACTTGACATGCTCTGTCTTCTTTAGAAAGACGACTAGGTGGCCGGTGTGGTCCAACATTTGCCATGACGGTCAAATTAACGAAAACCTTCCTTGTTGACCATGAGAAATAAATTAATTTGAATAAAAACAATGTAGATGGGTTTTTGTCAAATAAAATTAGGAGTTGATTGCATTGGTTGGTTGTTTTTATACACTTAATAAACAGAATGCTTTGATTAATTAATACAGAATGGAAACTGTTCGAGTCATCACTAAACTGTTTAAACATACCTTTACGACAATATGTGTGACAATTAATAAAAACTTAAGTTCAATTGTTATTCTTGAAACGGCTTGGTATTAACTATTGATTACTTCCTGTTACTAGCATCACAGTGCATGCTCATAATTGCATAACACAGACACAAGTGAAATCTTGACTGAGTTCATAGATTTCACACCTGTACCTTGATACAGCAAATTTTGCAACTTTTGACCGTTGACCCCTCTCATACTCAAAATGATATTTCTCGATATTAACCGACACATTTTAAATCTGTTTTTGTTCGGTAAGAAATGTGACATTTTCTGTATGAACGATATGTCACATTGAGCAAAGATCTATATATTACATCTATCTATATAGGTCTTTGCATTGAGTCACAAAAATGTCAATCATAAGAAAATGCATAAAGAAATTAAAATCGTCATTGAAAAGTCTCATCTATATACAAGCCTATCTAAAACAAAAACCACATATATATTAAGATAACTTAAGTAAATGTTACTTAATTATTTGTAAAAGTTAAATGCTTTCTATTTACAATTAAGAGGTTAAAATGTAAATTTTATCCAAAATTTATGTGGTAAAATGCAATCGGAAAATTGAAATTGTTAAGTTTAGGGCATATTTCTAAACACATTTGAAACATAAGCACGTAATGATGTGGAATTAAAGTTAGAACAAATAAAAACTATCGCATCGTAATCTCTTCAACATGTATCGAGATTACATTGTAAGATTTTTTTTAGTAAAACATAATAATTCAATGAACTGTTATTCTTTACTTATTTTGACAAACAAGAGCGCAACAGTAATAGAACGAATTTGGGATTTTATTAACTGATCGAAAAAATGCATCATTAATTTTATTGTTCCCCATCCCAATAAATGACGCGTTGTAAAAACAAAGTTATGACAGATCAATAATTAATATGTTTTATGGCTTATTTCCTGTACCGTGTTTAAACAAGGTAAATGGTTCCTATAAACAATGAACCTAGCAAATGCATCGTATCAATGAATTTAAAAGTGTACCGATTTTTTTTCTCGGTGTATATAGAAATTGAGAAAAGGCAAAGACATATATAGTACATCTCTATTTTTATCTATATAGGTCTTTGGAAAAGGCTACACATTCTGTCGCTTTTTATTATGACTGAATTTGTAAATTCTTTAATGTATTAAGTTTACAAACCGCTTCACCAATTGTACACATATAAAAATTGCTTTCGAACAAAATAAATTTATTCATTAGTGCAATAATAAGGATGAAATGGAACAGGCAGAAGTTATACATCGCGGGGCTTGGGATTTTAAAATAAATAAAATAATCGGACGTCTATGTGCCTAAAACCAAATTAAAGAACTCGGCACTAAGTTACACAGAACTGATAAAAACGAAGACATTGTTGAACGTATTTTAATATGGTCTACCTCAAGCCTGTGTGTAACTTTTGCGATATAGGAAAACTGATATTATACACTAAGTTATCTTAATTATAAAGTGTTCAATACTAGTTTTGTTGTTTTTTTATAAAACTCTCAGAGATATATACATTATCAAGATTATTTATTGCTTATTCAAGTTATTTCTTCGTGTTACCTGCGTGCTTATTGTTTTCTCAAATATTAAACTTTAACATTTTGGATAAATTTTGTAATTTTGAAAATATTGCTTTTACTTTCTGATTTCATTAATCTATTAAATTTATCAATTGTTGTCTAAAAATTTCTTCATATATATTCGTTTAAAATATTCAAGTAATAGGGGCATATTAACAAAAAGTGGTATTCGTTTTCTATCATCTTATAATTATAGCATTTACAGAATCTGTTTTCCCTTGTAACACCCGTGTACACACCCATATACCGTCCAGTTTCAATATTTAAGATACAACTTTTATGAAACAAACTGAATGTTGAATGATGAAACAATTTTGTGCTATTTTATTGGTTTTCCCCTCCGGCGCAAATGACATAATTTATTGACCATAGACTTCGTTAATCTCCGATAATCTGACGACTGATAAGAAGGGCAGATAATTGACAATACCACATAAAAGCTGATTGGGATACATTCTCTCAGCTTTGTAGTGAGATCTCTCCTGAGGAAGTCTATAATGAGGACACAGAATTATATTTAGAAAATTTAAACACAGTATTCCTGGACATCGCTGTGAGGTGCGTGCCGGCCTCTTCCGGGAGGCTGTCTGGGCACGGCGTGGTCCCGTGGTGGAATGACGCCTGTACTAAAGCGGTACAGGAAAAAAAACGAGCTATCCAAAACTTAAAAAGAAATCCCTGTCCAGCAAATGGTGAAAAAATAATAGAATTAGAAAATATTACTAAAACAGTTATTTTGGACTCTAAAAAACAACACTGGCAGGAATTCTGTGAATCAGTTTCGATACAAAAATGTTCATCTAGGGTCTTTTGGAATAAGATTCACAGTATTAAAGGAAAAAGTTATAAACCTGTACCTTTATTACGTGTAGGTAATGAAATCGCTGAGACACCCCTTGAAAAGGCTCAATTTTTAGTTAAACACTATGCTAGCGTTTCCTCTAATGACAGTGTACCTGTAGAAACTTTAGAATTTCAAAGCTCATTTCAAAAACAAAATCAACAAAAAATTGACGAGCCGGGGGAAAACAATACACCTTTAAATCTCCCTTTTACTTTGGCTGAACTTAAAAAGATTATAAGTACTAGGCGTGATTCCGCAGCGGGACTAGATAAAATATCGTACGTCATGTTCAGGCACATGCCGGACTCGGCCCTACTTCTGTGGCTGAGGCTGTATAATGCAGTGTGGAGCGGGGGTATCTACCCGTTGGACTGGGGAGAGGCCTGTGTGGTCCCGCTACCAAAACCAAATAAACCCAAAAATGATCCAAAATCTTATCGTCCGATCAGCCTTACTTCCCACTCAGGTAAATTACTGGAGGGAATGGTTAAATCAAGGCTAGAATTTCATTTAGAAAGTAATAATTATATTAATCCCTTTCAATCCGGCTTCAGAAAGGGGCGCAGTACCCTAGATCAATTAAGCAGACTGCAGCATGATATTATTTCGGCTATGAATAGAAGTAGATCAGTTTTGGCAATCTTTTTAGATCTGCAATCTGCATTCGATTTAACCTGGCATTTTGGGGTACTGTCTAAATTAAAAGAATACGGGATCACGGGGGCTTGTTTCCGGTACATTAGGGCCTTCCTGGAGGACCGGAGGATTAGGGTCAAGGTTGATGGGGCTCTTTCTGATCCAGGCTATCTTGACAGGGGGACCCCCCAGGGGTCCATCCTGTCCCCGTTGTTATTCAATCTGATAATAAACGGGCTCCCTGAGACACTTAAAGGATCAGGGATGGTCATAAGCCAGTTTGCAGATGATTCTGGAACCTGGAAAGTTGGGTCCAATTTGGTTAAACTAGCCAAAGATGCACAGGCTGGGTTGGACTCTCTATGGGGTTGGGCCAAAAATTGGGGATTTAAAATTTCTGAAACCAAAACTGTGGGTGTTCTTTTTGGGAATCAAAAACAGCACACTTTGAACGTTACTTTAGGCGGCACACCTATAAAATTTGAAAAAGTTGCACGTTTTTTAGGTCTTCTTTTGGATAAAAAACTCACTTTTGTGCAACACATTAAGGACTTGGTTAACCGGTGCCAAAAAGACTTAAATGTCATGAGGATGTTAAAAGGCACTGATTTTGGTTCTGATAAAAATAGCCTTTTACTCCTATATAAGTCTTTAATACGTTCAAAAATAGATTATGGTGCACAGATCTATTCTTGTGCTAAATCAACAATCTTAAAACAACTTGACACTATCCAGAACCGGGCCCTCAGGTTGGCCCTTGGGGCTCTCTCCTCCACACCGGCATGTGTCCTTGAGGTTGAGGCTGGCGTGCCACCTCTCAGACTTAGAAGGCTTGAGCAGACCGTTAAGTACTGGGCCAGGGTTAAAGCTAACAAACTCAATCCAGTCAATAACATCCTTGGAACATCATATTTCTGCAAGTCCAAATATAAGGACCCGGCACTACCTTTTGGTGCTCAGTCACAGGAACTTGCAGAGATGTGTGGTCTCAAGGAGGTTGAGATTGCTTGGTTCAGGCCAGGGGTGTTGCCGCCTTGGCTGGTCAGGGAACCAGAAGTAGACATCAGTTTAAGCTACAAAATTAATAAAAAATGTGACCTTCCCAATTTCTCTTTGGCTGAAGTTAATTTGTATCTGGATGAAAAATACAACAATTTTACCAAAATTTATACAGATGGGTCAAAATGCCCAGATACAGGGAAGGTTGCCTCTGCATTGGTCATTCCAACATTCAATTATGAAAAAACTCAAAGACTCTCAAATTTTACTTCAATATATACTGCAGAGCTAATAGGAATCAAAAATGCTTTAATGTGGATCTATGAACACAAACACAGTAACACAATTATTTTGTCTGACTCACTTTCATCTCTGGTTTCTATAAAGTCAGGCAACAGTAGGTCTAGACCAGATATTTTAACAGATATTTTGGAAATAAATCATATTCTGGTCGCATGTAAATTAAAAACTGTGTTTGTGTGGTGCCCAGCTCATATTGGTGTCTGTGGAAATGAAATGGCTGACAGGGCTGCCAAATCAGGTCTGAGCCATCCAACTATTGATAACAGTGTAAAACTTGCACCCACTGAGGTTTATTCCATGGTCAGGAAGAATATGCTCGAACGATGGGAGAAATCCTTGAGTGAGAGGCTTCCTGATTCTGGATACTCCGTGGGGCTCGGGGGGCCCATGGTATACTCTGATAATTTCAGAGTTGACAAGTGCATTACCCGTCTGAGATTGGGGACAAATTTGCTGCCAGGCTCTGCCGGGCAGCATATTCTAAAGGTTGACCCAATTTGTCCACAATGCAGGGTCAAGTACACTGTTACACACTTTCTTACTGAATGCAGTATGCACAAAGAACATTTAATTAAATTTAAAAGTAGTTTTACTGCTTTAAACATAAATTTTATTACTAGGGAAATTTTGTTTCCTAGTAAGAGTCTTAGTGCATCTGTTTTTAGGGCTCTTGAAACCTATATTTTAGATTGTCAGATGTCTGACAAAATATAAAATTGACTGGATACTTCTTCTTAGGATCATAGGCCCCACTAAGTGAAGATATTGTGTCTCTAATATACCAAACTCTATTAAATCTACACACTAGTTGTAAATCTTCTATTTAATTTTCACTTTTCTACATAGTTATAAGAAATCTACATAACCTTATTAGTTTATTATAAATATTCCTATATTCAACAAATTATTTGTTGAAAAGAAGTATCTTTACTTCATTTTAAAAACTTCTGGTCCACATACCAAATTAAAATATATACTCAGCAAAAATAGAAAGTACCCACTTTTTATGCTTATATTCTCATTCACATGTTTTCATTTAATTACGAACACCTCAAAAGGTGTTTTATTAATTAATCTCAGTTGTTTTTAAGTTTAATTGTTCGTGAACATAATCTTCCACACCTAAACCTGACCAAATGCCCATCAGATAACAATGAATGATGGATTAAACACCCCTATATATTCAATTCAAAGGGAGGTAATAGGAAATGTTTGGGATTTCTAGCGTTTTTTTATAGAGGACGAGTTGTTTTATTAATGATTTTTTGTGATTTTATTGACATGAAGAACTGGAAAAATTGATTTAATTCCAACAAATGTGAATATTGTTTAGAATCACTTACTTCTTCCTAAAACCCCAATAATAGCAAAGGGAAAGATAACTTAGTCGTGACTGCAGATTTTTAAGAACATTTTATTTCTTTGTAATGATTACAGCAATGCAGATCTGTTCAAAGAAGATATTTTCTATTTTATTTTTCTAGTTTTACAAAATCACAGGTAGAAAAGTGGGTACTTTTTATTTTTGCTGAGTATATATCACCACTGATATTGGTGATAAAATATTTAATATTATTTTCTTTTAAAATCTTAGCTATTGCTAAGATTGGTTTGAGACACTAATATTTTTCACTTTTTCAAACATAAATCATTCCCAATCCCAGGCCTATTTCTGAACACCACTGGGTAATCTGTTTCAAAAGTACCCTATGATGTTTATTTGGAGCATATATAAAGCTCCTAACTTCATATTAATTTGTTTAGTTATAAAATGCAAATTTGACCCTGTCTGTTTTGGATTGATGATTTAATGCCATGTGTGTGGACTGCCTAACACGGGTACATCAGCCCTACAGATATGGGTGTAATCTGTCTGTACAATCTGATACCTACATATACTTGATATCTGATATCACTCAATTTTAAATTTATAGGTCTTTAACCTATAATTAAATTTTGATTAATATATATAAGTGTATAAATATCCTAGTCCCCTATATATTATAAATGTGGGAAACCATGATCCTTCAAACTCTTTCATTTATTGTAAAACCCTGGTCCAGTGCTTCATCCTGGGGTGCTGGGAACTCTGTATCAGAAAGACTTCAAAGAGTGGGGTCTTAGGTGTTGTTCAGGGCCCTGCACACACTACTTAATAAATAATTTTTTCCGTTGTAATATTAATATTTTATATTTCAATACCACGGGCACAGCATGTTGTGGAATGAGAATTGTCTCGCTCCTTACATGTGGGCCATAATGGTATCGAAATTGCTTTTCTTTGGCTTAAATAGCTAAAAACCTAATCTTTAATAGTTTTTAGTATTCCTATGTTCATCAGCTGGTTATTATCTAGCGATAGAACTGTTAAATTGATATAAAATTAATTCAACGCGAATTTATCATTGTACGGTAGTGGGTCTACACTGCCAGTACGTAAACATTCGTGATTTTACAGTAAAGTATACGATATACATGTCTTTTCATCTCATTGGTTATTTGTAAGCTCCTTGATTGGACAATTATGGTCTTAGGAGCTATTTTCATTGGACGCCCAACGGGTGTCTTTCATTGGTCTATTATCTATCCGTTTTTAGACTTTTGCGCGCATGCGCGAAAGTCTTAAGCTAGAAGTCTAGAACACGGCGACGCGCAGTTTTTAACTTCCGGTGTATCACTGCGACATCGAGCGTATTCAAGTAAGCGGGGTTTTGTGGTCACCGCGAGAGCAGGCTGAAATGAAATGCAGACGTTTTAAGCACATTCAAGCACACAATTCCACGAAAGAATAGTGATCTATAGTACGTGTCTGTGTAATTTTGTAGCGCCCATGCCAAAAACTCCATCAAACAAGTGTTGAGTGAAATCACGTCCAGCTACGTTAGTGAACAAACAGCTAAATATGCATGAGTAGTTTAGTTACGCCAAACAAGTTCCATAGTTGTGCGGCGTCAGAAAGTAGTGCATATTAAGAAAGTAAATTTATTACGAACGATGACGAACATTTGTACAGACAGTGCGACAAAGAAAAGAAGAAAACAATATTATGTTGCTGTTCAAACAAAAATGAAGGGATATTAAAAATCCAATTATAAAGAAATCAGTCACGTGATCAGTGACTAAACTGTATTCAGGTCAGCGAGAAACACGTCTCTTTTTATCAGGATGTTGTTTTGTTTTAGACAATTAACAGTTTAGCAATCTCTTATTACTCTCTTAATTGAATTCGTTTTATCTCTAACCAGAAAATAACGGTTGTGCTTATCTTAACATTGACCAATGCTTTTTAAATGCTGGAAATTACTCATCGGAGATGTAACATGATACTATGAATGAACATTCTCTACAAAGTTTAAGTAGCACCGCCTACTAATTAATATTAATAGCTTATGTCTCATTGATACTAGAAGTATACTCTACAGAATTATGAGAATTTAGTATTGTTTAGCCAGCTTATACACTACATAACATTTGCATTTACAATAGTAGACAGGGGCGGATCCAGGATTTCAGCAAGGGGGTTTAACTCAGCGAGTTATTTTTTAACAATGTTAATTTTTAACTAAGCTAGAAAATCAGTCTGTTTATGAGGCCCAAATTAATTTGTAAGAGGCCTAACTTATCATGGGGGGTCCGGGAAAATTTGAAAATCTATATGCCAAATCCAGCATTCTTGGGTATTTTGTGGGGATTTTATAGCAGATGTTTGACTACTCTTTCATACTGGCCGTGAGCAAGTATTTAAGTTGACATGCAGTTTTTATCGTGTGCACATATTAAACGATGTTAGCCAGAGTTGACATTCTGCTGCGAAATGTAATTCTCCGGCGCGAAAGTCTTTCAACGCTTTCAACGCTTTGATTTGAATCAAGCTCGAGAAACATATTTTCTCAATATTTCGTGTGTGTGCTGGGTTCGGGGCTTCACCGGGACACTTATATCATCTGGCTTCTTGTATTAATGGTCCCTTATTAAGACCTGCCATGGTTTCTTTTAATTATTTAATAATAATTTCCTCTGACAGCATTCCTTCTTATCAAGAATTGTATATAATTATGTAGTATATTTTAGTATCCATGTGTTTTTACGTGGCCCTAGAAAGGTGTCCGTTATGTATATACGGAACGGGAATGATGTTTTACTTTCGTTTTCGTTTTAACGCTGTCAGAGGGGATTTATTTTTAAACAGGACCCCATCAGCGGCGGTTATAGGTAAAATTTATAATTGCATATCACGACTACTTAGCCCAGTTTGTTTCAAGTCTCCGACAACGTCGGTTTAACGCTATATAAAAACCGACTGTACATTTATGTACATATATATAATTTTATTTTACAATATATGATTCAAAGTGGATCCTTGTAAGTCGGAGCATACGTTATCCTGGATCCACTACAAGAGTTGGCGAGTCCTAACATATCTCACTAACATTTTATGTTTTATAGGCTTGCCAACCACAAATTGGGCTTGGTCACTTTTACATGTTGTGATTGCAAAAATAGCATTGTTTTGCTATTTACTTTCAATTTTGTACTTCTTTTTGGACCCTTTACATCCAAACTATTTAATGTTATTTTCCACCGCTGTTGGGTTCTGAAAATCGGATCAATTATCCTGATTCTACATTATATTTTAAATAGACGAACTCTTTTAAGAGACCTATAAACTAGTTTTAAAATTTTTTAAACAAAGTTATTTAAATATAGAAGATTTTAAATACTGTAAATGAGCACTCTAAACAAAGTAATATAATAATTATAGACAGACGCCCATATGCTTTGCTAAGGGCGTCTATAAACAAACTCAAACACACACACAATACCACATAGTCAACGCCGTACACTCTCCCTTTATGAGATGATGAGCAAAGTGCCATATGAGTACAAATTGACTGACCAATAAAAGCTGTCTTAGGTTCTATATAAACGATAGGTCGAGCTGCTTTCCACAGAGCGGTGTTCTTCCTATCCACTGTTACGGCATCGTGGATATAAATCATACAAAATGTTCGAGGAGATAGAGAAAGTTAACAACAGTAATAGCAGCTTCTACGAATATGCTGACTTTGATGATGTGTTAACAAACCTATTGAGAATTTTGGAAATAATTCGATTTTACGTGTATTTCATACTGGCAGCATTTTCAGCAGTCCAAAATATTTTGACAATAATGGTTATGTCGAAACCATGGATACGCAACTCCTCAACTTCTGTTTTCTTTAGCACTTTCTGTGTCAGATTTCTCGTTCGGTGTTTCGCCGGTCATTTTTTCTTTGGTTACCAAATATACTGATATGAGCTATGATGTCCAAAAGAATGTTATACATTTTATGATTGTGTTTTCATGGGCAAATATCGAACTGTCTCATTATTTTTTTGTTGTATAACAATTGAGAGAGTTTTAAGTGTTTACTTCCCTCACAAAATTGAAACAATATGTACACACCGATTGGCAAAGGTGTTGGTGATTTTAATTTCTTGTTTTTTAATTGTGATGGAGCCTGTCATTTATACCATTTTACACAGGAGGTAAAGAATATATACTACTTAAAATTTGATAGGGATCGCTTTCCGTTTTATCCCGAATTATTGCCCCTATTAAGTTTCAACCACTGTTCCGCTTTAATTGGATCATTCCTTCTTTGGCAAAAAGCTGATGTCAAATGAACATTTTTTTTTAGAATAAAATGAACTATCTTATCGTTTCAATCTTATGTAAGGAATAAACACAATATTTTAAGTGATCCTTATCAAATTTTGAGTAGTTTACTTTGTAGATGTCGATCAAACGCTACAGATAGAACGTATATCATGCATACCAAAATGCCGGAGTCAAGTAAAAAAACTGAGAAATATCGTCACACTACTTGTATTTCTTCAATCTTAAGTGAACTCCTCAGTTGATAATGTCAGCATAACATCGATATTATAACACATGATTGTATAATGATTGTAATAATAATATTAGACAGTAAAAAGACTCGTGTATAGAGGTCAATCTTGAAGAGAATAGTAAAACTATTACAACTAAAGCTGCGATACCTTATTGCGGACAGAGAAGTGATCTAAGGAAAATTGTTATTTCTACTGCTCCCGCGAGACGGAACACCAATTCAATGGGCAAGTAATCCTAGAAAAGTAAGAACACTAATTGTTTGTACTATTTGCTTCGTTGTATATATCTTACTTTAAGTATGTTACATGTATTTATTTCTTATATATAGACAATTCTATTTCTATCAATTAGACCGCCGCCATTTTGTTTGTCACGTGACCCGTCCGCCATTACACCACTGCAGAATTCCAAAGACTAACATTGAAAACACTGTGCAGTTTTTTTTACCTAAACGCCGATAAGCTCAAACTATATATGTGAATAATGCTGTTATAAAAATATAAATTATTCTGATGAATTGTTTACATGTTATAACTGTAATATGTTTCGTATGGATTTATTTATATAGGCTTAAAGCCGAAAAATATCAATGACTGGGGTAGTATCAAACGCATCTAGTGAAAAACGCTATGTCGTATCTAAACGCCGAAAACTAAAAAAAAGAATACAAGAATTCTCATAAATATCTTTGTATATAACTGTTTACTACATTATTATAATAGCTAGTTGTGTTTTTTTTAAGAGAACTTTTTCAAGTCTGCCGAAAAACACGCAAATGATAACGTCAACCTAAGTATATTCTTTATAGAAAGTAGGTGAAATTAAAGAAATTATGCAATGTAATGAATTGTTAAAATATTCGTAATTTATATATAACTAATTTAAGTGTGATTTATGATAAAATTTAATAAATTCATAAATATTTGTATGAATTTGTCTCCATTTGACAATCCTGAAAAACTGCCTTTATATTAATTTTATATTAAATTTTATTTAAAATCTAGTTTTTTCGATCTTCCGAATTCGTCAAAAATAATTCGAAAAATTCTGCCAGAAAAATAATTAATTTTGCGCAGAAAAAACACAGACACAAAGTGATCTTTAGATCACTGTTGTTGTTGTAATTTTTAATTTGATCGTAAAACCACATTTCATGTTTCATGTTTGCATTCATTCTATACTATATTCCAACAGAAAGTGTGAATTATTTGGTATTTGGTATCAAAATTGAGATTAGATCATTTAAATTCTAAGTAAAACTTTCTAAGATCCAATATCAATTTTGATACCTAATCATTAGGCATTAAAAAGCAGTTAATGAAAAATCACAATGTGCACACTTTCTTTTGGAATAGAGTATATTTTTTCACGTTGTATTGTGTAAAAAAGTTATCCACAGTTCTATGGTCTGTTCTGTGCAAGGGCAGCAATCTAACAGAACCTTAGATTTCGCACCACAAACATTTTGATAATACGGGGAAAGCCGGCGAAGACGACCCGCGAAGCGGGCCGCCTTCGGGCTTTTCCCGCCTATAGACAATGTGTATATGTTTAAAATAACAAAATCAAACAAAATCTGTCAAAAATCAATAGATTTCTGATGTCTTACTCTATAGACCATCAAGATTTGTGAGATCTGACTCGTGTGGGCCGCCATTGTTGTTTTTGTTTTTCCAGACTGGTTTCTTACTCTCTCAAATTTACCGTCTGATTTAAAACAGAAAACCAATAACCCGTCACAATATAAGAGGAGATCACTGATAAGTCTGAAAAGCGGAATCCGCACTATCGCGGTAGTCTGTTGGAAGATAGAACCAAGCGCTGTTTTGGCAATACAAAAATAATTTGTACTTACAAGAGAATTCTCAAAAGCGTTACTCAAGTCATTTTCATGTGTTATTAGATATCTTTTTAAAATAAAATGAAATGTAAATATCCTGTTTTCCAACAAAATATAAATAAAATTATTAATTATTTACAATTGAATGTTATTAGGGACATTTTAATCCTAAATATGTAACACATGTACTTTTTATCATTTTTCAATTTTTAATATTAAAAAGACAACAAAAGATAGCCTGTTTTCAAAAGTATCCATTAAAATTTTTTGTGTAAATCATTAAGGATACTTTTTACTGTCAAATATTATTAAAGCATTTCATATATTTAAACATTTCAAAATATCATGTGGTTTGCTAAATGAACACAGTGACAGTCTGAACCCAAAACTTCAGTTAGATTCAAATAATTAACATTCAAAAACAGAGAAAAACACAGATAACATTTGTTCATTTGACCATATAACTGACCATTTACATTCAAAGATTGCTCATAAAATTCATCATCATTGTACAGGAAACAGTAAATGTGGAACTGTCAACAAGTCAACAAAAAATGTAATGAAACCGACCATAAGTACACAAGAACTATTCCAGTATTTGCAAACCATACACACAAAAAGTTATGATGAAAAAATGTGATCAATTGAATTATATACAAACACTCCAGAATGTGTTAATACATTCCAATCTGCAACAAAATATACATAAACTATTAACCTAGAAACACACACTTACAAACGCAACACAATCATGTAAACAAATCTCAAACAAAATAACAAAACAAAACAAATTGTAGCTAATCAGGGAATGTTTTTACAACTTGAATAAATTTACAGCAGTTTTAGCAATGTTGATATAGCAGGCACTCATTACATTTTGCATGTCCCTGGATATGGCAGTTATTTTTTCACTGCATTAGTTTTGCACTTAACATGTTTTATTTTCCAAAATCTACATTGTGAAAACCTAGGTACAGTGCTTTATCCGGACAATATGTCTCATTGTTCATATGCCCCAGACAACAGCCTAGATTGGCAGACTTTAGACCTGCATTGGCGAAAGTTTCCATCCAGAATGGCGGACAATACTGCCTAGTGTTAAGACCACACAGCACACATTATAAAAATACTAGACTGTACATCTTTCAGCAAAATGACATAATGTTCACAACAAAAATCATAAACTACAGTTTGTACATGCTAAATTAAAGCATGAGCACAGTGAAGTTTTCCTTGTGCTTTTTTGATAAATTTGGAAATAAATTTATAAAAAAACAAGTTTGATATTTTAATTACAGTATTGTTACCAGTTAAAAACGACAGTGACATTTCTTTCAAAAACATCAAAGATGACATGCAGACCACCGTTCCTTGTTTTAAATGCTCATGAAATAGTTGTGAAAGTTAAGCCTGAATTAGTTCTATAAATTTGCAAGTATCCTCGATGAATTGGTTCTATAAATTTGCAAGTATCCTCGAGCTATATGGTCATACTTGTTGGTAGCTTTTGGAAAAAACAACACAAAAATATGGGTTTTATGGGCCATAATAAGTAATCCTTGTTTTGATTTCATACATGACAGAATCTCTATGGGTCATGTCGTCAACTGTCATTCAATCCTGGGCTACATCGCGTTGGCCGTATTGTTGATTAGTCATAACATGCATAATGCAGTAATTCCATACAGTGCAACACATGATAGTTATAGTTATATTTATTTTGTATTTTAGGTGTAAAAAAACTTTCCCCGTGATAGGTAGCACCTATAGTTATATTATTCCAAATTGATTCCTTATTGACATAATCTTTTTTAATTAAGAACTAAAATATGGTTTATTTTCTACCAGGAATCTAGACTACCGTAGTCTAGATTCCTGTTTCTTCGTATATTTTCAGTATATTTTGTAAGACAAATAACGTCCAGTCCGTATAAATTAACTGTATTGTAATTTTTATTACTATCTCTCATGTGTCTATCTCTCATGTGTCTATCAATTCAGCAACAGCAACACTTAGTTGAACCTTCAATTATTTTAATGAACATATATTTTTATAAAGGATTAATTGTAACGTTTTCTCAGCTCTGCAGTGGTGTAATGGCGGACGTAGAGAGTATTCAGGGGGAGTAATCATGTAAGACTTATTTTCTGGAATCGTCTATACTGATCAAAAATGACAACTTACCAGTTTTTGAGTTCAAAGATTTTGTTCAGTGATGCTGTAATTTATCTTTCATTAAATTTGTGGTATTTGCACATATCTGGCCATCAGAATATTTTGATGAAGCAACAGTGTTTTATTTATCTAAAACGCAGCAGAAATTGTATTATTTACAAAAGAAAGAAAACGGTCTGTCTCGTGTTGAAATATGTTGTTACATTTTTATTATTTCTTTTAGAAGATAAGCAAACACATTGTGAGCAAGTGTGACTTATTAGAACTTCTTGTTCCAATATGACCATGTCCAGTGGTACACGATGTTCAATGATGTGAACCATATTTTGAATTCTTATTGTATAATGATTGTTTACTTTTTGTTGTAAATAATATGATTTTAAATATTAATGTCTTTTCGGAAAATCATAGAATTATATGATCATTACATTTTCTTTCTTATTTCATTTATTTCATTAACGGTCACACGGAAAATAACTCTTAGCATGTAAACACATTTATAATTTCAAAACATAAATTCAGATGAGCTGATAAATAACAATAATATATGGTCATCAAAGTAAAACGGCAATAACTTTTAAAATAAATTATTGGATTAATTATGTATTTCGAAACAGGGATTTAAGTTTCAGAAATAAGAACGCTTTCAGAAATGTGTTTAAGTTTGCACAACTGAAGTAGGAAGTTTGAAAAGCTAGTGTTTGTGTGAGATGAATCCACACAAAAAGATTGTACTTATTTACGGTTTGATCTATTAAAAAGTTTAATATAGCTTTGTAAACATAGGTTCTGTCGTTACGTCTAAACCAAAGGACCGGACTTTAATTTTAAAATCTGTTCAACAATGTGACAGCATTTAGCTATTTTGTCAGTTAACAGTTATTAACTACAACTGATCGTCAATGAAGACATCACATTTAAGAAATTCAAGTACAATTTAACTGGACTACAAGGAATACATAATAAGGTAACATTTTTATCTTTTTTTCCCTTAACAAGAATATAGCGATATTTCCAGAGTCTATTCGTTTTCTGTTGGTTGTCCTTCAAATATTGTTTTATTTAGCTTAAAGGGCATTATTTTACACAAACCAATACACAGTTACTTATTAACTGTGAAGTTTGTATGCTAACGCGCAGTCTCTGACGCCTAAAGTCTTACCTCCTGCCTTACCCACCATAGTCTCCTGTTTGTGACCCGGATTGGATAAGGAGTTAAATTCTTCATATTGACAAACCTCGAAATCAAATTTTGACCCTTCCGTCAGGAAAAAACTCGGTATTCGTTGATTTCTCGTTGTTTTGTCTTCATTTGTACAAGAATATGCAACTGAATAACAAATAATATCGTTGTTGTTGTCAATCTCAATAGATATAGTTTTAAAAAAACAACAACATTAAAACTGGACATATTTAAAGAGATATATTTTTGTGTTGAGAAATGCCTCCTAATGTGGTTGTTTTAGAGTATTATAGTGATGCGCCTCAATAACGATTCGCCACATAGAAAGGAAAACAACGATAAGATATATTCAGCTGTCAGACATCATCTTGTAAACGACAATAAATTTAAGAGAACATATAATTAAGCGACTACATGTTGTATTATAAGTTAATAAATAAGTGATTTGATATGAGCCTTGTTATTTGTCGAGGGCAGTCGTATTGGTCCAGAGCCGAAGGCCGAACATAATCGCAAACATTAGAGAGAGATAAAAAAAGACAAAACGTTTAAAATACAATCAAATTAAGTAATTTCAATAAAAAGATCCTACAACACAAAGGGTCAGTGGGAAAGATATTTGCCACAAGGGGTTTAGATCAGGTTCTAGATACACAATGGACGTCTGTATGTTTTTAAGAAATAGGTCAAAAGAGGTAACTGGGCAAGGCTAAACAGTCATTTTGGGGACAAACAGCGACCTAAAATCACGTCGTTAAAAGATCGCAAAAGATTTTTTTTCATTTTATTGATAATCGATGTATAAAAGCGGAATAATATGTTTAGTAGTCTAAAATAGTCAACATTATCTGTAAGATAATTGCTGTAGTTGAAAAAATTATCGCCAACATACCGACCTCTCTAATGTATACTTTATAATCACATATTGATATATCTTGCAGTTTTAAAAGTTTTCCCTATTGTCACTTCCGTTGTATTGTTATGAGCCAATTAAGATGTGTGACGAGATAATATTGTACATAAAGTTTAATTTTGATGCGGGAAAGTTGCACCATATACCGGGCTCTTTTGACAATTTTTCTTTCTGGAGACATCGTGTGTGTCCTCACCTATATTAAGGATCCACCACACTCGTCCTTGTTTGTCCATCGATAAATATTTTTTTTATAAAAATCTCAATAACAGCTAAATGCCGTTCAATGAATTTTGCAAAAATGAATGTTACTAATGTATCATTTCTTTGTATATGGTAAGAGACGTTAGAACAGAAAGACAAATATAACGAGGTCTAAACCTTCCCTAAATTTCTATTTACATAAATTCACAAAAACTAAACAACACAAAACATCATTTTAAATGCCCACATGAGTAATATGATACTGACAAAATATATTATGTCCCTGCGACTTACATATGTAAATAAAATGAGATATTAGTAAAAGTGTGTTTGATTTTTAATTTCCTGGTCGCTTCCTGGAGACAAATATGCTTTCTCTTTCGTAGTTGAAAGTTCTTTACAAAGTACACAACATTTTTGTCTGTGTCATTTCACACGTGTGAGAATTTTAAAAAATGTTTTGTATTGCTTAGTTTTTTGTGAATTTACGTAAATAGAATTTTAGGGGACACAAAAACGTCTAGAAAGAAACGCAGGCATCCCCAAGCAGAATTCCCCGAGACACCATTACTGTATATTCATTGATTGTGCATTTTTAACATATTTAATAAAAATAACTGGACCTTTGACACTCAACACATTTTAAAAGAACTTAAAAATGCATTTTACAACATTCAAAATAAATGCAGTTCTAAAACAGTTAATCGTATGTCAATGGTGTATAAAATATAAACTTCAGGAATTAACTACTCTCCATGTTTTCACAATGTGGAACTAAACCCGGTATCTATTGATGTTTATCATTTGGATACTGTTAGCTGTCTACACGCAAGGACAACAACCTTCGCCAGGTGACCAATGTAAGTATCTGCCTCTTATACGATACATTTATCTTTTATATAAATTAAATATTTAGCTGCATCCAACTTGGGTCTATGCGGCGTGAACAGTAATGTGCATTTCTATTACTGCCCATAAATATGACTCGTTCAATATTTTGATTTTTTATGTTCGATGGCTTTTACAGTTTATTTGCCATGTATCTAAGATTAGATTACACAAGTGAGAACAGAAAGCATCAGACTCACATGGTTTTCATTCTTAAGACTGTTCTCAGATTAAAACAATAACATTTGCTGAGAATGAATTTTTTTTTATATATTTTATGTTTTATAAAACATTGACACGCAGATTCGAGATGTTTTACTTGCAAAAGGAAGTTTGGAAGAGTTTTTCATATCTAATGTGGGACTATTGGACATGGCTGGTGTTTATTGGTGTTTATTCAGCAACGTTTATGAACAGTTATAAAATGCAGTATGTTGAACCAGGCTGAGCTCAGCTCAGATCGTTTTTGGGTGGTTCCAATTGTGTACTTTTTGCAATTGTAGATATTGAGTTGCACATCCGCCGGCTAAAAAAGTCCAATAGGCTAGGCGGCATTGACAATAATAATCGGCACCCAAAGTTCTAATTTGTCACGTTTTGTCCGTATTTTTTCATTAAAATACAATCACTTGTTGTCTTCATTAGAAGCTTCAATGTTGTAATCATTTACTTTGGAACGGTCTGGCGGTGAGAGTTATCCTAAATTTTGCTAAAATGCATTTCATGCATAATAGTCAAGCAACCAAAAAATGGATTGTTTTGTTATATAGAACGCCTAATTAGTAGTCCTAAAACCATATTAATCAGCTGCATTTTTGTTTATAAAAATCCCCTTCAACGTACCCAATTTTATAATTGCATCCCTTTCAACTTAAGACTCTTCTAATTTTTACCCTGTGGTATTAGTAAATGATATTGGATTAATTAAGAAAAAATAACCAAAAAAGATTAAACTGATATAAGATAATTGATTCTAAAACAAAACAGTTATTTTCACAACCTCTCTTGACATAGGGTAGAAACGAAACTAGCATACATTGTAAACATATACAGTTATTGACCAATTAGAACTTTTGGTGAGGGTATGAATTCCCATTTCTGCTCAGGAACATAAAGGTCGTTGAGCAAGACACCTTTGCGCTATCATGTTACTAATACTTCTAAAATTCTTTTTATTTTTATTTTCCGGACACTTTTACGACTGGTGGTTTCAATTACCCAGCCAATGTAGATTTTAATATTGTTCAAACACCCAATTGATATAAATTTTCTTCCTGCTTTTAAAATTTTGCATTTGGCGTTGTCTGTGATATGCAGGGTTGATATTATCATATCCCCTCTTTAAATTCTTTTCTGTTTAGTTCGGCCCATTGTTTTCTCATTTAATGCAAACCCAATCTTTTATCTGGGGACCATAAGCCGGTGAAAATGGAATGGTTTTATTCTGAAAATATCGTATTAAATGTTTCATCCTCACCATCGCTTGGTATGGATCAAAATGATACTGTTTTTGGCGTATTGTTGAGTTACCCTTTTAAACCCAGGGCTATGCGGCGTGGACAGTTATATGCACTTAAATTACTGTCCATAAACAGGCTCAATCAAACCGAGCTTGCAATATTTTATATTTATCGCGTAACTTATATTTGCAAAAACACAATTGTACAACTATTATATATGTTAAAGTTTTTTTACAGGTAAATTGTATGATTTCAACACAGGACTAACATCGCCGATAAAACAGTTTGATGTTGTTATTAAAGAAACTGGTAAGTTAAAAAAATATCAGTCACATCCATAACCTTGCACTTGACGTTAGTGTAAAGCAAGAACTTCCGGTTTATGTGTGCAGTCCTAATTACGTTTTGTTTATAGTATTGAAGAGAAACGTCAATACAACATTATTGCCTAACCCCAATTGTCATATGTTCACTACCTAATCGATTGCAACTAATTTTCAAAGTAAAGACGATTAGATATTAGAAAGAAATCTTAGCCTGGATTAGTTAGAGAAATACCTCATATAACTTAAATGATATGAGAAAAGAATTTGTGTTCGAACTGTTCAGTTAGAAATTTCCAAATTGCAAACACATTTAATGTCTGTTAGATAAATTTTTGAATGATCTGTTAATGATACTATTCTAAATAAGTTTTAAATCAATTCACTTAGATAAGTTAATAGAGGTTCTTAAAGAAATATCTTTGGATTTAAATAACAAACTAAGTTGATTGAAAAACTTCACGTCCCTCTATTTATAACGCTCCTTAGGTTGTACCAACTCCAGTTATTATCTTTGCATTCAGTTTTACTCTTTTCAAAAAAGGTGAAATATGCATATCAGGAATCGCCATTTTCAGGAAAAACAGCCTCCCCTCACAGTCAAGAAGAAGAGAGGGAGAGAGCATGGTTAATAAAATCAGTTTCAAAAGAGACACCACTAACAATAAACAAAATGAGAACCCGAGGGGTTAACGCCTTGGAACGGCCCGTGGCAAATTAAATTGCAACAGGGGGTTTAAACCAGGTTCTAGGGTGCACCAACCTCACACTTGCCCCAACAGGTTCTCATATCACAAAACAAAAACAAGTTGTCTTGGTTAAAACAACTCCAACCCACTTATTGGCTCAACAATGTTGCATGCAAAAGCACACAAACATATAAAACATAAGAATCTAATAGCATTGCAAAGACAAAGGGCGGGTACTCAATGATCTTACCGAGACTAGAGCTCCTGGAGTAAAATCAGCAAGAACACGATGACAGGGATAAAAGAAACAAATCGAGCTTCTAGGTTCTTTTAAGAAAAGATTTCCACATAAACCTTCATAAACTCTTAAACCCCTGCCACCGTCGTGCAACCAAAGAGGTAAGCATAATGATCAACTGTAGAAGGGTTAATCACCAGGCATGCAGAGCGCTGTAAAATATCATGTTGGTAACATTTCTTTTTAAATTTACAGATGGTTTTTACGAATAACCGGGAGAAACTAACATTGCCCTTTATCTTCTTAAGTTTATAAATTAAATCTCCATAAAAAACTGGCTGTAAAATACCTTGTTGCAATAGTGATTTTAAACTGCACCTGTATTTATGAATTAGATCTGGGTATCGACGATATAACTTGCAAAATGTTTTCCTTAATTTGTGATACCGATAACCTTGTTTTAAAAGTTTTTCTGTAACTCAAAGATTACGTTCATTGAAATCATTAACATCGTTGCAAGCTCTTGAAAGCGAACAAGCTGTGAAATATGAACCCCGTAAGATGTTGCACGGGGAACATCGCCCTCTGAAAAACGGAAAATTTACTATATTAAAATTAACATCATCTCTTTTATCATAAATTTAAGTAGTGAGGTAACCATTTTCAATTGACAGATTAAGATCAAGCAAGTATTCTTGCTTTTCTGAAGTGTTCACTTTATTAAGTTGTAGTTCTTTAGGGTAAATCTTATTAACCAGTAATGGAAAATGGTTATTATCTATATTTAATAAATCATCAAGGTACCTCGAGGTGTTGTAAGAAGCTGTAATAATATCATCTTGATGTTCAGTAGAAAGAGATAACATAAAGTCTCTTTCATAACAGTATAAAAACAGATCAGCAACAAGGGGTGCACAATAAGTACCCATTGGAATGCCTATACTTGTTTATAAATAGAGGTACCGAATCTAACTTTCTAACATAAGTATTATCCAGTAAGAAAGTTAGCGACTCTATTAGGTCTTGACAAGTCCATAAAGTATAATTATCATAAGAACCATCTGTAAAAAATTCCCTATGTTCATTACAAGCGATGAAGGTTTTGTATTCTCTAGCAAACGTTTTTTTTCAACGCGACTGGTTAGCTTGTCTCTTATTAAATTATTAAACTATGCGGGAGCGTATAAAGCTTTCGTAAAGCTTAATTTGACATGAAAGGTTTATTTACATAATATAAAAATAGAAAATCGTTGAAGTGAATGTTAGCAAAACTTCATCGCAAGAAGACAATGAAGTATAAACACAGATTTAAATAGATCGTTTATTTGACTTGGTGACAAAGGCATGCTAATTTCAAAATATTATCTTGCCTAATTCCACTGTATATTATGTGTGTTCACTTCTCTGTATCAACGTCCGAATGTGTCCTTATGTCAAAAGAAGACGTTTGTTTCAACCTGTTGGGGCAAGTGTGAGGTTCGTGCACCGTAGTAGAACCTGGTTTTAAACCCCAGTCGCAATTTGTTTTGCCACTGACCGTCAAAAGGCGGTATCCCCAAAGGTTCTCTTTTTCGTTAATTGTTTGTGGCGTCCTATTTGAATCGACATACTTATAACAAACATGCTCTCTCTCTCTCTCTCTCTCTCTCTCTCTCTCTCTCTCTCTCTCTCTCTCTCTTCCTCTCTTCTTTTTCGCTGCGTGGGGAGGCTGTGTTTTGTGAATGTGGCGATTCCTGATATGCATATATTACTCTTTTTTTCAAAACATGATCATTATATGTAAACTATTTTAGACGGTGTTGCAAATCCGTTGCAAGTTGTGAAAGTTCCAATATCAGGCCGAACTGCGATCAATCTTGTTGGCGAAACTAACAGTGACAAAACAACACTCACCACATATGACATTCAGTTCTATTATAACAGTGGCAATGGTTTCATGGAAATGACCGTTGGAAAGGCAATAGATCGTGATGTAAGTCTTTTTGACCATGATCTTGTAAAAAGTGAACCGATGTATTGAACATATTAGGCGGATAAACATGTTAATATGTATCATCTTTCCCAGACATAAAACAAATTCAGAGATCATAGTAAACTTTCTTTACAAGTATCCTACGTTTCTATCATGAAAAAGTAAGTTCAGTCAGCACTGTTGCTTAAATTGACTACAGACAGCTTTAAGAAAGGCAAAGATTTGAACAACTATGTTTTTGTCAGCATTTATGGAGTTATATAGTAAAAGAAAACAATGGTTCCCTTCTGCAAGGTTCCGATGGAGAAATCCAGCCTCATATGCAAAGTTTTCCATTGATAAACAATTTCCTGTTTGTTGTTTTGATAAACAGCAGATTAGCCTCATACAACAATTCGTTGACAAATTATTTGAATTTTTTTTATAATTTCTCTGCTGCTAAATAACGATCTCCGTTTGCACACGTACATGTATCGCTTTGTTTTCAAGAAGTCGTCAAATATTTGCTCTTGTCAAAGAATCAACAGGCTTACCACAAAAATGTAACAGGTGGAAAAGCATAGGCGGACAAAAACATTGTTTTGAAGACATAAGTATATACAATATTTCATTTGGTATAGTTTATTGTTTTTTTTTCTAATAAACAAACTAGACCATTTCCCACTTTAAAAAAGAATGGATATCACAACTCAGGTGTACTGAATATAGAATGTGCATATAAAGACAACCACAAAAACGTAAATTGTATTACAATAATAAGCGTTATCTATTAAATTTTTGTTTTCGTGTTTCTGCAAATGCAATTTCTATTTATTTTTACTTTGCCGGGGTCTTTTAACTTGAATCAAATTGATTTTTCGAATCGCCAGATATTTCAAGTTTCACGAAAAGCCTTTTTTGTATTTTGTACTAAAACATTGTGAAGAGACCAACATGCCAACATTTGTTAACTTTTTATCTTTTGAACTCTCGTTATTTCCGTGTGCGTAAATGTGTGCGTATGTGTGTGGGGATATTTTTCCTAATATTTTTGGTTAAAATATTATAAGTTTTACTAGACAGCAATATAACCATTTTCTTAGCTTTCTAAATCGAGGAAATATTGTTTGGTCTTGTGTAACAGGGTCTCGAATACCAGAGCAATGATGATTTAGACGTTATACAGTTTAATTTGGAATGTCAGTTTACCTCAGGTGGAACATCTGTAAGTATCTTTCTTTTTTGAATAATTATTTCATAAATAATAAGAAAATAAAAATTCTATCTTCGAAGATATTATTATTATTAGACATTTGGTCGAAATAGGAAATTTCTGTGTAACTGTGTGTGTATACAACAATAAAAATAAAACAATATAGACACATATCGTAACAATTATTATGTGTTTGGTGGGTTTATAGAATTTTAAAGGGATGATGTTAAAGATAGCCATGTTTATAATTGTGTAAAAATAAACAAAACAAAGAACTACCGATGTCTGCATTCAATCAACGCCTTCTAACAGTTATTCAGGACAAGATAATGTGTACAAAGGATACGTTCTCCATGTTTCACCAAATGATTTTTATAAATTGTAATATTTATAATAATGTATGGTGAACTTGGTGCTTATCAAACTTTAAGTAGTATAAAATGTTTGTGCTGGAAATAAACATAAATCATTACATACTTTGTGCATTTCGATGACACAAAGAGGATGAAATGATTTTTAATCTTTTTCCAATAAACGGTCGTTGTCGGATTAGAAGTGTAGATCCAGATCCGAGCTGGCACATTTTTGGTTAGAAATAAAACCAAATGAATATAAAAGCGAACAATGTAGATCCCGACCAGAAGGCAGGGATGATCGACTGATCAGGATCTCGCTGTTTTTTCCATAGGATAGCAGCAATACCCAATGGGTTAAAGGTCAAAATGTATATATTAGATATTAACATTTCATTTTTTACGTTATCAGGCCAGGACTACTTCGAAGTGACTGTGAGAGTTTTAGATTCTAATGACAATCCGCCAGTGTTTGTAAATCCCCCATACAATATAGCTATCAAAGAGGTAATTTAGTTTGTGTAGTGCTAAAAAATTATTTACTGTAAAGAAGTGTTTATTAAAGCGATGGTTAACTCAAAACGCAAACAGCTCAAGATATCTAATTATGATTTAAGCAAATTTTCTAGAAATTATAATTTTACATTTAAATTCAGGATTTCACAGATTATAATTTGTGACTGTATAGGATTGTCACCTTTCGACATTTTATTGAGTAAAGTACGGAAACAAAACATTTCGACATTGTTTAGTTTCAGCATGCAATATTTGATACATATATTGAACAATTTCGGTTCTCATGTTAAATAGCTTGTCATCTTATTAGGCAATGCCAGTATCAACAACAGTGTATGATTTAATCTCGGCCATGGATAAGGATACAAACAGAAACAAGGAAATTCAATTTGCAATTATAGGGGGCGCCTCCTTTGTAAGTTTTCTATCAAAATTATCTATGTTTTTTTTCCAGCCTATAAAAGCAAGATGAAATATGCTAATACTAATATGTATCTTTTTCATAATAAAATGAAGTAAAACATTACATTACATGTTATAACATTTAAATAACATGTTATACATGAGATCTCATATAATTTTGTTTCTTTTTCATAATAAAATCGAATGTATCTAACATTTTTGACGAAGAACTACACTGGGACTAATATTATACTAGGACCTTTCAAATCGTTTTGCAGTTATTAAAATATATTTGATTTTTTGTTAAACACGTCGTTATCAGTAACTTGAATTTTGGTGAATAGAAAGAATTATTATAAAAAGGTTAGGTTATGGTGTGACAAACGTTTTAATAATAGATCGTAATATTTAAGTGCATTTTAGATGCCAACAAAAATATTGCAATACAGAACTATTTTAGGCAATTCAAGGGGAAAGGTGTCTTGGAATCGTTGACGTCAAACCTGAAATGACATCATAAAGTCAGGCAATATACATTGCTTATTTTAAAATGCTTATAGTAAAAAAAGCAATGTTTTGTAAAAGTCTGTTGTAAAATCACATATTTAATGACATGAAAAAAAAATAATTATAGTGATTTCGAAATTAAGAACTGAATGTTAAGGCGCTATATCAGAGTAGACACCTTTTCGTGATGTGCCCCGTGAGTTTATTCAATGCGACAAAATACTCATTTAATCATTCGCCAAAACAGAATAGGTACATATATGTAATTGAAATAAACAGAAGTTATACCGTTATTGCACTAAGGTAAAGCATTGTCGAAAATTACCCGTAAGTGCAACTTAGCAACCAGACCAATACCATATTGACAATCGTTACAAGAAAATACTGGCTTCGTCGAAGAAAATATGGTTTTAATAACCTATGTGTCCGCATCAGCACTTGAGACACTAAGAATGCAGAATAGTTGTCGATATTTGCACAAAGCTCATCTCATGGTAGCAACTTTTGCAACTGACACATTTGGCGCCATTCTTAAGTCACCATGCATTCATGCACATAATGTCATTCTTACTCAAAATGATATTTTTGTAAATATTATATGTGAAACTTTAGGAATATTTAATTATTGAACTCTGTTCAAATTGATTCATAATGTAATCTAAATCTACAATACCACACTATGCATAAGAATCTCAAAATTCCTTTCCAGGCGGGACAAACATACTTTAATATGCCAGACCCTGGTGTTGGCTACGTTATTTTGTCAAGATCACTGGATTATGAATTTCTGGATCTAAACAATGCTAAGGAATTTCGACTTACAATAACTGCTAGGGTAATATAATGTTACAATATTTTAATATTTGTTGGTTTGTTTTGCTATGTCTTTATTTTTTTTCGGGGGGTGGGGGAGGGGGAGGAGTGTCGGGATTGAGGAGTGGCATGTTACCAAAAGTTGTGCAATGGAATTAGCTGCTTTTAGATACGGGTAGTACTAAATCTCTTTTTTTTATTAAAACATGTTTTACTGCTCTTTATCAAGAATGATGGTGAAAATATGCCAGAGTAAGTATTTTGTGTAGTTGTTTAACAGAAAACTGATTAAGGACAAAAAAATTGAGAGAAGCAGAGGCTTTTGTATAGATGGTCATATTCTGATTCATATATCGGGCGCGTCACAGGAAAAGGTACCTTCGGACAGTTGACGTCAATCTTTGAAATGACGTCAGAAGTCTGAGTAGACGATATTATTTATTATATGCATTTTGGGGCAAAAATACCATTTTATTGTCGAAAAGTGTAACAAAATCACATTTTAGTTATACGAACTTGATTTATAGTTATACGTTCTTTCTAAATTTAGTAAAACCTAAAATATCATTAAAATGACCGAAGATACCTTTTCCCGTGACGCGCCCCATATTATAGGTTCACATCCAACCAAGGATTTTCTCAGTTCTCTATATATATACTTGTTTTAACCAAGGAACCAGCTGTCGAGGATGGCCAATATTTTTTTTATTTTGAAATAACTTGATAATGTTAAAACAATGTAAAACACAGAATAACACTTTTTCAAACAAATATCAGCGTTTATACGCGAAACTGCATAATGATTCTGTTTAACTAAGGCAGCAGAAAAAAAACAATGTAGAGAAATCAGGAAACTGGACTGAACACTACGAAATGTATATAGAAGTGCATGAAGATATTCGGAAACGTGTCTGTCTGTTTAAAATAGTGGTATTTGTCAACAACACTGTATAGTAAAAGCTTTCAAAATGTTCGGACTCCAATCGACCAACTTCGGCTGTTTCTGCTATGCTACGAAAATTCTCTACTGAATTAAAAAGCGTCACAATTTAGTCTCTATGCTTGAACACGCATCACCCGTTAGAATATACATGTATATAAGATGTTACTATATTGTGTCTACGCTTGAACAAAAAGAGGATATCTGTTTTTACCAGTGTAAGATAGAAAATAAAATATATTTCACCGAGTGAGCTACGGAATTCGTATTTTCACGAGTGACACAGCCACTCGTGAAAATACATCATTCCGGAGCTCACTCGGTGAAATATATTTCTATCTTTCACTGGTAAAAACAAATATCCTCGATATAATAAGATTGATATAATTGTATGATTCTATCATACACGTGAAACCTATATTGATTATTACGTGCACATAAACAGTAAAATAAGGATAAGTACACATATATCTAGGCAAGATTTCAAGCGATATTATCTGTGAATTTCTTTGAGTATAATTTTAATATTATGGGTCAACTGGAGATATGTGCCCAAAGTTATAAAACTGAGCATGGAAATCAGTCTCAAATCTCAAGCATCTGATTGGCTGAAATGGCGACCAGTCAGCTTTATAACCTTCAACCCTGGTGTTAAACAATATCTTAATATTGCTATTTTTTGTCTTCTTGTTATTTACCAGGATAACGCAGTGGTTGAAGCTGAGCGGAGGACGTCCACCTCCACTGTTACCGTAACAATAGAGGACAGTGATGATCTGACTCCAACATTCTACCACGCGGGGTGCCGAGTTACGTCAACACTTCTTATCTCCTGTGATGCCGTCAAGTACAAAGCAACTATCGTGTCTGGTATTGTGGTATGACTTCCAATACTTAATACATTAGAAACGAAAATATCATGCTTTGAAAAATAAATGTTGATGGTATTGCTTCACAGTTTTTATGACAAGTTATAAATATCATTCTTTTCTGAGGTAGGGAATGTGCATGCGACCTTACAGGGCGGAATCCAAATGTTTATGATTCTGCAGCAGTTGTTGAAAGATAATATTTTCTTGAAATAATTGCACTATAATTACCTTCTATTTCCGGAAACTTGTCAGACCAAATCATTTTACTATTGTTGTTGTTGTTTTTTAGAGTGTGGGATCCATTCCTGTGATACCAATAGTCTTTGGCACTGAAAACAAAACAGACAGCATAAGAGCATTTGATATGGACAAGTTAAACGCGCCTGTAACATTTGAACTGATTGGAAGTAAGTCTAATTTTGTCTTCAAAATATTTCAGTGGCATAGTAATAGGAATGGTAGATGGATTGAGCAATGCTTGATAGGATAAGAAAAGAACATTATTGAGAAATTGTAAAATATGTTTACTTAGATTAACTGCTATAAATGTGTTCATGCTGACAACATCATGTTTTTGAAAGCAAATGATCAAAAATGCTCTACATTTATTCTAAAATTTAATGTTTTACAAAAACGTTAAAATTTCAAATGAGAAGGTTGATAATTTTGGAAAGTACGTTGGTATTTTCTTTTCCAAAGGTATTCCATCTGGGTACGAAAACCGATTTTCAGTGGCTACATTTGCACGGGAAACTGACGTATTTCTTCCAGGAAGAGACATCTACAGAGCTACAATAACGCAGTCTATAAGCATTTCCGGGTCAGACACCAAAACATTAAGTCTCTTCATTAAGGTAAATTGAATACTCTTTTTGTGTCATAATGCGTTCGTTTTTTGAATACTTATATTTCTAAATGGCTTTATGGAGTGCAGAATTGAGAAATCACAAGTTTTAAAAGAAAATACTAGTAATTAGGTTTGTCTATGAGATGAGTTAAAAAAATTTCTGTAATAAATTGAACAAAAAAGTTTATTAATCTTATTTTAAGAAATAAGTTCTTTCGTCGATATTTTATGATGCTATGCCAAAACAGCTGTTATTTTCAGTGATTAGTCCACCCTATTCTTTAGATCACTCTCATTAAAACATGACCAGCTTAAACGATGTCGTTATTCTCCACCATCATGATAACAATCAACGATTCTTCACTTCTTTGACATTTTCTTTAAGTTCCCTTTTCACTTATTTCAATATCACAGTAGCGTTGTTTGTGCCGTGTGAAGGCTTTAAAATGTCTCCCCGTACATTCAATCAGTGCTGTTATCTGTTACATCTGAAGGTCGTCGATCACGATATTTATGTACTTTGTTAAAAGTACTTCAAAATTAACTTTTTCTTTTTTTAATTTGGTCAGTTTAAAGATGGGTGGTTTCAATATCCCAGCCAATATAAATTTGAATATTGTTCAATCACCAAGGATATACTTCCTGCTTTTTTAAAGTTTGCCTTTGGCGTTTTCTGTGATATGCAGGATTTATATTCTAAGATCCCCTGTCAAAATTCTATTCTGTTTAGTTCCGCCCATTGTTGTCTCGTTTAGGGCAAACCCATTATTTTATCTAGGGACCATACGCCGCTGAACATGGAATGGTATTTATCTGAAAATACCACATTGAAGGTTCCATGTTCACCGCCATTTGCATACCATCGTTTGGGATGGATCAAAATTGTACTGTTTATAGGTGTAAATATTGCGCTCAACCCGGGGCTAGACTGCGTGGGCAGTACTAAGCATTTCCATTACTGCCCATGAACAGGCTCAATCAAACCGAGCTTGGCAATATTTTCATATTTGTCGTGATAGATGGTCTTCGAAGTTCCCTTTTCACTTATTTTTATTATTATAGGCTAGACAAGTTGATGATCCTCTGAAGTACAGAATTGCTGAAATTGACGTTACAGTCCACGCAAACGACCTTAACATTACCAATCCCTACATGTAATACTGACTTAACAGAGGAATATGCGGCAATAGGAACCCATGTATGCGTATCCGCGTCACTGCCAAAAACTTGGCTGATTATTGTTACCGATTAAGTTGTGTTACATGTAGGTCAGAGGACAGTAAATAGAAAAGCCTGTCGCGGATTGGACAATTTTGTCAAGGGACGATTCGGGCTTAATTTATTTTCAAAGATTCATTGGCCAAAACTAAAGAGAATAGAAATAATTTTTTGTTTTTAAAAATGTAAAATGACTTGAATTATATACATAAAAATAAAAATGATTATTTAAAACACTGTTTGAAAGGTGATTTGTGTAACTTTAAAGAAGTTGGTACTTTCCTTATTTTGGGTTGAAGATTTGTTTACATTCTGGGGGTGGTTACATTCGGTTTAAAATGCTGAGAGAATGAGTTGGTGAAGACCCTGATTTCCTGCCATTTTTGATTTGCCCAAGACTGCAAGAGTGCCACTTGCAAATCTGTTGTAGTTTTGGAAATAGTCGTGTAAACTAAATCACAGGAGGACCAAATCTTATAATGTAAGTCTATGGGAAACTATTTAGTGGTATCTGACTTAAAGGACATTTTTGTGCCAGATCGTTATGATCTCATGTGTAATAACTGTTTTTCATAAAAATGTAGATAACTTGAAGAAAAAGATCAAAGCTTCTAGGAGTTTCTTTTCTCGTGAAGTACTTTCAAGAGAGACATGCTTTCAGCACATAGTTTTGTATTAGTTTTATCCTTCTTTATAAAATGATTTTTTTTAAACTTTTATGTTGTGTATTAGACATCCTGCAATATCAAGTTCCTAAGTTGAGCTTAGAAAGATAATACCATCATCGTATTCATCTATTGGAAAGTGAATTGTTATTTGAAAGAAATAAAATACATTTTTTCGCACTTCGCTTCTATCATACATTCTATCACATATTCTGAATTTTCCCGGTGAAATAAAAGTGGTATTTCACCATTTTCAAATAATATAATATCATTCTTATCTTAACTGTTTTTCTTTTCACGTTGGTACCCAAACGCACAGTGTTTCTGAATGAGAACGTTTAGAAAAAGGGTTCAAGATTATAAGTATCATTCACGTGTGTTGGGTAAAGATCGCGTGATCCGGCCCGAGTGAAATATGCAAAAGGGCGGTAACGAGGCTCTTCCGAGTTACCGCCTAAGAGCATATTTCACGAGGGCCGGATCACGCGATCTTTACCCAACAAGAGTCAATGATGCTTTTTCTTGCATACCGAATTTATTTTGCACATTTGGGGGTATTTTCTTGTACATTTTTCTTTGCACTACTTTTTATAGTAGCGGAGTGATATACGAGACATTCCATCGTTCATTCATAACTGCGTAAGACGTCGTGACGTCATATAAGGCGCGTGACTCATTCTATATGGGAGGTGTAGGATCGAAATTTCCTACACGGGTGAAAACACCCGATGACCTGATCTGGTATGCAAGAATAGGTATATGATGTCAGTACGCAAAAATAATAAACAACCGTTTTGTTCGCCACTTAATGCAAGTTTTGTCGTAAAAATATATAATAAAAAGAAAATTAGAAGTATATTTTACTCGAGAATTCCGGAATTCTTTTTATTCAATCGTTTATTTTCCACTCGTGAATATAATCATCTATCAAATAAATGATGCCAGTCAATACAAATATCTAAACAATTTGATCACAAATATGTTTATCTTGCAAGTTGTCAGTTCAGCATATATCTGTTTACAAAACATAATAAAAAATATTTTGTTGTGGCAAATTTTAATTAACAGTTGGAATTTGTTCTTGCTTTAACTTAAAGGGAGGTTATTTGCAAAAACGATATTAAAGTTACTGTATGAAACAGGTAAAATATTTCATCGATTTTGTTACAGTAGCACAGTACAATAACCCGTTACCAATGTCATGCAGCACTGATAGTTACGTATCAGGGCCATCCGATCAACTTTTTTTTGGGGGGGGGGGGTTGTCCCGGCTAGCCAAGTTGGTTGCTTCGCTCAGTTGGTTGCGTCGTCGGAATTGCAGGGCTAGACGCTGTCGCCATGACGGTGCGGATTTGCTCCCAGCTAGAGGCACTACCATTTGATTGAAATATACCGTCTTGCTTAATAGAGGGACTAGTTATTATTAAATGATGTTTAAAAGTTAGTGATTTATGTATTGTGTGTAAGACGTTTAGATGGAGCGCTGGAGATGTTTTAAATCTAGACATGAGATATTTCAAAAACTAAAATAAATTATATTTTGTTATTTTATACATTAAGTTGAACCAAGGGGCCAATGTGTTGATGTGGCAGTGATCGGAGGAGGCTTAGCAGGTGGAATTGGTGGGATTGCTGAATTTGTTACTGTCATATTATTCATTTTCATGAAACGCCATAGGAAAACAAAAGGTAAAAACGATGAAAGGTGTGTGTGGGGATAACTAATAGTAGAATTTATTAGCAATTATACTATTTAATGCTTTATTAAAGAGCACGATATTATGTATATAACATAAAATAAACATTAACGTATGTCGAATTGGATTCAGCTTATAAAACACAGATATGTGATATTTTCAGATTAACACAATTTCACAAAGGCCGTGTGCTCCAGACATAAAAAATGGGTTTGCCCTACACAAGAAACAATGGGCAGATTTGAATGAAATAGAATTTCTACAGGAGGTCTGAGAATCTGAAAATATATGTCATGCTTATAACAGAGAATGGCAACGGCAAAAATTAACACTTGGGAAGTGTATCCTAGAGGTGATTAAACAATATCCGAATCTTTACCGGCTTTCCCATCATGTCTAATGAATGTAGACTTTAACAAATGATCACTGATTATTCGTTACGATTTTTTTTACTAAATTATTGATAGACAAACTAAGTAATCATTGTATCTCTTTTCAGAAACACCAGCAGCTCGTGAAGATCCACATGAAAAGTTAGTAAAACAACATTCATGTTTAACGGAAAGCACAATAGTTCGAAAACCTATCAAAAAGCCTATTTCATACATGACGATATTGATGCTTTCATTATAGCATTACCTACGAGTGTCTTGAAATGATGACTTAAAATAAGACGTTTTATGAACAAGGTAAAACCAAGCCGATCAGACGAGACATCGGTTCTAAATATTATGTACTTTCTGAAAATCATTCGAGGATATTTTTTACCTTTACCCAAGGCACCACAGCACGATGTTAAGTTATTGCTGTTTTGTTTTCTTTGAGCATCTAATATTGGTAGAACATGGTAAGTAGACAAACAAGTCTTTGGTAAACTTTAAATATATGCAAACATTAATCGAATTGAATTATCAGGTTGTAAATATACATCTTTTTGCTCTATTTATAGTCAAACGAGACAGATTTACACAGACTTACAGCGTGCTGTTCCAGCAAACAACGACACGATATCAGATTACACTGAACTAAATTTTCAAAACGGTACTTATTTTTATGAACATGTTGAAAAAAAAATATAATTTTAAAAATCGTCTTTGAATATACATCTATTTTAGAGTTATTTGGGAATGCATAATTTATATTTAAGGGCTTACCACAATCCTCCCCAGCACGTTCATTGATAAAAAGAAAATTATCAAAATCTCAATAACGGCAAAATTCCGTTCAATGATACTTTGCACAAATGAATTTTACTTATGTATCTTTATTCTGCATACAGCAAGACACGTAAGAAAAGTGATAAAAAGTTAGACCTAAAAATTACTTCAAATTCTATTTGCATAAATTCACAAAACCTAAGCAATACAAAACATAATTTTAAATTCCCACATGAGTGTAATGATAATGACAAGAAAATGTTGTGTACTTTTTAAAGAACTTTCAACTACTAACTGGAAAATCAATAATTGTCATCGGTTTACGCGACCAGGAAGCGACCAGGAAATTGAAGGTCAAACACACTTTTACTAATATCTCATAAAGTTTACATATGTAAGTCACGAGGACACAAGACAGTGTTGTTAGTATCATATTACTCATGTGGGCATTTAAAATGATGTTTTGTGTTGTTTAGTTTTTGTGAATTTATGTAAATAGAAGTTGAGGGAAGTTTTAGATCTCGCTATTTTCTTTACTGTTCTAACGTGTCTTACCATCTGCAAAATAAAGATACATTAGTAAAACTCATTTGTGCAAAGTGTCATTAAACAGCATTTTGCCGTTATTGAGATTTTGATACATTTTACGATGAACGTGATGGGAAGGAGTGTGGTAAGCCCTTAAGAAGCCTTATGACATTGTAAAGCAAAGATGTTGGGTACTCAATGACTTTATTTAGACCGGAGCACCTTGTGTTAAATCAGCAAGAGCACAATGCGCAGAAAAATAAAAGTAACAGTTCGACCTTCTACTTCGTTTACATTAGAAACAATGGATTTTGAAAAAAAGTGAAATATGCATATCAGGAATGGCCACATCCAGCAGACACAGCCTCCCCACACAGCCAAAAGGAAGAGAGGAAAATAGAGCATGGTTTTAGAACAATCAGTTTCAAAATGGACGCCACAAACAATTAACGAAAACGTAGAAACGCGAACAATAATTTAAAGTTTAATTGAGCCTGTGCATATGCAGTAATGGCAGTCAATATTATTTTCAGCGCCGCATAGGCCCTGGTTGAACGCAACTCGATATTTACACATGCAAACAGTACAAGAGCAACTTGTTTTGATATATCTTCAAGGCATTGGTTTGATCTGGAAAGAACTGATTTATAATATGTTTTGCAGTTCAATTCACTGTAACGGAAAAAGAAAGATCTATATTTAGTACACTATACCTACAGAAGTTTTTAATTTTGTTTTTATTTTTTTCCAGATGGTACTGTCGAAAGAAGGTAAGTGAATTACTTGGCATTCGGAAGAAAAATTGAAAAATAGCCACTTTAAAAATGCCTGCAACAGAACGCCAAACAGTATATACATCGAGCAACTTTTCGAATTGGTCATCAAATATAATTAACCATTTCTACTACAGTACTCAAATGAAATACGCGCAAATGGCAATTATTATGACATATTCTGTGAAAAAAAGGTTAAGATTCGTAATTTAGCAACTTAAGATTTTAACTTTACACTGAGTACAAGATGAACTCGTTTTTTTTTAAACGAAATTTACTAAGTAAATAGTTTCAAAACAATATGTTTTCTAAATGAAGCCGTTTTGACTTTGGGTCGTTTTGACGAGGGGCCAATCTGACTTGATACAGTTGTGAACAAGAGAAATACACTTTGTCGTCTGGATTACCTGCCCATAACACTACGCTTTTAAACAGTACGCTGGGAACCAGGCTGAGGACTATGGCCAATATTTAGAATGGCATGCTCTATCCGAGTTATGAATGAAAGGAAATCTACTCCACAGTTATAAAACAAGTGAAATATGCATATCAGGAATTGCCACATCCACCAGACAAGGCCTCCCCACACAGCCAAAAAGTTGAGAGGAGAATACAGAGTGATTATACAATGATTCATTTCAAAATGCACGTCACAAACAATTAACGAACATGAGAACCCGCGTGGTTACCGCATTGGATCGTTTGATACCAGGGATTTAAACCAGGTTCTAGGATGCATCAAACTCACATTTGCTCCAACAGTTTCTCAAATGAACAAACAATTACACGTTGTCTTGGTGAAATAACTACAACCCACCCATAAACTCTCCAGCCCAAACATAATTGATAATGTTGCATGCAAGAGCACACAAACATATTTACATTGTGTAAGTACACATGGTCACATAATACATTTATTGTCATTCAAAATATAACCAACATCCTGAATTATTTATAAATATGGGTCATACAAATAATAAACTTTTATTTAAATAATCCTAGCCGCGGGCCAAGAAAGGGGTCAGTAGAGTTGTTCGAACCACCTCTTCATGCAGCAATATTTGATTTTCATGGAAATTTTGGCCAGAACGTTTGATAATTTCATCATGGTGTAACTAATTTAAGACCATCCCGAATGAGCCCACTTTCTGGACATTTTGCACCTGTTTCTAGTTTTGTAAGCAGAACTTTCTGGAACATTATTATTACAGATAAAAATGTAAGACAATGTTTTCACTTTAATTTGCAAAGGACTCCATATCAATATCCAAATGTTGGTTTTGATGGCAAAAGCACTGAAAGGCCTTCCTAGAATGCACAAAGTGAGTATTTTTATGTTTGACACCATATCACCTTTGCTTTTCTTGATTAATTTTTAATAATTGTAAAAATGGTCTTAATAAACATACTGATCAGTAGAGTGTGTAGCCATTATATTTTGGGGATTTCATACCAGTGCCAAGGAAAACTCTCGAAAATATCTATTATCCAAGTTAAATAAAAATATGTTACAGTTGAGAAGCTGATCGGAAAAAGCCGTCATCAAGCAGTTCTGCGATGCACTATACTGTCTGATAAAACGCCTATGGATTTACTACTCTTTTAACGTTTTACATTCATTTTTATAAATATTATTACTTAATACACATAACGAAATTTTAAAATAAATGAAATGGGAACTTTTTAAGCAACCGAACACGACATATATAAAAATATTGCAAGCTTGTTTTGATTGAGCTTGTTCATGGAAAATAATGTTAATGCATATAATTGCCTATGCAGCCTGTCCCAAGGTTGAATGCAACTCAGTTTTTACAGCAGTAAACAGTACAAGTTTGATCCATCCGGGACGATAGTGTGCATATGGCGGTGAATATGTTATCTTCAATGCAGTATTTTCAGATTAATACAACTCCATCTTCAGCGGCGTAATATCGTCAGATAAAAGCAGGTGCCATAAATGAGAAACAATTAGCTGAACTAAACAGTATTTAATTTTTCGACAGGGATATGAGAATAAATCCTGCATATCACAGACAACACCAAAGGCGAAACTTAAAAAAAAACATGAAGTATAGCCTAGGGGTGATTGAACAATAATTATCCAAATCTATATGGGCTGGAATATGAAAAACTAACCGAAATATTACATTAACTGTAATTTCATTAAAGTAATATTAATAAAGAAACGTTATAGACGCATAGTGCTCAATGACCTACAAAGACGTAACTGAGAACAAATCTTTTTGAATGTACGGGGAGCCCTTTTACAGTCACCACATGGCAAAAACAACGCTACTGTGGTATTGAAATTAATGAAAATGGGACGTTGAAAGCCACCGATAACAACGCATGGCTCAGTTTAATTTAGCTTGTTCATTGGCAGTAATGGAAATGCATATCTCTGCACACGCCAACTAGCCCAGGGTTGAGTCCATCTCATCATTTACACCAATAAAAAGTACAAATTTTATCAAAGCGAATAAACTTGAGCCTGCAAAACACGAACTTTTATCGAGCAAAGTAGAACATATTGGATACATGTAAGGATACATTGGATACGCAAGAAAACAATAATGCTAATGTCCTTGTTACACTTCTATTCTTATAATTTGATTTGTGTTAATTATATGAATTTTGAATTCCTCTGTTATGCATATTTGTTTTCAGGTTCCGCCGGGAAGTATACAAGAAACAATCCTTCGTTGAGATTATAAATATTTATAGTGTTATAAAGCGCTTAAACCTGCAATAATTATAGTTTTGTAATTATGCAATAATTATAGTGTTGTGAAACGCTTAAACTTACAATAATTATATTATTGTAAAGCACTTTAAAATAAACATATAATATTTTAAGTGTTGTAAAGCGCTGAAACATACAAGAATTTAAGTGTTGTAAAGCACTTAAATATACCATAATTATAGTGTTGTAAAGCGTTAAAACATACAATAATGATAGTGTTGTTAAGCGCTTAAACACACAATAGTTATTTTGTTTTAAAGCGTTAAAACATAAATAATTATAGTGCTGTATAGCGCTTTTTAAAACATAAAAATAATCATGATAGTGTTTTAGAACACAGAACTTGAAGTAGACCTGTGCATTACCGGGGTACACATTACAACTTATGGTCCTAACCGGAATATAAAATGGACCTTTGCATTATAACTTAAGGTCATAGCCGGAACATACCGGGACGATGCATTACAACTCATGGTCTTAACCGGAATATAGAACTGGGTCTATGCATTACAAAGTATGGTCCTTACCGGATCACAGAACCGGACCTATGTATTAAAACTTTTAGCCCTTACTGGAATATAGAACTGGAACGTTGCATACATGTAGCAACTGAAGGTTCTAGCCGGAACATACCGGGTGTATGCATTACAACTTATACTTATTGTCCAAGCCTGAACATACCGGCACTATGCACTACAACTTATGGTCCTAGCTGGAATATAGAACTGGACCTTTGCATTACAACTGATGGTCCTGATATGTACCAAATATTTAAAACCTGTTGATTTTGATTCAGGTGTAAAGGCTATACTATGAAAAAGGAAAAAAGAAAACATGTATGTAAAGCCCAAGGGGCGGGTACTCAATGTCCTTACCGAGACCAGAGCGCCTGGAGTCAAATAAGCAAGAACACGATGACAGGGAAAAAAGAAACAAATCGAGCGTCTAGGTTCTTTTAAAAAAGGATATCCCTATAAACCATTAACTCTTAAACCCCTGCCATAGTCGTACATCCAAAGAGGTAAGCATAATGATGAACCGTAGATGAATCACCACGCCTCAAGAGCGCTGTAGAATATCATGTTGGTTACCTTTCTTTTTGAAATTTACAGTTGTTTTTTTTTTCGAATAAGCTGGAGAAATTAACATTGCCTTTTATTTTCTTAAGTTTATAAATTAAATCTCCATAAAACCTGTCTGTGAAATACCTTGTTACAAAAGTGATTTTAAACTGCGCTTGTATTTTTGAATTAAATCTGGGTATCGGCAATAAAACTTGCAAAGGTTTCCCATTCTTTGTGATACCGATAACCTTGTTTTAAAAGTTTTTCTGTTATGCAAAGATTACGTTCATTGAAATAATTAACATCATTGCAAGCTCTAGAAAAGCGAACAAGCTGTGAGATATAAACTCCGTTAGATGTTGCACGAGGAACATCACCGTCTAAAAACAGAAAATTTACTATTATATTAAAATTATAATCATATCTTTTATGATATATTTTAGTAGTGACGTATCCATTTTGAATAGAAATATTGAGATCAAGAAAGTTTGCTTGCTTATCTGAATTGTTTTTATTAATATTTATGAATTTATTAATTTGTAGTTCATTAGGAAATATTTTATTAACCAGAGATGGAAAATCGTTATTCTATATCTTCAATAAATCATCATGGTTCCTCGAGGTATAGTTAAAGGATGTAAAAATGTCATCCTGATGTTCGGTAGAAAGAGACAACGTTAAATCTCTTTCATAACAGTATAAAAACAGATCAGCAATAAGGGGTGCACGGTTTTATTTAAAGATAAGTTTTCTATTACACAGCACAAACAATTTAAGAAAAAAGAGAACATATGGGTTTCCGCCTTAGGACGGCCAGTGCAAAAACTTGTTCCATCAGTTTCTCATATAAATAAAAAAAGTACCCTTTGTATAGGCGCATAAGCTCAAACCTATTTATCAACTTGACGATGTTGCATGCACATTTAAATCACACAAACTCATGAAACATAAAAAGCTAACGGCATCGTCAAACAAACACGATACGATAAATACTCAATGACCTTACTGAGACTAAAATCAGAGCACAAGCAAACACGATACGATGGGTACTCGATGACCTTACTGAGACTAAGATCAGAGCACAAACAAACACGATACGATGGGTACTCGATGACCTTACTGAGACTAAGATCAGACCACAAACAAACACGATACGATGGGTACTCAATGACCTTACTGAGACTAAGATCAGAGCACAGGCCAACACGATACGATGGGTACTCAATGAACTTACTGAGACTAAGATCAGAGCACAGGCCAACACGATACGATGGGTACTCAATGAACTTACTGAGACTAAGATCAGAGCACAGGCCAACACGATACGATGGGTACTCAATGAACTTACTGAGACTAAGATCAGACCACAAGCAAACACGATACGATGGGTACTCAATGACCTTACTGAGACTAAGATCAGAGCTCAGGCCAACACGATACGATGGGTACTCGATGACCTTACTGAGACTAAGATCAGAGCTCAAGCAAACACGATACGATGGGTACTCAATGACCTTACTGAGACTAAGATCAGAGCACAAACAAACACGATACGATGGGTACTCAATGACCTTACTGAGACTAAGATCAGAGCACAAGCAAACACGATACGATGGGTACACAATGACCTTACTGAGACTAAGATCAGAGCACAAGCAAACACGATACGATGGGTACACAATGACCTTACTGAGACTAAGATCAGAGCACAGGCCAACACGATACGATGGGTACTCAACGAACTTACTGAGACTAAGATCAGAGCACAGGCCAACACGATACGATGGGTACTCAATGAACTTACTGAGACTAAGATCAGACCACAAGCAAACACGATACGATGGGTACTCAATGACCTTACTGAGACTAAGATCAGAGCTCAGGCCAACACGATACGATGGGTACTCGATGACCTTACTGAGACTAAGATCAGAGCACAGGCCAACACGATACGATGGGTACTCGATGACCTTACTGAGACTAAGATCAGAGCTCAAGCAAACACGATACGATGGGTACTCAATGACCTTACTGAGACTAAGATCAGAGCCCAAACAAACACGATACGATGGGTACTCAATGACCTTACTGAGACTAAGATCAGAGCACAAGCAAACACGATACGATGGGAACTCAATGACCTTACTGAGAGTAAGATCAGAGCACAAACAAACACGATACGATGGGAACTCAATGACCTTACTGAGACTAAGATCAGAGCACAAGCAAACACGATACGATGGGTACTCAATGACCTTACTGAGACTAAGATCAGAGCTCAAACAAACACGATACGATGGGAACTCAATGACCTTACTGAGACTAAGATCAGAGCACAAGCAAACACGATACGATGGGTACTCAATGACCTTACTGAGACTAAGATCAGAGCTCAAACAAACACGATACGATGGGAACTCAATGACCTTACTGAGACTAAGATCAGAGCTCAGGCCAACACGATACGATGGGTACACAATGACCTTACTGAGACTAAGATCAGAGCTCAGGCCAACACGATACGATGGGTACTCAATGACCTTACTGAGACTAAGATCAGAGCTCAGGCCAACACGATACGATGGGTACACAATGACCTTACTGAGACTAAGATCAGAGCTCAGGCCAACACGATACGATGGGTACTCAATGACCTTACTGAGACTAAGATCAGAGCACAGGCCAACACGATACGATGGGTACACAATGACCTTACTGAGACTAAGATCAGAGCTCAGGCCAACACGATACGATGGGTACTCAATGAACTTACTGAGACTAAGATCAGAGCACAGGCAAACACGATACGATGGGTACTCAATGAACTTACTGAGACTAAGATCAGAGCACAGGCAAACACGATACGATGGGTACTCAATGAACTTACTGAGACTAAGATCAGAGCACAGGCAAACACGATACGATGGGTACTCAATGAACTTACTGAGACTAAGATCAGAGCTCAGGCCAACACGATACGATGGGTACTCAATGAACTTACTGAGACTAAGATCAGAGCTCAGGCCAACACGATACGATGGGTACTCAATGACCTTACTGAGACTAAAATCAGAGCACAAGCAAACACGATACGATGGGTACACAATGACCTTACTGAGACTAAGATCAGAGCACAAGCAAACACAATACGATGGGTACACAATGACCTTACTGAGACTAAGATCAGAGCACAGGCCAACACGATACGATGGGTACACAATGACCTTACTGAGACTAAGATCAGAGCTCAAGCAAACACGATACGATGGGTACACAATGACCTTACTGAGACTAAGATCAGAGCACAAGCAAACACGATACGATGGGTACACAATGACCTTACTGAGACTAAGATCAGAGCTCAAGCAAACACGATACGATGGGAACTCAATGACCTTACTGAGACTAAGATCAGAGCACAAACAAACACGATACGATGGGTACTCAATGACCTTACTGAGACTAAGATCAGAGCACAAGCAAACACGATACGATGGGTACTCAATGACCTTACTGAGACTAAGATCAGAGCACAGGCCAACACGATACGATGGGTACTCAATGAACTTACTGAGACTAAGATCAGAGCTCAGGCCAACACAATACGATGGGTACTCAATGACCTTACTGAGACTAAGATCAGAGCTCAGGCCAACACGATACGATGGGTACTCAATGACCTTACTGAGACTAAGATCAGAGCCCAAACAAACACGATACGATGGGTACTCAATGGACCTACTGAGACTAACTTTAAAAGCACATTTAGTAAAATTAGCAGAAATAAAAGAAACAGAGAGAGCTTTCACGTTCTTTCAATGAACTCCATTAACTCCTAAACCCCTGCAACCATCGTGCAAGCAAACATGATACAGCAATTGATATAGCAAAAGCGATCAACTGTAGATAAGTTAATCACCAAGCATCCTGGGCTCTTCAGAGTAATTTAATGTTGTAAGACTTTCTTTTTGGATAATAATGAAAAATACACATACACAGAAAACATTAGAATCTAACTGCATATACATATTCAAGCAAAGGAGTACATGTACCCGTTGATGGGCTGAGACCAGATCAATTGTAGTAGTTAAATCAGCAAGAACACGATTGCGGAAATTAAAGAAACTGATCGCGCTTTTACGTTTCCATTTTTAAGAATATCCTAGAAACCTTAATAAAATCTTAAATTCTTGTCACCGCAAGATGCTGTGTATGGCTATTCCTGATATTCATATTTCACTTTTTTACAGTTTTTGAAACCAAACAAGAGATCAACAATATACTGTGCTTAAATATTCATGGTAAAGTTGTTACCGTAAGGGGAAAGTTACCAGGTGTCTGTTGTACGACATGCTGAAGAAACGCAGTCACATACTAATGTCTCCTGTATGGCCCAAATATACCTACATCTAAGGGTTGCATGAGCCGGTAGCATGAGCACAAAAATAAATGTTTTCCCAGCGAATGTACTAGAGTAGTGCCCTTCATATATCAGATACATTGTCTGTTGGTTGGTAAAATGGCTTTAAATACGACAGAAAGTGGCTCTTCAGATACTCTTTAAAACATTTAGAAAAACAAGTGATATATGCATGTCGGGAACTTCCACAAGCAAAAACTAGCAGCCAAGACGTAGAGAGAAAAAGAGAGCACAGGTTTATAAGAAAATCAATTTTAAATAAGACACCACAAACAATTAACGAAAAAGGGAACACTGATTCCACTGTTTTTTCACTCTTAGGCAAAGTGTGAGGTTGTTGCTCCCTAAAACCTAATTTAACCACAGTGGCAAATTGTTAAACTACCGCCGTTCAAAGGTGGTAAACCACGGTTCTCATTTTCGTTTATTGTTTGTGGTGTCTTTTTTGAAACTGAACATTTTATGAACCATGCTCTCTTTTACACTCTACTTACTGTGCCCATGGTTATAAAACTAAGCATGGAAACCAGTCTCAAATCTCAAGCATCTGATTGGCTGAAAATGTATTTTGAAACAGGGATATCCATGTGTGAAATGAGATAGCTTTGAGAACATTGTGTCGATACGCACTGCTGACAAAGGAAGTTTAAATAGATACTGCGTGTGTGCTTGTGTGACGAATGGAATATACAAAACGATAATACTCGGTTTAAATTGTTACAAAAAAATGTAAAATAAACTTTAAACTTATTGATGTAACGCCTTCAAAAAATCAAAAGACCAGGAAGATATCACATGAAATTTAAATTTGCATAAAGTTTTATTTATCTTGAATAAAGAGGACTATACAAAAAAGGTAACATTGTTGTTTTTCGGTGTTTTTTTTCACAGAATTTCTTATATTTTCGGCATCTATCCGTTTTTCTTTGTTTTTCCGTCAAATGTTCTTTGTTTAGCGAAAAGTGCAGTATTCTAAACAAATCATTAAGAATACATTCAAACAGTAACTGTTTGTCTTCTAAGACACAGCCTACACAGTGTATAAAGTCGAATAAGATTGTCGGCATAACTTATTCTTAAAAGTACTGCACCCTCCCCAAAGCCCTAAAGTCGCAAAATGGTTTCGCTCATTAGGATTATAATGGGTTTCAAGTGACACGAACGTTCATCTCAGATACAAGCAATAAGTACCCGTTCTCAAACTATTTTCATAACAAGAGTGTCGTGTACATTAAATTGTTGCTTACTTTACACGTACCCGTCTTAAATCTTAACATCTGTAAAAAGACACTACTAACACGAAATGGGGCGCGTCACGGGAAAAGGTACCTTCGGACAGTTGACGTCAATCTTTGAAATGACGTCATAAATTTGCGCAGTCGACATTATTTATTATTCATTTCGCGGTAAAAAATACCATTATATTGTTAAAATGTGTAACAAAATCACATTTTAGTTATAAGAAATTGATTTATCGTTGTTGATTCTTTCTTAATTTAGCAAAAAAACTAAAATAACACTAAAAATGACCGAATGTACCTTTTCCCGTGACGTGCCCCAAATAGAATACCTGGTGAACGGTGTGTGGTAAACATATTTGCAACAAGGAGTTTAATTCAGGTTATAAAGAATCAAAATGAGGAGTCTGTTGGTTGTAGGAATATATTTTGAAATGAAACACTGTTAAAGTGCATGATTTGGGAACAAACTCGGACATAAGGTTAATAAGACTATTCAGTGTACGAGTATATGGCTTTTTAAATTTAATGTATAAAGACGAAAGATATTACAGTAATAATAAATATTCAAGCACATTTGTTAGATATATGCTGTTATTTAAAAATAACATATCGATCTCTGTCATTCAAATTTTGCGATCACTTATTGATCAATTGTTATGAGCCAATTAAGATATGTGACGAGATAATATTGTAACTAAACATTTATACTGTATGAACATATTAAACATGCATTTTAAGTCTTTTTTCAAGCAGCGCTTATTGTTAATAATATACGAGCAAGTCTGTATAATAATAAAACTTCAGGAGCTGTTTTATGAGATCCTATCCATGTTTGCAAAATGTGGAACGACTTTCGGTATCTATTGATGTTTCTTATGTGGACAATGATAGCTGACAACACGCTTGGACAACAACCATCCCCAGCTGATCCATGTAAGTATCTGCCTCTACTTCATATACTCGTGTAAATATTGAGTTGCACATAAGTCGAGGCTATGGTGCGTTGGCAGTAATATGCATTGCCATTACAACCGGCTAAATCAAACCTAGTCTGATACATTTCGATTACTTGTTGTGTTCTGAGGCTTTCAATTTCGTTTTCATATATCTAGGATTATAAAACAGAATAAAATGCAAAAATGGCTGTTTGAAAAATTTATCATCGTTACTGAAGTGGTCAAACAAAGAGTGTGAAAACAATCAATAGTTCATTCCACCGTTATCAAAAGCCTTACAAATAATTTGGTATAATTTATTTTGACCGGGGAACTCGTTATATAGTTCCTTTGTACTAAAAACATAACAAATGATATTATCTAACGTCCAGAAACAAAGCTGATGTGGTTAAGGGCTGACCACACTCCACCCAATCATGTTCATCGATAAAAAGAAAATTATCAAAATCTTAATAACGGCAAAATGAAACATAATCGGACAATTAAATTCATTTAACATAAACGGTTTTCAATAACATCTATTAAGAAACTCAAATATCTTGCAAAACGACCTTTCAATGTTGTTATTGATTATCACACTGTAGAGAAGACGAGTTGAAGTATTATTTGAACAGCTAAAAATAAGGTAAATATGTATCACTTGTTAATCAGGTTTGTCTATTTATTCTTGCGTTTCAATCATTGCAAGCGAACATTTATCACTTAAAATCAATGCATTACTTATATTTGCAAATCACAATTGTACAACTATTTGATATGTTAAGTTTTTTTACAGGTAAATTGTATGATTTCAATACAGGATTGACATCGCCGACAAAACAGTTTGAAGTTGTTATTAAAGAAACTGGTAAGTTAAAACAAATATCGGTCACAGACATAACTTTGAACAAGAAATTTCGGTTAATGTGCAGTCAAAAGTACGTTTTGTTTATAGAAATAAAAAGAGACAAATCTGTACTTAATTACCTACAATGTTAATTTTTCGTTACTTAATCTATTGCTACCAATTTTCAAACATAACACGTCGAGTTGAAATTAGAAAAAAATCATAGTCTGGATTATTTGGAGAAATATCTCATATACTTAAATGAAATGCGGAAAGAATTTGTGTTTGAACGGTTTCAATTACAAAATACCAATTTGCAATAACATTTATTGTCTGTCGGACTAAATGTTTGAATGGTCTGATAACAATACCAGTCATAGTCAGTAAGTTTTCAATCGATTCATCGAGAAAAATAAAAAAGACATTATTAAAAATATTGTTAGATTTGACTCACAAAATAAGTTGATTTAAAATATTTTTATGTCCGTCTCTTTTTAATGCTTCTTGAGTTATAGAAACAAGATTTAAAATCTTTAAATTCAGTTTAACTATTTAAAGACTTCAAAGCTTTCGTAAAGCTTAATTTGACATGAAAGGTTTATTTACATAATATAAATACAACTATTAGAAAGTTGGAGTTTTCTTTGCAAGAAGACACAAATTTATGATGCGTATAATGTTCTTTTTTCTCCATTATGGTATAATCACAATTTTGTAAATACATCGCTTTTATTACACACATTGGTACGACAAAAATAATGAAGTTTTAATAGACATAATAAACGATGACGGTGAATTTTACACGTTTTATCAGTTGCAAAAAAATTACATATAGTTACACATTTGTTATGGTTTTTTTGTTGTTATTCACAGACTTGTAACATTTTTTAATCATTCAATTTTTATAAAGGGGAGGTAATCGAATACAGAATTTGCCTTCCCGGTTCGTGTAACTGACTCATAATTCGGTACTCATATTAGGTTTAATAATGCGACTAGTCTAATGTTTTGTACTTCATTTGATGATTTAACGGAGAATATTTTAACTAATACAAAAACCACCATTATCAGTAATAAACATAAATGAAAAAAAAATATTTGACTATCTCATTAAAAACGAGAGAGATACCATTGTTATATCACTATAAAACAAGCGCAAAAGTAAACGGGATGCTTATTATTTTTTTAGAAAAAAATAATGTCCGAATACAGTACAACGAAATGAAATAGGTTCGCATATATATATATGTAGATGATTACATGTAATCAGCAAAAAATTATTTAATTATTTAAAATGATAGACAACTGACTGCTCACATCCATTTAGAATTCCCAACATCAGTCAATGACCATCTTCATCTCATTGAGATATACAGTTCTGAATGACTCCTTTGGAAATCATATCACATTTCGTACGCGCCTTCAAAGTTCAGAATTCACACACTTTTAATTGCTTGAAGATGTAATAAGACATCCGGAACAAGGCCATCGCTTTCCTCAGAATAAAAGTTCCCTTGGATTAAGGGTGTTCGCCTGGTTTGGTAAAGTAATTGAACTTTTCTAGATATTTTGTCAGGAGTTATTCTATTCATTAACTAGCAAAAATCAAGTAAAAAATGAAGGGGTCACCTTGCTTCTTTTTTCAAAAAGTTCAATATACCCTCAGAAATTCTGCAAAGTTTTTAATGCGCAAAAATAAAACTCCTGCCGTCTTCAAAATGCACGTGCAGTATGTAAGTCGATAACTTAACAGTGTATAATCAAGACTTTACTGTCATATGAACGGTGTAACAATCGCAATAACGTTCTTACCAATATGAAAATATCAGGAGGAATATATTATATAAAGTGGTTAAAGGGAATCAAACTTCATCGCAAGAATGTTATAAAGTATAAACACAATAAAGTATAAACACAGGTTTAAATAGATCGTTTATTTGACTTGGTGACAAAGGCGAGCGTATTTCAAAGTATACTATATTTTGCGTAATTCCATTGTATATATTATGCGTGTTCTCTTTTCTGTTTCAACGTCCGAATGTGTCCTTACGAAGAAAAAAGTTTGTTTCAAAATATTATGATTATATGAAAAATGTTTTAGATGGTCTTGCGAATGATTTGCAAGTTGTGAAAGTTCCAATATCAGGCCGAACTGCGATCAATCTTGTTGGCGAAACTCCAGTGACACAACAAGACTCTCCACATATGACATTCAGTTCTATTATAACAGTGGCAATGGTTTCATGGAAATGTCCGTTGGAAAGGCAATAGATCGTGATGTAAGTCTTCTTTTTTCTATAATCTTATAAAAAGTAAACCGATGTGTTTCACATATTCCGCGGACAAACTTGCTAATATGTATAATCCTTTCTAGGCATAAAACAAATTCACCGATCATTGGTAATTTGCTTTACAAGCATCCAACATTTCTATCAAAAGTAAGTTTAGTCAGCACTGTGGCTTAAGGGCTTACAACACTTCTCCCAATCACGTTCATCGATTAAAAATAGTATCAAAATCTCAATAATGGCAAAATGCCGTTCAATGAAACTTAGCACAAATGAATGTTACTAATGAATAATTATTTGCATACAGTAAGACACGTTAGAATAGTAAAGAAAACAAGCTAGCCTTTAAAATTCCTTAAAATTCTATTTACATAAATTCACAAAAACTAAGCGATACAAAACATAATTTTAAATTCCCACGTGAGTGCAATGTTACTGGCAAGAAAATAGTGTGTACTTTGTTAAAAAACTTTCAACAGCTTAAATAATCAGTGATTGTCATCTGTTTACGCGACCAGGAAATTGAAGGTCGAACACACTTTTACTAATATCTCGTAAAGATCACATATGTTAGTTACGAAGCCACAATTAATTGTTGTCAGTATCATATTACTCGTGTGGGCATTTAAAATGATGTTTTGTGTTGTTTAGTTTTTGTAAATTATGTATATAGAAGTTGAGGGAAATTTTAGATCTCGCTATTTTTCTTTACTGTTGTAACGTGTCTTACCATCTGCAAAATAAAGATACATTAATAACATATATTGTGCAAAGTTTTATTCAACGGAAACTTGCCGTTATTGAGATTTTGATAGTTCTCTTTTTATCGATGAAAAGAAATGGTGTGGTAAGTCCTTAAATTGACTACAGAAAACTATAGGTTTGTGTCAGCATATATTGAGTTATAGAACAAGAATACTATGGTTCCTTTCAGCAAGGTTCCGATGGAGAAATCCAGCTCCATATACAAAATTTTCTATTGATAAATAATTTCATGTTTGTTTTTTTTTTATTAACAGCAGATTGGCCTCATCGAAAAAATTCGTATACAAATGTTTTGAAAATGTTGTGTTTTTTTTAATTTCTCTGCCGCTAAATAACGATCTCCGTCTGCACACGTACATTTGTCGCTTTGTTTTCAAGAAGTCGTCAAACATTTGCTCTTGTATAAGTCAAAGAATCAACAGGGTTACTACAGACATGTTACAGATGGAAACGCACAGGCGGACAAAAGCATTGTTTTGAAGACTTAAGTATATACAAAATTTCATTTGGTATAGTTTATTGTACTTTTTTCCAATACACATACTAGACCATTTCGCACTTTAAAAAAGAATGGATATTACAGCATAGCGGTACTGAATATAAAATGTGCTTTATAAAAACAACCACAAAATGCTAGATAATATTACAATTAAAAGCGTTATCTATTAAAATTTTTTCGTGTTTCTGCAAATGCATTTTCCATTAATTAATACTTTGCCGGTGTCTGTTAACTTGAATCAAATTGACGTTCCGAATCGCAATATGTTTTAAGTTTCGACAAAATCCTTATTTGTATTTTGTATTAAAACGTTGTGAAGAAACCAACATGCCAACATTTGTTAACATTTTATCTTTCGAACTCTCGTTATTTCTGTTTGCGTTATTGTGCGCGTATATGTGTGTGGGGATATTTTTCCTTTTATATTTGTTAAAATATTTTATGTTTAACTAAATAGCATTATAACCAATTTCTTAGCTTTCTAAATCGAGAAAATAGTGTTTGGTCTTGTTCATCAGGGGGTTGACTACGGGACCAATGATGATTTAGACGTTATACAGTTTAATTTGGAATGTCAGTTTACCTCAGGTGGAACATCTGTAAGTATCATACTTCTTTGTTTGAATAATTATTTCATAAATATTGAGAACTTCAAAATAAAAATTCTCCGAAGATATTATTGTTATAGGACATTTGGCCGAAATGGGAATATTTCTGTTTCACTTTGTGTGTAAAACAATAAAAATATAACAAACAATAAAGACACATGCTGTAACAATTGTGATGTGGTTGGTGGGTTTATAGAATTTTAATGGGATGATGTTAAAGATAGCCATGTTTATAAGTGTGTAAAAATAAACAAAACGAAGAACTACCGATGTCTGCATTCAATCAACGCCTTCTAACAGTTATTCAAGATAATGTGTACACTCGATACGTTCTCCGTATTTCACCAAATAATTTTTATAAATGTAAATATTTATAATAATGTATGGTGAACTTAGTGCTTATCAAACTTTAAGTAGAATAAAATGTTTGTGCTGGAAATAAACATAAATCATTACATACTTTGTGCATTTCGATGACACAAAGAGGATGATATGATCTTTAACCCTTTTCCAATAAACGGTCGTTGTCGGATTAGAAGTGTAGATCCAGATCCGAGCTGGCACATTTTTGTTAGAAATAAAACCGAATGAATATAAAAGCGAACAATGTAGATCCCGACCAGAAGGCAGGGATGATCGGCTGATCAGGATCTCGCTGTTTGTCCATAGGATAGCAGCAATGACCAATGGGTTAAAGGTCATAATGTATATATTAGATGTAAACATTTCAGTTTTTATTTTATCAGGCCAGAGACTACTTCGAAGTGACTGTGATAGTTTTAGATTCTAATGACAATCCGCCAGTGTTTGTAAATCTCCCATACAATGTAGCTATCAAAGAGGTAATTTAGTTTGTATAGTACTAAAAATTATTTACTCTAAAGAAGTGTTTATTAAAGCGAATGGTTAACTCAAAACGCAAACAGCTCCAGATATCTAATTATGATTTAAGCAAATTTTCTAGAAATTATAATTTTACATTTAAATTCAGGATTTCACAGATTATAATTTGTGACTGTATATGATTGTCACCTTTCCACATTTTGTTGAGTAAAGTACGGAAACAAAACATTTCGACATTGTTTAGTTTCAGCATGCAATATTTGTTACATATATTGAACAATTTCGGTTCTCATGTTTAATAGCTTGTCATCTTATCAGGCAATGCCAGTATCAACAACAGTGTATGATTCAATCTCGGCCACGGATAAGGATGCAAACAGAAACAAGGAAATTCAATTTGCAATTATAGGGGGCGCCTTTGTAAGTTTTCTATCAAAATTATCTCTGTTTTTTCCAGCCTATAGAATTAAGATGAAATATGCTAATACTGATATGTATCTTTTTCATAATAAAATGAAGTAAAACATTACATTACATGTTATAACGTATATATCACAGAAGACACGTTTTCGTGGTAGATCAAAGTCGGGTAATTTCGTGACCTTTAGGCGATTTTTTGGCTCACATGTTCCTGTGGATATTACCCGCTGGTATGTATACATCTAAGCCGAAGTATTCCAAATAAAGAATCAATGTAAAACACAATAGAATAGTGCACCGAAAACAAAATAAGTAAATAGAGGTATGGCGGGTAAAATCGTCAGCATTCGGGTAATTTCGTCACTTTTTTATTTTATGTATTTTTGTGAACTACAATATAGGACTGTTGTTAAACATAACATTATTTGACTTGTTGATTGATAAATAGTATGTACCGAGAATAGCTATGCCTCGTAAGTTCATTCAATGCGACAAAATATTCATTTAATAATTCGCCACCGAAGTGCAAAAACATAATAAGAACATACATGCAATTGAAATAAACAGGGTTGAAGGTTATAAAGCTGTGTTTGGAAACCAGTCTCAAATCTCAAGCATCTGATTGGCTGAAATGGCGACCAGTCGCCATTTCAGCCAATCAGATGCTTGAGATTTGAGACTGGTTTCCATGCTCAGCTTTATAACCTTGGGCACTGGAGTTATACCGTTATTGCACTAAGGTAACACATTGTCGAAAATTACCCTTAAGTGCAACCTAGCAACCAGACCAATACCATATTGACAATATTTACAAGAAAATACTGGCTTCGTCGAAGAAAATATTGTTTTAATAATCTATGTGTCCGCATCAGCACTTGAGACACTAAGAATGATAATAGTTGTCGATATTTGCATCAAGCTCATCTCATGGTAGCAACTTTTGCAACTGACACATTTGGCGCCATCATAAGTCACCATGCATTCATGCACATAGTGTCATTCTAACTCACAATGATATTTTTGTAAACATTATATTTGAAACCTTGGCAATGTTTAATTATTGAACTCTGTTAAAATTGATTCATAATTTAATCTAAATCTACAAGACCACCATATGTATAAGAATCTCAAAATTCCTTTCCAGGCGGGACAAACATACTTTAATATGCCAGACCCTGGTGTTGGCTACGTTATTTTGTCAAGAGCACTGGATTATGAATTTCTGGATCTAAACAATGCCAAGGAATTTCAACTTACAATTACTGCTAGGGTAATATTATGTTACAATATTTTTAATATTTGTTTGTTTGTTGTTTTGTTTTGTTATGTCTTTCTTTTTTTTTCTGCGGGGGGGGGGGGGGCGGGGGGGAAGTAGTGTCGGGATTGAGGAGTGGCATGTTACCAATAGTTGTGCAATGTAATTAGGTGCTTTTAGACACGTGTAGAACTTATTCTTTTTTTTTCATTATTTTTTACTGCTCTTTATCAAGAATGATGGTGAAAATATGCCAGAGAAAGTATTCTGTGTAATTGTTTAACCGAAAACTGATTAAGGACAAAACAGTTTGCGAGAAACAGAGGCCTTTGTATAGATGGTCATATTCTGATTCATATATTATAGGTTCACATCCAACCATGGATTTTCTCAGTTCTCTCTCTATATATACTAGTTTTAACCAAGGAAGCAGCGGTCGAGGATGACCAATATTGTTGTTTTTTTCAATAACTTGATAATGTTAAAACAATGTAAAACACAGAATAACACTTTTTCAAACAAATAGCGTTTATACGCGAAACTGCATAATGATTCTGTTTAACTAAGGCAGCTGAAAAAAAAAACAATGTAGACAAATCAGGAAACTGAACGGAACACTACGAAATGTATATAGAAGTGCATGAAGATATTCGGAAACGTGTCTGCTTTTTAAAAAGTGGTATGAGTCAACAACACTGTATAGTAAAAGCTTTCAAAATGTTCGGACTCCAATCGACCAATTTCGGCTGTTTCTGCTATGCTACGAAAATTCTCTACTGAATTAAATAGCGTCACAATTTAGACTCTATGCTTGAACACGCATATATGTATACTCAACAAAAAT